>CM062820.1:441605696-442065105 GCA_031772625.1 Pinus tabuliformis | reverse complement strand
CGACGCCGGAACACGTCTCTAGCGTAGACCTCTAGAATGTATGGTTAAGTTCCAATTCATTTTTAGATTCATTCAGTTTTTATTTTACAGTTCATCTTTGATTAGGTTTCAGTTCTCAAGTCCTACTGTATGTGATCTCTCACAATTTCCTAAATGCAAGCTATATGCCAAAATGTATCATTCCATTCAATGAATGCTAACTACAGAAGAGTTGAGATCTTTCAAACAAACAAAATGATCATCAAACAATCAACAAAGATTCTAATGTAGCTAATGGCAATAAACGAAACTTTTTTTATATTATTTTTTAAAGAGACTAATTGCTAATAACAATGAAGAATGCTAACTTCCATTAACTAATGCAATGCAAAAAGATCGTTTGTTTTTTTTTTTAATGGCATAATGCACTTAAACAAATTTTGAGAAATGATAACAAAGAGTAAACAGACAAATTTCACTCAATGAAAATAGAATCGAGTCTGAAACACCAAGATAATCTGTCAAGCCAAGAAGAATAAAAAAGAACTCAATGAGCTATGTGATCTAAGCCCAAACGAACGCAAGAGAAATCCAAACGAATAATAGGTAGATTGTTTGAAGCACACAATAAAAAGCTTTGACAACCACTAAACAAGTGCAAAAAAAACAGCCAAGAAGTCGACTGGACAATCAAAGAACCAAAAAATCCCATGGAAGGCTCGATGTACAAAGCCACTAGATGATCTAGGGCTGGGATATGAGATCGATGGAAAGAGGCAAAACACCCGAAGGATGAAGGTCAAAACCAGTCAAAACAGAGCTCTGACACACTCCAGTAGCTGAAAAAGATGTGAAAAGACAGAAATTCGAGTTCAGAGGTTCCAAACAAGAAAACTGGCAAAGTTCACATGCAGGCGTGACTGTCAGTCTGTAACTCGCACTATTAAGGGATTAGCGCGAGTTTCTTTTGTGCAACCTGTGCCCACTGGCACGGCTGTAAGGTAAAAAATCGCGCTAATAAAGTTTGCTAGCTTAAAAATAAAAAACAAGCAGTCTAGGGTCTAATCGACAGTATCTAGACCGACCAAGCCGCAAGAGACAGCAAAGAATCCAAACCAGAAAACTATCTAAGCAATAAAAAAAAGAGAAAACCAAAGTGCAAGACAAACTCCAAGATGTTTGGTTCGTAAACCAAACGGAGATTCACTGAAGTGGCATTGATCTACTTCGCTAATGCAGAGCAATAGCGTTTCGAAGGCTACCTGGCCGTACTTCAGGCTCTGTCCAAAGTTTACGAATCAAACAACAAATAGCTTCCCTAGTGGAGTCGCCAAATTGTTGGAGAGGTAAATCCCCTCTACGGACAGAGGCGATCCCTACTAGCCCAAAATGGGTCTAGCAACAATCAAACAATGCTATCACGCAAGTTCCTAATTGCAAATTAAAGGTGGATTATGAGAACCTACTTGGATTCCGACGCTAGTGTTGTAGAAGAGTTGACACTCCTGTTCCTTTGCTTCGGCTGGTCACGATCCTCACGATCTTCGTGAATGGACACCTGCACATGCAAAGAACAATACGAATACAAGCATAAAATCCAATAGATGCAATTATATATCGGTCAGAAAAGATATAATTCAATCATCATTATAATGAACAGCAAGAATGGAACCATAATGATAGTCATTATTATTGATAATCAACAAAGGAGTATACAACCGAAGTTCCGACGTCAAATCCTCCTTTGGCTGGGTGATCAGCTACACATGTCTTGCAAAGCTTGTCGGGATCAGGAACATGCCTCTCTCTCTCTTTGACTATGAATGCAAAGAAGACTCAACAACAATCTCTCAGACTTCTGACAGTATCATTCTCCCTCTACTCAAAACTAGCTTGTCAAATGCACCATAACAAGCTTTTATAGATGGAGGAGGAGGAAGAGATACAATGAATCCAAACATTCATGGGATAAGCATTATCCTTGAAAAGCTATTGTGGATGATGATTCTCGACATCCATGAGATTGACATTATCCCTGAAATGCCACATGAGTCGAAAGGAAAAAAACTCTCAGGCGTGCATTTGTTAACAAACTTTTCCCAAACTTGGTTTGGCGCGGGTAAGACTCTGAGACAGAGCGCCAATGAGTGCGCCCTCTTTGGAGAATTTCCTTCATTTGGCGCGGTGATACACTGTGGATCCGCGCTAATGGAAAAAGGGGAATTTTTAAGGATATTTTGCAGGAGATGTCTTCAAGGCATATGAAGTCCATACTTAGGGGAACATAATGCAAGTGTTTTGAAGTTATGTCACTGCTCACAAGTCCGGAATGAGTCCTCCAAAGTGTGGGAAAAGGGGTAACAGGGACGGTGAACAATGGTGACAAATTACTGTGTAACAAGAATATATAAATTATTTTGGTTTAATTAGGGGGTCCTTTATTAATACATTGTTTTATGGTAAGATTTTATGTGGTCATGGAATGGTTTGCTTTTCATTAATTACTTTTCATTTTAATTGTCATTTAAACGAAAGTGAAATATTTAAATCAGGTTTATTATATTGTTAAAACATAATAATAAAATGGGTTGTTTATTATGATTGGATTTAAAATATGTAGAAAACTTTGTATACTAATTCAAATTAGTATAAAAGTTTTATATGAAAACATATAATATTAAAAATAAAAGAATTAAGAATGAAAGAAAAATATATAAAATGTAAATAATCTAATAATAGTTTTACAAAATAAAGATAATGTATTAATTAAGTTATAAGAATATAATAATTCATTTTGGTTTTTGCGTACTCTTCTATATTTCTTTATGTGTTGGGTCCTTGTCATGGAAACCATTCCATACATTATGTTATATTAATGACCCATATGATAGGATGTAGATTTCATCTACTTTGAGTTGCCATGTTGGTTCCTCATTGAGGGTATTTTTGGTATGCACAACCTTCCCTTACAGACAATGGTGTCTCAAAGGAATTGAAGGAGTACCTATCTCTATCATCAGTGGGCTTACTGGTTAATGTGTCTGAAAACATAAATGTATGCAAATTACTATCATCTACCACTTAAAGGATTGGTTGAGATGACTTTTGCACCCACTGCTTCTTTTTAGGTTTCTTACCAATGTTCAACATTCTTGTATAGATAGCAGAATGAACTGACTGTAACAAGTAGGAAAACTGGAGTTATGGCAAAATTTATGAGTCTGGGGCTTATTTAGAACTATGAAACAAGACAATTATTAAAATTAAGGTTGAAATTAAACGATATTAAATATAAGAAAGAAGTGGTTGTATGTAGGACGATACTGACATGAACGATGGAAAAAATTAATTTAAGTTGAAATGACCTATATTTACTTATGAAGACGTCATTATTACATAAAATATTAAAGTTAACCATTTGATTAATCATTCGTTAAGATTAACCCTAATTCGCATCATGGGAGTAAGGATAGGTTGAGGTAACATGTTATAAGAAGGACACGATGAGACAAAGAATTGTAGAGAATTTTGGCATCTATGTACAAAAAATATTGCTAGTTGCTAAATATTGACATGGCATAATGTGACAGATGGTAGCATCTGATAAGAGCATGTGTAAAGCATTCCATGTAGAAACAATGGCCATGTCATCCCATGAGTATTACTTGAGTGCAAGTTAGATTTCAACATTTAAAAACGGTTAGGTCTGAGAACTAACAGAGTCTAAGAGACAAAATGTTTCAAGAGGTTTGTTAGAAAAAAATTTCATCCTGCCATGGGGCTTCACGTAAGGTAAAACACTTGACAAGTGAATGGGCTAGAATGAGATTGACATAAAATTTTTAGAGAAATATCAGTAATTGTTAGGAAATTTTGTGTCCCACCATGGGATGATCAAGAAGTAAACGTGGAAGGGTTAGCTCGAGAATGAGAGTCAGGATGGGATCAAATATTGTTAATTAAAAACAAGATTTTGTCGTACGTAAGGGTTTTGCCAAAAGTATTCAATAAAAGAGAGTGTGGTCTGAGATATTCATGTCTTGAGAGACAAGAAGAACTGTTTATTGATGGCACACTTAAGAACTTAGATAGAAAGATCTAGAATGCTAAAGAACTATTTCTCTTAGAAATACAAGTTTTCTAGCATCAAATCATTGTAAATATAATTGTATTTATTATTTTTTGGGTGAGTTATTGACAGAAGTTGAAGCTCGCAGAGAGGGCCCTAAGATTCCATCGATATGTTTCCATAATTACTTCTACAACAAAAGAAAAAGGGGTGGATATTTCTGAAATGGAACACTCAAGGCTAGTGATCAATGTTCTTAGCACCTCAGAGGGAGAGTGCCATCCCCAGCTGGAGCCACTGTTAGGGTCCTATAATTTATAGGGCACACGCTGATTGATTATTTCATCTCAGGAATCTTATATTGTAAATAATTTTCAATCTGTGAATGATTTCCAAATAAAAGAAAAATAGAATAAAAATGAAAAGAGGGTATAAATAAAAAAAGAAAGAAGAAAAACAAAAATATTGAAAAAGAATAAAAGATAGAACCCATCAAAAGAAAAACAAAAATATATAATAATGAAAGTGTTGAAATTCTAAATGCCACTACTGATAGATAGATTTCTTCATCATTGATAAATAAAGGTTATGTGCAGCTTGTTTAAAATGCCACAAAGACTAGTTATTTGTTTAATCATACAGTATAATCATAGTTAAACATGTTTAAAATTCTATAAATTAGACTAGAGAATAAATATTTGCCAAACAGTTTAATCTTGGTAAATGAGTAGTTAGGTAGAAAATGACATTGATTCAACTGTTTAATTATGAATCAATAGGAGAAATAAGTGATAAGATTTATATAGTTTTTCCTTTTTCATAAAAGAAAATAATGCAGGCTTGCTAGTCTAAGTGCACACCCTTAGAAGAATCCAAATGTTAGTTTAGTTAAAGGGTAGGTAGAAATAATTTAGTTTTATAAATATATGCCTATGTTCCTTTTATCCTAATTTTAGTAACATTGTAAAAATGGCACGATGGGATAAAGTATTTTTACATGTTTTTTTATTTCTAACTTTTATCATAAGTCCAAAAGCATGAAATAAAGGTGCATTGTACAAATTTATTTTTCCGTATAAAGTTAATGGATGTTGTTGTCATAGCATCAAGATCATCTGCCCCTCATGATCCATGACCGTCATTTTCTTTCGTCCCTCCTCTCCATTCTACCTTTACTGTCGGGGGGAGGGGGTGGGTATGAAAAGGCAGTTTTCCCCTGTTGGGCCCATCATAATGTGTCACCTTCTCATCATTTCACAACCGTCCTAGCCGATACTGCTTACCACCCTATACTCCCTCCAAACCCGCCTTCCCCTCATCCTCTTACCATGTCCCTACTTCGTCACCTCCGCCACTCATCTCCCACAACATCGCCTCGTTGTTTCCCAATTAATTGCTCTTCGGGAAAAAATAATCGTTCGACATTCAATTCGCCTTCTTGGTAACTGTTCAAACTTAACGGTCCCACGCCACCTCCAACAAAACTTCCCATTGTTGTTTAAAATCTTTCGAACCATCGCCTTTCTTTCTTTCACTGCTCATTCTCTTTAATTCACAGTTTTGATAAGAAATAATTTTCAAAGCAGTGTTGCAACGAGACTAGATCAGAATTGACAGCCCTCTGCTTCCTTCCCTAACAACTCATTGCTTCAAACTTTTCTTGGTAAGCATATTGTCACTTAATATTACTTTTATCTTATCTAATCACGCCTCCAAAGAGAAAAACCCAGGATAAACATGTCAATCCATTGATCCCTCCCTCCATATTTTATATCACATTACTTTCACTGACAGGGATTATCGGATTAGTGAAACCCAGTGTGACTGTGAGTTTTTAGAGCTATACTGTTGGCTAGAGGACAAGCATGCAGACAAAACTGATGAAATTGGACTCTGAGAGTCCAATCTCCCTCATTATATCTTCCATATGACCTTCCAAGCCCCTAAATTCACCACAAAATGTCAAGCCTGTTATGTCCATGGCCAAAGAGCTATTATGGCCCCATCTGGTGACATCATGTTTATAATTACCGGCCACTCCATAAACCAGATGATGATGTCTCCCCCGTGGAAAATAGTGCCCCTTTCTCCTTAGAAGCCTTCACTCAGCTTTATCAGAAGATTGATTTTGCTACAAGATCCAAAATGTTTGAGATCTTCTTGCCTAAAAATGCCCAATTACCCAAGATGAACCCTCCATACCCTTCCTCTATCTTCCCTAATTAAGCTAAACAAAATATGTCCATAATTTCATAAATTTTGGGTTATTATTCTGATCAGTGGGTACATGAGCCCATTCTAGGTTTCCTTTCCATATTTTCCACAGACAGTAGACCATCCATTTTATTCAATTTCAGTCAATTCTTGGCTGATAGAATTCATGAACAGTTTCTAAAATTTCCAACAGAGAAGGTGTTTAATTACACTTACATTTTAATCTACATGTTCCTTTATTATCAAGTAGACAGGTTTAGTTTTTCTATGTAGAAGTTAGATGATGAAGGAAATTGGCAACCTGTGATTTTTTGGACTACATTGGTCATGAAGGAGAAACAAGAATTCTCATACAAACAATTTATTGAAGAGTTTGTTCACCCAACAATGAACATCCTAAACAACTCAATACAACTTAGAATTAATTAATATATCAAAAGAATTTTACATCTAATAGATCGGGCGAAGGGTGGAGATTGGTATTTATACCAAAACTACACAAAAATCAGAGTTTATGGATGCAAATTGGCACCATACAGACTCCCTAAATACCTCCCCATGAGTATTTTTGCCCTAGAATACATCAGACAAATGTTAAATTCTGATGACATTCATTTTGTGGTGGCAAATAAGAAGTCACAGTTTCACATAAAGACACAGGTGGTGCCATTCATATGCAATACAAGGACAACAGGATAAGAAGTAGACAAACTTCTTAAAGAGATGAAATTTAGCCTGATTTTTATGGTATTATGACCCTTGGGGTATCATTTCCAAGATAAGAGTAGAAAACAAAAGTACTGCACACATCCATACCTCAATGCCTAAGATAGAAAAGTATACAAATCAGTTGGAATAGATAGAGAATACTTTGTAGGAAGCTGAAGAAACAACTGTTCTACTTCAAGTTTATAGACTCCCACTCCTCAAGAGAAAATGAGTAAAAGACAAAGAGAGGAGAGATCATCATCAATAACAGGTAGTGAGACCAAAGAGTTCAAGCTTTGTTACAAAAAAAGGGAAAAAGTGACTCTTAGGATAGAACTTGGAAAGGAGACAAAAGATCATGCTGCCATTATAATTATAGATTGACCATCTAAAAGAAGAAAATTTGTTACTTCTACTATTGGAACTTTAGCATCACAAGGTCAAAAGGAAACAGAGCTAGATTCACAGACTTTGTAAGGAGAGAAGGAGAAGATTGTTTTTGATAGGTACAGAGAGATTGAACTTAAGAATGATATTCTTAAGAACAATACCTACGATCACTTTTGGAAGTAGAACTCCAGCTCATAGAGCCTATTGTTATCAATTTTTGACACAGAGCATGGAAAGAGGCAAATGGCCTTTCTTGAGACCCAAATTCCACATCCAAAAACATTGGCAGACTACAAGAGTACTACATTTGAGTTCAGCACCAAAGATATCCATCCCATTGATCAAATGGAGATGCATAAGAAGACTAATGAGATTATTTCTTCTACATTAACTAATACCACAATGTCATTGTCCAATTTGTAGGTTTCATTCGCCAACATTCACTCTCAGTTGAAAATGGAAAAGGTATCCTCCTTAGAAAAGGATAATAGGATCAAATATTTGGAAGATTTGGTAATCACGATAAGATATGATCTTAAATATATAAATTTTACAGAGGAGATCATCAAGAAGAAAAATCTGGATATTGTAGCATTGAGAAAGAAACTAAAACTGCTAGCCATAGAGGATCCCCTAACCAAAGACATTGAAGAGGATGAAACACGGAAGTCTGATATGATGAAGCTGATTATAAGGAAGAATATATAGATCAGGAAGATGGAGGCAGAAATGGAAAAGATGATAAAATAGAAAGAACTGAGTCAGAAGATGGCCATAATCCCCTGGATGCCATACCCATCACTCAGCTCCCAAAAATAGGAACAACCATTGTAGCTACTTCTTCCACTCATACTGCAAGTGTTGAACAAGTGACAAAGACACCAGAGAACATGTCAATCTAGTTAGAAGAGATCAAGACATTGCATGGGAATCTCAAAGCTCTAGAATAAAAGAAAGCTAGAGTTGAAGCTTCTTGTCTTACTGAAGTGCAGAAATCACAGAGACTGTTAGAGAGATTGCAGAAGGTAGAAAAGGATATATCAATTGGTCAGACCTTGGCCCAAGGTAGGGAAACTATTTGGATGGGTATTCTGGATTGTATGAATGAGATTTGGCCATCTATCCAAATCATTTTCGAATAGAAAGAATTGATAGAAAAGGCCATAGAAACCATTGTTCAGGTACGAGAGAAGTTGGGAGATATGCCCACAGAAGCCTCCAAAATTATCAAATTCCTGAATTCAAATATGAACTTGAAGAATTAGGAATTAGTGACAGGATTGCCGCTATTTTGGAAGTCAAGAAAATTTTGATTAAAAGGAACATCATTGATCAATTGGAGGAAAGATGTGAAACACTAGAGCTAGGAGTGAACAAATTTTTCAACAGAATTGAAACATTAATCCAGAAAGGACTTCCGAGCGTATATGTGATAAATGATAAATTGATCACTTAGGAAGATTATGTTCTGAAGATGAAGGAAATGGCTAGAAGCAGTGCCAAGTTTAGTGGCATAAAAGGGAGTCTGATAGCCAAAGAATTCTTAGAAACCATGGAAAATGACTTCTACATCCAAAATGAGGAAAAACATGTTCTTACAATGAAGCCAAATTTTGAAAAATATACTGAGGTTTATGAGATTTACCGGAGGGTAACTAAAGTAACCATACCAGATGAAAAAAGGTGGGAATAACTTTGTGATTTACTATATTAAAGGGTAATTTGGATGCAATAAAAACAATATCTAGCACAACAACCAGCACAACAGCTAACACATCAGTGCAACACAGTTTTGAGACTGCTTCATCAACTGAATCCACCAAAATAGAGCCACCTTCCCATGCAGCTGTCTACGTTGCCTATTTGTCTACCAAAGATAAATTGTATTGTTTAGAATAAGGCAAATAATACACTGTCGGTTGAGACAATGATTTTGTAATTATTTTCATAAATACATCACTGTTTGAAGTATTAAGGGTTGATTCCTAAATATAATTTCCTCTGCAAATTGTAAT
Source organism: Pinus tabuliformis (assembly GCA_031772625.1). Classification (NCBI taxonomy): domain Eukaryota; kingdom Viridiplantae; phylum Streptophyta; class Pinopsida; order Pinales; family Pinaceae; genus Pinus; species Pinus tabuliformis. The sequence goes on along the minus strand of CM062820.1, from coordinate 442,055,730 downwards.
TTTTGAAGTTTATGGAAGAATCAATAATACAAGGACATTTTCACAGGATTCATGTGGTGTACAAAATGGTGATGTGTTTCTTTAGTTTATGTGTTTAAACATTGTTTTCCTTTCTATATTATTTCTGAAAATCTCAATTACTTAACAAAAGTTGTGATGAATACGACATGTTACATAGAGCACCCTATTCTGGATGTTAGTAATTTTCATGTTCTATTTGAAGTCAAATTAAGGAATTCTTAATTTCTCCTTAATTTCTAATGAATATTACACTTCTGCTCTCTCATAATCCATTTAAATTTATGAAAATATCTAATTAGTGCAACCTAGCTTACCCTGTGAAACTCCCCTAAATTTTGATGTGAAATCCAGTTAAATCTACAGACTCCAGAGCCCAATGGAATTATAGAAATTAAATCAACCAAACCATTCAATGAAAACAATCAGTACAGTCATAACTAGCCTAAAATTCAAATAAAACAAAGCTAAATTTTACAGAGAGATCCCTCTCTAAAGCTGGTAGGGCTAGATCCCAGCTTCCAAAGTGGGTTTGATGTTGTCGTATGTGTTTACTCCCTCAACCTCAAAAATACAGAACGGAAACACCTTCGGTGCTAATATTACAAGTAATTATTTTAATTTCAATAAAGATAATTAAAATAATTACAACCAACCTTATTCCATTTCTTATATTATAAGTTATTAACTGTAATTTATATGCAATTTATGAGCTTTGAGTGATTATATTTTATAGTTTTATGAATGAACTTGAACATTATATATATGCGTGTTAATGGAGTTACTTAATTAGATTGTCGAATTTTCCAGAATGCTCATCGATAGGAGTGATTTTTTTTGAAATAGTTATTTTCCAGCCAACCCTTTTGTTTTCCAGTGTCTAGCCTCACATATTAGACATAGATCACCTTTCCATACTTCAATATCTTGTGGTGTTGCAATGCATTGGAAAATGGGCTTCCAGATAAAATAGGAGCCACTTCGTAAAACAACAAGATGGCCCTCGTGTGCACCTAGGACACTTAGTTGAGGCACTACACTAAGGATGCATAGTCTGGGGAGAAAATATTGCATTCAATGGTGTGGTTTATGGTCGTATTCATATCCTCCCATTTTCTTAGTTGATGGGAATCATTGAACACACAAATTTCTTTGGTAGTTGTGTGGGATATGTATAGATGATCTACGAAGCCTTTCCTAACATCTGATCCTTTGAAGCTTAGAAACACCACATGTCTCCATGCTCTCCACATTCCCACTGCCATTCAGAAGAAACATATTAATTTGTTTCTCAGAAACACCACATATCTCCATGCCCTCCGCATTCCCACTATAATTTAGAAAGAAACAAATTAATCTGTTAACTTGAGAAGGTGTGAGTTAGGAAACCTTATATGGAGCTAACCAGTCTGGAGGCTAAGCCTCAAAAATTATATGGAGCATTTGACTAAGTGCATCATGGAGTGCTTTATGAGGAAAGCATATGCTAAGTGAATCATGAAGTGTTTTACGAGGGAAACCATACACTTTTGGGTTGGGCATGATTTTAATTAGTAAACCAAACAGACAATGCATAAATCCCTACCTATCCGCATATGCACCACCAGGTTGGGACCAAGTTGCAAATCCAAGTGGAGAACCTATTGACCAAATATTAGTTGAACCAATTGAATGAATCCCATAATCGCCAACAACGGGAAGGGCATCTTAGGGAAATGGAAGACCCAATTCTTGGTGTTGACTGTGCCCATTTTATATCATTTAATATTTAAAAGTGATTATTAATTAAAAACATTTTATTAAAATATTATTTAATTTAAATAGATTTAAAAAAATAAGTATAAGATATTTACTGCAATTTAAAATTAACCTAAAATAATAATAATAATAATAATAATAATAAACATTTGAGAAAACTTAAATTTTAACATAAGGCATTAATCATAATAGTTTTTAAAAAATAATATATATTTTTAAACAAATTCTTTAAATGGTATATAAGATAAGATTTCCAACATGTTCTCCCAAATTGGGAATAAAAAAATCCATAAAATATTAAAATGTAACCAAAATTTAATTGTTTAAAAACTTTAACAACACTCTGACTCATTGTTTGTTTAAAAAATTCAACAATTCTATGACTCATTGCCTGTGTAGTTTACACTCAACTAAAAAAACAAATGTAAGTAGTTATAGAAACATAATGAGCCATTAAAATTATAAATTTAATACCATAAGTATATATGGAAAGAAGTTTTTATTTTTATTTTATTTAGAATAAAATAACAACATTATTTACTCAAACTCTATATCTTTTTCATACATCTCCCTTGGCAATGTGTTTCTCATTACCGTACAAGAACATCTACAGGTAGAGACTACACTTAGAAGCCCTCATATAATCCCCATTACAAAAAATCATCATAACTACTCACCCATGCCAGCATAAGGAGCATCTCCCCGTGCCCGATAGGAAACATAGAAACAGAGAATGGAAAAACGTAGCTGGTCAAAAATACTACAAAAATATCATAAATTATAAAATATAATACCCAAATATACTCACATAGAAACAGGGTGCCAAACTTATATTGATTGTAGGTTGCCGAAGCTAGTTGACGTGGCCAACGAGGCACATTCATCTCTGTTGCATGTTCTTTTAATGCTTTCAATCTTTCGGCAATTCCACAACCCTCCTAATTTCTGGCACATGAGAGAATTATGACTCTCCTAAGGCAATTAATATGTGAACTTAAGTGCATTCAATTCTACTTTTGCACCAAGGATTTCAAAAACCTTCATGCCTAGGATTTCAAATTGAAAAATTGCACGCCAAATTTCTGCTACAGGTTATTGAATAAGGACGATGGCTTCCTGCTTCATTTTGGTCGTGGGATTGATGAACTCCACCTCTCACCCACCAACATCAGCACTATCCCAATTGTAATAAAACTGATGGCGACCCTAGTTCAATCCCTTTGTATCCCAGGATCGATATTATTTCTCGTAATATTTCTCAATCATACCTCCGCTGGGGTTTTCTTGAAGAGGTAGCTTGAGATCAGTACCCTAACATGACACAAAAACCTTAGCTTTTGAATGGCCCAAAATCTGCTCCCCAGCCTCATCATGTGAAAGTTGGTAGTAAATTCCAGTTCCATCTATGTTCAAGAGAGGGGAAGTGTAAAGGAGTCCAGCACGGGTGTGTGATGTACCTAACCACATGAAAGAAATACTGTAAAATAAGTTTACTACTTTGAAAATTAACTGAACAAGTTCATTGCTTGTTTCCAGATAGGCCTATTTAAATGTCCTTTCATCTAGTCTCTAAACATCAACCTTGGGGTTTGAAGATATATTTCTTATCATTTCTCAAGTTTATCTTCTTGATCATGGATGTCCTCGTCGTGAGATCCATTTTCCATCTGAAGGATATGAATGTCGGTGCCCTTTCTCGATTTGGGGGTCATGGATATGATTTGGGATCAAATCTAGTCATTCAGGCTATGTAGGCTCCCTTCATAACATCACTAAAATCCCTTCCAATAATGTTCTCGCAAATTTTAAAATCGAAGTTTATATTGGAAATAGAAAACTATGTTTTTTGGTTTTTTCCCCTTTTACTTGATGTTCCCTTGCAGGCAAGGATACAACACGGTAGCGTTGACAATAGAAAGTAGAGGATTAATTAGGATATAGCCAAAAAAGCCATTGATAAGTTTGATAAAGGTTATAAAAATAGGCCTTGGATGACGAATCCTACATCGGGTTACTATATCCCAGAAGATCACTTTGGTGAGGTTAATGTAGCCAAATAGATAGAAAATATTCTCAGTGTCCATCCAAGTAATTCCAGCGTAGACAAAATTAACGTTGCTCATTTAATTTCGAATATAAAGGTTTCTATCCAAGGGATGATCTTGGTAGGAAAATACATACTCTAGATGAGTTTACATATCAATCGTATCATTATTTAGCTACAATATTGTTTTAGCAACTATCAATTGCTTTGTCTGTATGACCATATTACATTTCATCTATGAAATTGGCCTTAATTCTAAGAAAAATCATTACATATTTATTTTCCAATAAGTTTCCAATTAGACTCGTTGACTGTTATAATCCCAAAACATGAGCTTATCCTGAATACAAGCGGGAAGTACTTTCTATATTTAGTTGTTCGAAGCAAATTTTTGATGATCAAAACATCTACCCACTCTAGGTATAAAATCATTTTTCTTATATTTAAATTTCTTCCAGTCTTTGGATATAGATTAGTTGGCAACGTTCCTTTCGAAATTGTTAGTTCAAATCTTCTCTTAAGTCTTTTGATTATATATAGAGTAGTTGGCAACATTCCTTTTGAAATTTGATTTGGAATTTATCCAAGACAAAGAATTGAAGGTATTACAGACTCATGTGCATGCATATGCGTATGTTACTTTATGCAACGGATCGATAAGATTGCGAAATACATAGACATTGAAGTAGTTAGGGAAAACACAACAAGAAAACATGCAATACAACAAATTTAATAAGGATTTCACCTAATGCTCCTAGGCTACGTCTCCTAGTCTAACCTTCAGTGGTGGCCTCTCTATTATGTTTTGAAAGTAGAGTTCTTACAACAATGAGCTCAAAGTGAGCCTCATTCGACAGATATGGATCAGTAGGACTAGAGTACAGAGACTCTCCTTACTGAAACTTTACCTCTACTAGTCACAGTGGTATGAGCCCAATCTGAGACTCATACATGATAGACATATACAAAGGAGATCACTTGAACCTCTCAAGCCTTCTCTGGAGTGCACAGACTCTCTGACTCTCTTTGGCTCTATTTCGATGCTGCTTTTTCTCTGCACTTCAGCTCAACTTACTTTCTCTGTTCTCTACTCTTAATTTCCTTACGCTAGCTGCTTCTCTCTACTTCTGTCAGTTTGTGGCTTTAAATCCAATCTTATTTATGATGGTTTGTTTCTGCTTCCCGACGTTCTGGTTCTCTTGCCTCTGTCTGTTTCAATTCCCATGTTCTGCATCATCATCACTATGTAACGCTTCACAGGGAGTGTTGGGCTGTTAATGTGTCATTATTATTATCACTTTTGAATGCTTATTCCACCAATTTCTACCATTCTTTATCACGTCATTTATTATAATTTTTCATATAATTCCATCTTATAATGATTTATGCTCTTATGGGAAAATATTATTTATTCTCTTTTATTTTTAATAAATTGATTACTATGCACAATTTTATTAGTGATGGTTTATTAATAAATTGGTTGTAACATTACTCACCTTTTTTAGCCTCCAAGATAATTTCCAGATTGAAGATTTGATCATTAAATGTGCCAACTCAGAAATTCGTTGGAATAAGAAGTGATGATTTTGTATTGAACGTTTTGGGAAAATGGAGAAGAATCTGGAATATTCGAAACATGGGTTTTGTCCAGAACGGACCAAATTAGTTTTGTGTTGACCTGTTTGCCCAAAATCGGCCCCTACTAAGAGAAAAAAAAGCTTCTCTGAAGACGTTTTTCTCAGATTTGCTGTGTGGCCGTTTTCCAAATCTCACCTGCAAAGCCAAATTCGCCTTGCTCTTGTTGAAAGGTGGATGGAGATATATTTTCTTATTGATAAATTAGTTAGAAACAATCCAATATTGTTATGAGAGATCATATTTACTATTTGATTTCTCCTCTTTGTGATTATAAAAGGAGAGCATGTATTATGTATTGGGGGAGGATGGCTGAGAGATGGAGAGATTTCTTGTTGTAATTATACAATTCCTCATCGACTCTCATTGATTAAACAGAGATCGACTGTTTGTAAACATTTTTATGCATGATTAATACAAGAATGTGTTGCCGTTTAACTTCTTAGTTCTGTAGTAGCTCAGCGGCGTTTCACCAGTGGATGAGGGCTCAGCCCTAGTGGATCGATCTGCTATTTGTATCTCTACCTTTTCATTATTGTTGTGAGATTGTTCATATTTTCTTTTATTACAGTTTGCAAGTTAATTGGTTTGTTGTTTAATTGCTTTGATATTAGTGTGTTATATTAACGAATCGCGTTGTTGTTCTTTTATTATTTAACAAGAATCTCAACACTGTATAATTTATCTTGTTAATGCCTTAATAGATCTTCGCTGTTCTATTTCAATTATGGTTTCATTCCACTTGCTATTCTGTTTGATTGATATTCATTACAGATTGTTGTTCAATAGGATTGGTTATTCGATTCCATTAATTAGAGTTTGTTGTTCAGATTTATTAAATAGGATTTGTTGTTTAATTCCTTTAATTACAGTTTGTTGTCCATTTACTTTGTTGTTCATTTTTGTTGATTAATTGCAAAGAGTTTGCTTTTAAAGAGTTTTCCTAGTTTACTTTCAATAGCAGCTTTAGTTCAATTTCTATTTCCTTCTAATTTCTTTAAAGAAGGACTGTCAACTGTAGATAACATTGGTTATTGCTTCCTCGTTCCAAAATTTATTGTCTTGTTCTAGTTTAATTTCAATTGCATCAATCTCTAGAAATGAGTTATTGCTACTGTATCCTCAATTGATGGTTGTTTGATTGAATGATTTAGTTCAGAACATTTTAGTTTCTTGCTGTTCCAATTAGATTTTGTTTCCATCTTTCATTTACTTTTGGATTTTAAGCACTATACTGAAAAACATTACTCTTGAGTAAATAGCCACCTCGGATTGAATACACTCTTGAGATAAAAATTCATCCCTGGGTTGACAATTAATGTGAAGATAATTGGGAGTTAAAAAGACACCTTTTATCACTCAACAGGGAGGTGGCCACCTATTCTACAATGGGTGAGTGTGTCAGGTTCCTTGGACACATTTGAACGGTCGGTATTTTCGTTTGCTCCAAGATCACCCGCGAAACACGACTCTTCTACCAACTCATTGTCCACGCCGGACTTAAAATCCCATGTAATCTTGCTTTATAACCTAGTCAAATCCAATCATTTATCGGGACGCGTCTTCGCCATTGATTTGGGCCCCCCAGATCCTACGATCGTCATTCATATCAAGCGGGTAAGTAGCGTGACATTTACCTGTTTCATGTGAACGGTTTTCTCTCTCTTCCATCAGACGCATGTCACTCAATGTGTGGCATCGGGTGGGACTTGGTTGAAACTGCTTACTACCTCGAGGCCTTCCAATATCCTTTCAGTTTTATGGAATCCAGGAAACTGAATTAATTACTTTTCTGCATTTCATAGTCATTTCAGGTCTAGGCACTTCGGGGCTTTCCTTCACTGAGGGGGACACCCGGCAATACATGATTAGTGCTAATCGCATATCAGAAACTACCCCTGTTTCTTGAACTAGCCTATGGTTTTGCCAATTTGCACCAGTGCACGTTACCATGGGCCAACGGTCTCTGCGCTCAACCAAGGGTCCTCGTTGCTTCGTGTTGATCTCAAATTGCAATTGTCACGAGGATTCCTTCTGATAGCTTGATCTTTCTAAGACTTGAATCTTTTTGGCATAATTTGAAAGAGTTTATGAAAACTTAGAGAGTGTTTAGGATCCAATTTGGATCACGGACTTCCCACTGAAAAAAAATTTCGACCACCAAAAGTTTAGTTTTAAGCATCCATCAAGTGAGGGTACTTATTCCTCGCTTGCCCAATTTCTATCCATTTCACACTGCTTGGTTTTGAACCTTTGAGCCCAATCCTGAGGCACTCAACATCCCCTCTGCACGTAGTTCTCACCTTCCTGTCTCGAACTGTATCTTCCTGCAATTCATTAAGATCTTCAGGCAACAGATCATCAATAGAAGGCAATTGACTCTGCTCTTCAGGATCTTCAATTAATGAAGGTTCAACTAGTCTCAAGCTGTCTGCATTAACAAATGATTAGATGTGAATGTAAGCTAGTAAATCAAGGCGAAAAGGATTCTCACCAATTTTCTCAAGTATTTTGAAAGGTCCATACCTTATTGGCTTCAGCTTTTGACTTTCACCTTGCATCTGTCTTTTCTGATATATAGCTAGATTTGATGACCAACATGGAAACTATGCTCCATCTGATGCTTGTCATGCCTTGCCTTGTACTTGGCTTAGCTCTTTTCCAGCTGTTACTATACTGCCTAGTGAATCTCTTAGATTTGTTTGATGAAATTGGTTGCCTTGTCCACATCACTGTGTCCATCAACCGCTATGTCTTTACCAAAGACAAAATCCAAGGGAGACATTGGTGTGAAACCAAAAAAGGTCTCAAAAGGAGATCTCTATGTAGAAGAATGTTTAGCTCGGTTGTAAGAATGTTGCACATAACATAAATGTTTATCCCAAAGCTTGAGATGCTTGTTGCAATAGCCTCTAAGCGGCTGGATCATAGTCCTGTTGACTACTTCTGTTTTTGCGAATGAAAAGTTGTACTCTTCTTGAGCCTGGTGTCCATCAATTCCCACAAACCTGACCAAAATTTCCCAACAAATCAAGTATCTCGATCAGATATAATGGAAGTGGGTAATCCAAAATGAACCCATACATGCTGAAAGAACAACTTTGTAGTTTGTTCAGCTATAATCTGTTTGTTACAAGGTATTAAAATACATATTTTGTTGAACCTATCCACAACAACATATAAATAGTCACGACCTTTCCTAGATTTAGGCAGTTCCCCAACGAAGTCCATGGAAACACTTTCCCAGAGATGAGAAGGAACTGGTAGTGGAGTGTACAAGCCTAGTTTTCTATTGCTGGGCTTGCTTTTAGCACACATGGTACACCCTCTTACATATCAAGAAATTGTCTCATTCATTTTTGGCCAATAAAAAAAATCTTTGCAATTGTGCAACTGTTTTACCTACAACAAAGTGGCCTGATATTAGAGAAGTGTGTGCATCTCGAATTATCTTTACTCTTTCAGTTCGTCGAATGCATAGCTTCCCAAAATGACACAAGAGTTGGTCCTTAACATGATAATCCAATTCTTCTACCTGTTTGCCATGACTTAAAGTTGCATATACATATTTAAAGTCTATATATTTAGCATATTGTTCAATGTAGCATTCATGCAATACTAAATTATGCTTAAGTATAGTGGATGCATTTATGATTGGTCTGGACAACATATCTGCAACTTTATTATGTATTCCCTTTTTATATCTGATGACTAGATGAAACTGTTGTAGAAAACCCATCCATCTATAGTGTCTTCATTGCTACAACTTAGTTTGGGAGTGTAAATATTGAAGTGGTCGATGATCAGTATGTATAACTGTCACTTTTCCCATTAAATAATGTTTCCTCTTTTTCACACTCTGTACTAATGCATACAATTCTTTAACATATGTGGGATAGTTAACCACTGTAGAATTAAATGTCTTAGAATGATAACAGATGGGTTTACTATGCTGCATCAACATTGCTCCCATGGCATAGTCAATGGCACTTGTTTCAATCTCAAAGGGTATTTGAAGATCGGGCAGTGCTAGTACTAGTGTTGTACTAATCTTTTCTTTCAAGGTGTCGAAGGCTTTCTGCTATTTGCCTCCCCACTGAAACACCTTGTTCAATCCTATTAAAGCATGTAAGGGAGCTCCAATTGAAGAAAAGTTAGAAATAAACTTTCTCCAATACTATGTTGCTCCTAAGAAGCTTCTAACTTCTGTAGCAGATTTGGGTTTAGACCAGTTTACAATGACTGCAACCTTGGAGGGATCTATATTCAATTCACCACTCCCTACAATATGACCCAAATAATTCAAATATGTTTTGCCAAATTCACATTTTGAGATCTTAACATAAATATTTTCTCTTTTCAAAACATCTAGAGTAGCTTAACATGATTTAAATGTTCTTCCCATGTTTTACTGAATATAAGAATGTCATCCAAATATACAATGACAAAATCATCAAGAAAAGGTTTGAGTACATCATTCATTACTCTCATGAAAGTAGCAGGAGCATTAGTTAAGCCAAAAGGCATAACCAACCACTCATACAATCCCTACCTTGTTTTGAAAGTAGTATTCCATGCATCTTTCTCTACAACTCTGGCCTAATGATAGCCACTATGCAAGTCCAACTTCGAAAAATAAACAGCTTGTTTTAACTGATCCAATATATCATTTACGCAAGGAAGGGGATAACGATTTTTTATCGTTATCTTATTCAGTGCTGGGTGATCAATGCACATTCTCCATGAGCCATCTTTCTTTCTCACCAAGACAATTGTAGAAAATCGTTATCTTATTCAGTGCTTGGTGATCAATGCACATTCTCCATGAGCCATCTTTCTTTCTCACCAAGACAATTGTAGACCCACATGGGGATGTGCTAGGTCTAATGAACCCCTTCTTGAGCAGCTCCTATACCTACTTCTTGATTTCTGCATTCTCTAAAGCGGACAGCCTATACATTCCGATGTTAGGAAATGGAGCATCTTGCTGGGAATTAATATCATGTACTATTTCCTTTTTGGGTGGCAGACCTTTAGGTTCTTGAAATAATATATTATATTCTAAAACAACTTTTTCTAAATTAGCTTGTTTTTTAGCATCACAACCCTTAAATACATTGGTTTTATCAAGTTTCTTTTCCTTTACAACCATTAGTAAAAATTCTTTGCATGAATTTACCATTCTTTTCATCTACCCTGATTTTATGAGAGTATAATTATTCTTGAGTTTATGAGCTCTTACAATATATTTGATTCCATCTTTAACGAGTTGATACTTGTTCTCAGCTCTATAGAAAATAGCTTTCCTATCATACGAGTAAGGACTTCTTTAAACAATTCAACATATATCCAAAGGAACTATATCTAACTCAGCCTCATCTACAAATGTTGATTCAAAAGAAAACCTAGTTTTACATTGTCTAGTCACTTGTAGCTGTGCTTTATAACATAACCAACCTAATGGATATGGCTTTTTGTGAGGTGTGGTTAGTAATCCCTACTTATTTATAATTGCTTCAGAAATTAAATTTACTTGTGAGCCACTATCAAACAAAGTATCAATCTTTTGATGCTTGGAAATAACACGAATATGAAAAAGTTCATGTCTTTTCCTCTCATTTTCTTCATTATCAGTAGATTGTGCAGAATTATTAGTAGATGCTTCAGAATTTTTACCTTTTATACCTGTGGTTGCGATTGTTGTTTCATCTCTTGAGTCTAACCCAAAATCCTTTTGAATAGTTGCAACAATATTCTTCTTCTTGCCCTTGAACTTCTTGGGTCTTAGCTCCAGATGCAAGATCCAACATTGTTCATCATCATGCCCATCCATTTTATAGTGAGTACATGAAGACTTGGTCTTTTGTACAATATTTGCCTTCCTCTCTTTCCATTTCTGTTTTCTCTTTTCCTTGATTTTGCTTGCAGTGGGTTTTGATGATCCCCCAACTTCTAGGTTCATATTCTTTCCTCTAGCCTCTAGATGTGTAGCTTGAATAGATACCTCATCTATGCTAGTGGGATTAAACATGAGAATAGTTTGCCTTAAGTAGCTGTGTAGACCATCTATATACTTTAGCAGAGTTTCAGGTGAGTCTAAAGAAATTCCTAGAATCAAAGCTCTTTTCCTAAATTCTTGAGTGTAATTTTGTACACTTTGCCCTTTTAATTGGCGAAGAGTTTACCAACTCATCATGGCTTGCTGCATACAAGCTAGTGGATAGAATTTATTTTTAATTGCAGAAACAAATTCACTCCAGAAAGAAAGCATTTTACCATGCTTCTTCATGTTAGCTTGTGTCTTGCCTTCCCACCATACCAAGGCAGTGCCTCCAAGGCATAGGCTATCCAGCTAAATCTTACTCTTGTCTGAATCAATGCTCTGCACTCTGCAATAAACTTCAATCTATCTAATCCAATTATCCAGCTTTTATGCATTCAACTTTCCATCATATATCAGCAAATCAAATTTAACATCTAATTTAATCAAAGACATTTCCTTTTCATTTTTAGGGCTACTAGGAAGTGTGGGAAGTTTTTCTTCTTTCCCTTTGCCTTTAGAGTGGTCATGGAGGAGAGATCCTTTTGCTCCTTCATCTTGTTTGGAGTTTGATGGATCTCCTTCTCTACCTCTCTTAAATTCCTTATACATTTCCTCCACCATAGCTTTCATGGTTAGGAAACCATCCATGAACTGGGAGTTTGATTCCAAGGGGTTTTCTTCTGACATTTTCCTCTTAGAGTGGACTCTTCCAATTTTAGGGTTAGCTTCAACCAACTCTCCTTCTCCTAATTTAAGCTTTGATATAGTTAGCATTCAACAAAAAAATCCAGCACAAGCTTGTCTAACCTTAGTAAACTAGAGTTATGATACCACTTGATCTAGAATTTATCCAAGACAAAGAATTGAAGGTATTACAGACTCATGTGCATGGATATGCCTATGTTATTTTATGCAACGGATCGATACGATTGTGAAATACGTAGACATTGAATTAGTTAGGGAAAACACAATAGGAAAACATGCAATAAAACAAATTTAATAAGGAGTTCACCCAATGCTCTCGGGCTACCTCTCCTGGTCTAGCCTTCAGTGGTGGCCTCTCTATTATGTTTTCAGAGTAGATTTTTTACAACAATGAGCTCAAATTGAGCCTCACTCAAAAGATATGGATCAGTAGGACTGGAGTACACAGATTCTCCTTACTGAAACTTGACCTCTACTGGTCACAGTGGTATGAGCCCAATATGAGACTCATACATGACAGACATATACAAAGGAGTTCCCTTGAACCTCTCAAGCCTTCTCTGGAGTGCACAGATTATTTGACTCTCTCTGGCTCTGTCTCGATGCTACCTTTTCTCTGTAGGTCAGCTCGAATTACTTTCTCTGTTCTCTACTCTTAATTTCCTTACGCTAGCTGCTTCCCTTTGCTTCTATCAGTTTGTGGCTTTAAAGCCAAGCTGCTTTCTGATGGTTCGTTTACACTTCCCGTCGTTCTGTTTCTCCTGCCTTTGTCAGTTTAAATTCCCTTGTTCTGCGTCATCATCACTATGTAACGCTTCACAGGGAGGTGACCACCTATTCTGCAAAGGGTGAGTGTGTCAGGTTCCTTGGACACATTTGAACAGTCGTTATTTCCATTTGCTCGAAGATCACCCGCAAAACACAAATCTTTTGCCAACTCATCGTCCATGTCAGACTTCAAATCCCATGTAATCTTGCTTATAACCTGGTCAAATCCAGTCATTTATCGGAACGCACCTCCACCGTTGATCTGGGCCACCAGATCCTACGATCGCCATTCATATCAGGTGGGTAAGTAGCGTGATGTTTACCTGTCTGATGTGAGAGGTTTTCTCTCTCTTCCACCAGATGTGTGTCACTCAATGTGTGGCATCGGGAAGGACTTGGTTGAAACTGCTTACTACCTCGAGGCCTTCCGATATCCTGTCGGTTTTGTGCAATCCACGGAACCGAATTAATTACTTTTCCGCATTTCATAGTCATTTTGGGCCCGGGCACTTCGAGTCTCCTTCCTTGAGGGGGATGGCCTGCCATACGCGATTAGCACTTTAGGGCTAATCCCGTATCGAAAACTACCCCCGTTTCTTGAATTAGCCTCTGGTTTTGCCAATTTGCACCAGCGCGCGTTACGATGGGCCAACGATCTGTGCACTCGACTGAGGGTCCTCGTTGCTCTATGTTGATCACAAATTACAATTGTCACAAGGATTCCTTCTGATAGCTTGATCTTTCTAAGACTTGAATCTTTTCGGCATAATTTGTAAGAGTTTATGAAAACTTAGAGAGTGTTTAGGATCCAATTCGAATCATGTTGATCGAGAGAGAGTACTTTATTATGCTATATGTTATAGTGATTTTGATCAAAATTGATTCATGAATCAGTACCCAACCTCGTTGATTCCAAAACTTCAAAATGAAAAGATTTTGATAGATTAAATTGCAATAAAAAAATATTATTTTACTAAAATAAATATAAATTTTAATCATAGCAGTACATGCTCCAAGAAGGTTGTCACTTTTGTGAAAATGGTAAGATCATTGGGTGTGTAAATAAACGAGATTTTCTTTATTACAATATGGACAAAAACAAGAGAAAATATGTCATGTATCAAATAATTTATTTATTCCTCATTTGAAGTTAATTTTAATTTTATATCGGATAGTTTCTTATATATTAATCGATAAAGAATATGTTGTGTCTAATATATTAGTTTCAAACTGCTCTTTTCGATGACCATTTTACATTCCAATCAATTAGTTTAGCGTTATTTTATGTTTCCTCATAAAGATGTATTAAACATGGTTTTCCATTAAATAAAATAAATGGGAAAACCAATTCTGATTAAAGCAAGGTAAAGTATTTTTGAATTTTAATATTAATATTCCAAGATACTTTATAAAATAATCCATGTATGTTTCTCAATTCGACTTCAGTAAGAAGGCATAAATTCGAGGAAATATTAAAGGAATATATAAATTATTTTGGTTTAATTAGGGGGTCCTTTATTAATACATTGTTTTATGGTAAGATTTTATGTGGTGATGGAATGGTTTGTTTTTCATTAATTACTTTTCATTTTAATTTTCATTTAAAAAAAAGTGAATTATTTAAATCAGGTTTATTATATTGTTCAAAAATAATAATAAAATGGGTTGTTTATTAAGATTGGATTTAAAATATGTAGAAAACTTTGTATACTAATTCAAATTAGTATAAAGGTTTTATATGAAAACATATAATATTAAAAATAAAAGAATTAGGAATGAAAGAAAAATATATGAAATTCAAATAATCTAATAAAAGTTTTACAAAATAAAGATAATTTATTAATTAAGTTATAAGAATATAATAATTCATTTTGTTTTTTTCGTACTCTTCTATATTTCTCTATGTGTGGTGTCCTTATCATGGAAACCATCCCATACATTATGTTATATTAATGACCCACATGATAGGATGTAGATTTCATCTACTTTGAGTTGCCATGTTGGTTGCACATTGAGGGTATTTTTGGTATGCACAACCCTTCCCTTATCAGACAATGGTGTCTCAAAGGAATTGAAGGAGTACCTATCTCTATCACTAGTGGGCTTACTGGTTAATGTGTTTGAAAACATAAATGTATTCAAATTATTATCATCTACCACTTAAAGGACTGGTTGAGACGACTTTTGCACCCACTGCTTCTTTTTAGGTTTCTTGCCCATGTTCAACATTCTTGCATAGATAGCAGAATGAACTGAGTGTAACAATTAGGAAAGTTGGAGTTATGGTGGAATTTATGAGTTTGGGGCTTATTTAGAACTATGAAACAAGACAATTATTAAAACTAAGGCTGAAATGAATGATATTAACTATAAGAAAGAAGTGGTTGTATGTAGGATGATACTGACATGAACGATGGAAAAACTTAATTTAAGTTGAAATGACCTATATTTATTTATGAATCCATCGTTATTACATAAAATATTAAAGTTAATCATTTGTTAAGATTAACCCTAATTCGCATCATGGGAGTAAGGCCAGGTTTAGGTAACATGTTATAAGAAGGCCACGATGAGACAAAGAATTGTCGAGAATTTTAGCATCTATGTACAAAAAATATTGCTAGTTGCTAAATATTGACATGGAATAATGTGACAGATGTTAGCATCTGATAAGAGCATGTGTAAAGCATTCCATGTAGAAATTATGGCCATGTCATCCCACGAAGTATTACTTGAGTGCAAGTTAGGTTTCAACATTTAAAAATGGCTTAGGTATGAGAACTAACAGAGTCTAAGAGACAAAATGTTTCAAGAGTTTTGTTAGAAAAAAAAATTATCCTTACATGGGGCTTTGCGTAAGGTAAAACACTTGAAAAGTGAATGGGCTATAATAAGATTGAAATAAATTTTTTAGAGAAAATATTAGTAATATGTCAAGAAATTTTGTGTCCCACCATGGGATGATCAAGAAGTAAACGTGGAAGGGTCAGCTCAAGAAACGAGAGTCGGGATGGGATCAAAGATTGTTAATTAAAAAACAAGGTTTCGTCGTACCTAGGGGTTTTTCCAAAAGTATTCCAATAATAGAGAGTGTGGTCCGAGATATTCATGTCTTGAGAGACAAGAAGAATTGTTTATTGATGGCACACTTAAGAACTTAGACATTAAATTTTTTCTGAAAAATTTATGAGTGATTTGTCTATGAAATATGTACAAGGTGGAAAGTGATCAAATTATATATAAGTAGGGTATGCAAACTTAAAAGGGTCCCCATTTTTTATGGATTAAGTACAAACTGAGGGGTTGTTGTTTTACTACAACAAAACCATAAACTATTTAAAGTATTCATCTCTTAATCTATCTATGTATTGTGCTTACTGAATGACGACCACCACTAGTATACCAAAATAATATGTATTTAATATATATGACTACTACAAGAATGTTGGTATGTATTCTACTATATATAAACATAATCTGCGAGTATATATATTGGTATATATATAGTCATTATATGTTGATATATAATAAATTATATCTATATAGTATTATTTTGGTGTATATATACTAGTATATACATACTTTTACATATATTGGTATATATATGTTGACATATATATGAACATAATATTGACTATGTGTATATATACATACACATATACCTAATTTTGGCTATTCACCTAAAGTTGCATGAGGACTTGCAGCGTCTCAGATGTGAGGAAGACATTGGAATTTCATTTTGAGGCCTTTACTACTATCAAAAGTGTGAGTTTTTCCCTTTATACTCCCTCTTGTAACCAATGATCATTCCATTTTTTTCGCATTTACTTGCATTATGGTCATGACATGCTGATGAGGTGTGATGTTAAATTCAAATCTCTTCCCTTATTTTTAATTGAGTTATTTGAGCTAGAGCTTGCCTTTTCTAATATGAGTATTAGATCTTATAACCCTAGTAAAGATCTAGTAACCAAATCATTAGTTGTCATATATATGCACCCCCAAGGTGAAAATTTCCACATGGTTTTCATTGTTAGATAGCTTGAGATGGATCAATGTTCGTTGGATTGCTCCTAGTTTAAACAAGAAAGGTGTCGACTCATAATTAATTCTCTAGTCAAACGCATGGCGACAATGCATACAACACAAGCACTGTTGGATAATTAATCAATTTAAAGGTTTTGGAAAATGGCACGAGTTTTCAGGCATGGCATGTCATGAAAATATCATATGCCAAAATACAAGCAACTACCCACACTAGTGACAATTATATTTGTCAATGGAATTACACCCTACACTACTTTTGGGATGTAAACAATTATGAAGTATTTGTGTACTGGGGAGCTATTAATGGTTCAGTACACCCTCCCTATACTATATAACATCTATAATAAGTATAGGTCAAAGGGTGATGTTTATAATGTTATAGGATTGGTCAAGAAATCAATCAAACTGTGTATGGAAAAATTGTTCAAATGGTCCAATATGAAGGCCATATGTTGGTGTATATTGAAGTTCGATGATGAGGCATATGTGGATCCATGCTAAGTATATGCAGATTGTCTTTACAATTATAATTTGAACTTGTGTACTCCTCTTTTAATATAAATGATGTTATTCTAAGTTTTATTTTATAGAAGTACTTAGACTATTGATCCAGAATGGATCTTGTTAACTCAAGCCAAAATTTGCTATATGTTTGATGTCCAAGATGGACCTAGATAGCAAAATTTTTCTTGACATGTGTTGAGTTTTAACATCCTAGTTGCTCGTGAAATCAAAGCCACGTCGAAGAGCTTGACGCGGTGGTACTGGTGGTATCTCTAGATTTTGCATTTGGCTTCTGTGCGAGGGAGAAAATGTCCATTAAAATTTATGGTGAACATGTGAAAAAGGGCCTTGCAGATCGTGTGGCATTCACACAGTTTGACACATGGCAATGGCTAAGTCAACAGGTCAAAGTTCATCTCCGATGCATATCTCGAGGTGAATGGTGAGATTTTGGGTTTTGGTTGGTTAAAGATTCATATTATAAGTCATGGGTGCATTAATAAGTTTATGGCACAGTTGCAAACTCGTGGTCTCTAAACCATATGACATATCGTATATGAAAATAAAGGTGCACATTTTCTTTAATGTTAAAACATGCCGAAGGTTGAAATTATGTGTAAAACCATGGTGGGCGCAAGGGATAGATATGTTTTACAAACCATATAACTATATGCTAGGTGGGCACAAAGACTTATGCTATTAAATCATGGTGGTAGAATATGTAATGAACCTATGGGAAATATGCAATATGGGAGGAAATCAAAACCTATGGTAAAATTTATAAACTATGGTGAAAAATTATAACAAAGTATAAACAGGTTCATACATGATGGATCCCAGTCCAGTCACATGGCACAAAGGTCTAGTCACACAGTGGCGAAGTTAATGGCCATGACCGTCAGAGGATGTGAGTCAAGTTGCCAACAAAGCATAGAAGATATGGTGTTAAACCGTATTGCAAACATATATGTTAATGTTTGATGGCAAATATATATTAAAACAAAAACTATGGATTTTATACAACGCGGAGGTGGTAGCCATGTGGTCCGATGATATAACAAGGTAGGGATGACAACACACAATATGTGCTTTGGTCGATAGGTCGGAGCATGTCAAGACCACCAGGGCTAGACGCCTTGGGTCTATGGTTCTATAGACTGTCACGTATGCAGTTACAACAAGTGTTATCTAGCGTGGAGATGTGACACATGAAATAGAGATGCAAAAATAGTTAAAACAACATTGTCGAGTTATTGCCATGACTGAAAAAGGTTGTGAACATGGAGTACCGAGTCAGAATTGCCACTGGATATACCATCGAATCATTGAGAACTGGTAAGGAGTAGGTCCAGTTCACATGGAAAACATTGTACGAATATGTGGCATGGGGATTGTTACACAGTAATTTGTCACCATCCCTGTTACTCCTCTTGTCGTACTTTGGAGGACTCATCCCGGGAGTTATAAGAAGTGACAAAGTCTAAAAACACTTGCATTATGTTCCCCTGAGTATGTACTTCATGTTCCCTGAAGACACCTTTACAGATTACCCCTGAAAAGTGCTCTTTTTCCATTGGCGCAGGTCCACAGTATCTTACCCGCGCCAATCATGGAGATCCTCAAAAGAGGGTGCGACCATTGGCGCTCTGTCTTAGAGCAGCAGTCGCGCCAACCAAGTTTGGTCATGCTTTTTGCCTTAACGCACGTCCGCCTGTTGTTTCCTTAATTACATGGAGCTTTTTAAGGATAAAAAATCAGTCTTATGTCGAGTTCTATCCTATCTCCATCTTTAATGGCTTTTGGGGATAATGTTAATCCACAATAGGTGTCCCGGTTCATTGTATCCTCCTCCCTTCTTCATCTATATAAGCTTGTCCTTATGCATTTGACAAGCTAGTCGTTAGTCACGGAGTGCTAGATGTTGAGTCCTTGAGTTCTTGGAGGAATGCTAATGAATGCTAGAGAGGTTATGCTTCCGGAGAGGAGATGCATTGCAAGACACATATAGTTACTCGCCCAGCCAGGAGAGGTTCAACGTCAGAACCATGGTTGTAACTTTTCCTGTTTATTATTAATTAATGAGCGACTGCTATTATAGTTCCAATCTCATTGTCTATTATGGTGATGTGTTGATTTATTTCCTTTCTGACTGAAATATAGTTGTCCCTTAGTAGATTTTATGTTGGTATCTGTCTCTTCCTTTACATGTGCAGGTGTCCGTTTATGATCTGCTGGAGCGAGGGAGCGGGAATATCAACTCTGCTTCAACCATAGCGTTGGATTCCAGGTTGGTCTTCTTAATTCACCTTTGATGCATAACTAGGAACTTGCGTAGCAGCGTGGTTTGATTGTGGCTAGTTCTGTTTTAGGCTAGTGGGATCGCCTCTGTCCGCAGAGGGGATTTACCTAACCAACAGGGATATTGCCAGAAGTAGTTCACATGGTCACAGGTTGCCATAACACTTGACTGCCACATTGATGGGAGCTGAGTTATGATATGGTATTTCACCGAGTTATATGATAAAACTTTGGATAATCATTGTAACAAAAGCGACCGATCCAATCTATATCTACCATGAATAAACCTTAGGATAAGACATTACACAAATGGGTGGAGGATATTGTAATCGGTCCAACCTTTGTAAAGCATACACATTCTATGGTTGGACCATACTAAATCGAAGTGTGCCAAAATTAATAGTTGTTATAGCTAAAGTTCTAATTGTAATTTTTATATTGCACCAAGTATAGGATTTTCCACCTAATTAAAACAAATTTCCATGTATATCCCGGTAGGTTCAAACCTGGAACCTAGCCGAGGCATTATAAAATGATTTCCATTGCACCATTGCAGAGGGGGAGTTGAACAGTGAACTCTAGAACAGAGCCATACTAGTGCCAGTAATGTTCATTTGAGCATATCTTGGTCATCCTTCGGCCTTTTTGCGAATGGAGATAGGCATTGGAAATCTCATACAGAGGCCTCCTTTCTAACAGTCACTAGAGTTGCATGTGCGCATAGTTCAACTAGGTGAAATTCTTTGTAAAGAAGAAATTTGAAGTCATTTCAGGGCAAGCTGTTCTCAAGTTAGATTTTGGCTTTCCGAAAGCATCTCAAAGCTAATTTGGAAACTTGAAGAGTTGACACGGGGGTTTTGACACATACAAATTCAACAATAGTACTTGTTCGCCAGCAGCAGTAGTGAAGTCCTCAAAATTTTGTACCTGAATTGTGTCTCACTTAGACAAGGGGAGACGAGTTAAATAATCAATGTATTGATGAAACTCAAATTCTCAATTTCAGTAGAAGTCAGAGTCATTGTTAGAGACTCTATTCTTTTGCTGTAAATGACAAGTCGTTTGTAGAATGTCAAGTGAAATTGCAAGAGTTCTATTAAGGAGAACATTTCCATACTGGGGAAATAGTCACAATTGTATCAATAATTTTGATGTACATCTTCTTATTCACTGAAATACGAGCGTCCTAGCCTTTTACAGCAGGGCCCGGAGACGTAGCCCAGGAAGGGTGAACTCCGTCAACAATCTTGGTGTCTTTCTATTTGACATTGCATGCTTATGTGTGTCGTGTCCATTTTGGATAACTTGTTCAGTGGTATTAAATTATTGTTTTGAAAGGCCCATTTAAAACATGCCAAGTGCTTGGTATTGATATAATTCCGCAATTTCAGATCAACTATAGTTTCCTTTTGTAGCACAAGTCAATAGGTAAGGCTCCCTACTTTCACGTTGTGAATTCATTTATTTCTTAGTTAGATTATCTAATTAGATAATTTGCATTTCTATTTATTTGTAGATTAATATTTTAATTCTGTGTAATTTTAGTTCTTGAACTTTCATATGTTCTTTATTATAAAAGTGTGGTTTTCGTATTGAGGTTAGGCACTAAAGGTTAATAAACAAAAGTTCTTTTTAAGGAATTGCAAAATTATATGATGCTTATGCAAAAAAAAATATTGTGATCAGAGATCATAAAAATCTTTTGTAGATGTAATCCTAGTGATCATGCAAGCCTATAGCATTTTACTTTCTTCCTGATTGAATTTTATCTTTCAAGTGTAAAGTGTAGATTCCACCCTACAAAAGTTAGGAATTGAAGGTTGAAGAATGAGCGTGCTTCTTAATTAATCATAGAATGATTTTATGACAAACATAGGAATATGATTGGAGTCCACAAAGTTGTCTTGTAAACATAAGCTCATTGATTAAAAAAATATTTATATCCTTTTAATTTTCAGTATGATGGTTCAATTTATTGCCAATGCATGCCTTAGAGCATTAGATTGTAAAAGTTCTTTCATAGCTTTAGAATCATTTATGTACTAGTTCCACACATACAATGTTGGTGTTTAAAAGTTTATGACCATAGATTGACAATTAAATATAATGGAATTTAAGTGGCTAAATTTCTTAACAATAACCTTCTCAAACTGAAGGAGGTTGTACACAATCAATTTTGAGCAACCTCCTCAAATCAAAATAGGTTACTATAATGTAAAGTTCCTCAAATTTGATGTGGAATCTAGGAACCCCCTCCAAATTTAACAATAAGGGGTGACACCAAATATATTTTAAATATCCTTCTCAAAAATCAATTTTGAACAACCTCCTTAAACACATTTTATGTGGATAAACTTTCGAAAATCTAGGAAACCCTTCAAATTTGAGGACATAATCTTAATATGAGGCATGTCTATCATAATAAACACATTTTAATTGAGAAAAATTAAAAAATGATTCATTCTTCCTATTGATTTAAAAAAATCTCAAGAATTTTACACAATCTTCTCAAATTTGAAGAAAATATCTATAGTATACGTATGATATATTATTAGATATATTATCATGATGTAATAAATAAATATCATGTAATAATTATTCTATAGCTAATCATTAAAACATATTAATGATTACATTATATAATAATTGTGATATGCCTGTGGTTATATAATATTTGTTTATTAAATTATAATCATAAATCTAATAAGATATATCAAGTATAATAAAAGAATGACCAATAGTTAAGAAGCTGCGTTTTTTTTTTCTAAAAAGACAAAGATTCAAATATAAAAGGTTTTTCCATAAACAAGTGCCTCATACAACAATTTTGGTTCCAAACATGGCTATGTCTTTAAAATCAAATTATTTTTATTTTTATTATTTGTTACCTTTTTAATTAAAGAAAAACTATGAAAGATGTAAAACTAATTTTTCCTTTAATTGAGTAGAGTTATATTCTTAAAATTAAGTGTATAATTATGCATATTTAAAATAATGAATAATATATATATATATATATATATATATATATATATATATATATATATATATATATATATATATATATATATATAGATATAGATATCATAGAATTGTTAGGAAATATAGAGAAGAGTATTCTCTATGATAAAAATAGTTTCAATATTCAGTAGTATAGATTTCTTTTAACCCGAAATCTATTAACTATGGAGAGGGATTAAATACCTTACGTGCTAATTTCTTTTAGAGGGTGGTGTACATTTTTTCATTGTTTAAATTGCATTTTTTTAATATATAAATCTATTTAATATTCTCCTGCTGTATGTATGTCTGTCTGTCTGTAAGACTAAATTTATTTAGTGCTTTCTCCCAGTGTCCTAATGTGGGGAGCAAGGATTAATTTACAGATTTGTACCTCCCAAAAATAACAACGCCTAACCACGGTCATAATGCCTAGCCAGCATTGTGTTGTCTCTGTCTCTGTCCGAGAATTCCCTCATTCTACATCACTTAGTTATAGCAGATCGACTCCATGGAGAGCATTTTCAAGCGGAATCCATGGTGCTACCTGCTCATCATCTCCTACGTAAATATCATATGCGATAATGGTTAACACTAGAAATGTCATTACAGTCCCAATATTCAACAGATCTTGATTGATAAGTAACCCTAACCAGAGAGCCGAACTGTCCTAGACTAATCCGCAGAGATTTGAACAATTCCTTGACCAGAAATGATACCAAATAGACTCAAAATGTATCTGTGTGTGAGGATGCTCAAACCCTTTTTGTGGGTCTGCCTCTGATTTTCCTCATGAACTCCTCTGAATTCTGGCATGAGGACTGGTGGATTGTTTCAGGGAGCTCTGGATCTGCCATAGATCTATGTCAACCCTCCAAATAGCCTCAGGGTAAAACTCGATACTTCTTGAAATGGTGCTCATCCTTGTTCAAAAAAACCTTCAGATTGCTTCATGGAGGTGGCCACCTATTCTACAATGGGTGAGTGTGTCAGGTTCCTTGGACACATTTGAACGGTTGTTATTTTTGTCTGCTCCAAGATCGCCTGCGAAACACGAATCTTCTGCCAGCTCATCGTCCACGTCGAACTTCAAATCCCATGTAATGTTGCTTTATAACTTGGTCAAATCCGATCATTTATCGGGACGTGTCTCTGCCAATTATCTGGGCAACCCAGATCCTAGGATCGTCATTCATATCAGGCGGGTAAGTAGCGTGACGTTTACCCATTTGATGTGAATGGTTTTCTCTCTCTTCCATTGGACATGTGTCACTCAATGTGTGGCATCGGGCGGGACTTGGTTGAAACTGATTATCGCCTCGAGGCCTTCCAATATCCTTTCGGTTTTGTGGAATCCACGAAACTAAATTAATTACTTTTTCGCATTTCATAGTCATTTCGGGTCCGGGCACTTCGGGGATTTCCTTCATTGAGGGGGACGCCTTGTAATATGTGATTAGTGCTAATCACATATCAGAAACTACCCCTGTTTCTTTAATTAGCCTCTGATTTTGCCAATTTGCACTAGCACACGTTACCATGGGCCAACGGTCTGCGCGCTCGACCAAGGGTCCTCGTTGCTCCGTGCTGATCACAAATTGCAACTGTCATGAGGATTCCTTCTGATAGCTTAATCTTTCTAAGACTTGAATCTTTTCAGCATAATTTGAAAGAGTTTATGAAAACTTAAAGAGCGTTTATGATCCATTTCGGATCATGGTCTTCCCACTTAAAAATCTTTTCGACTACCAAAAGTTTATTTTTAAGCATCCATCAAGTGAGGATACTGATTCCTCGCTTGCCCAATTTCTATCCATTTCACACTGCTTGGTTTTGAACCTTTGAGCCCAATCCTGAGGTACTCAACATCCCCTCTACACATAGTTCTCACCTTCCTATCTAGAACTGTATCTTCCTGTAATTCATTAAGATCTTCAGGCAACAGATCATCAATAGAAGGCAATTGACTCTGCTCTTTGGGATCTTCAATTAATGAAAGTTCAACTAGTCTCAAGCTGTCTGCATTAACAACTGAGTAGATGTGAATGTAAGCTAGTAAATCAAGGCGAAAAGAATTCTCACCAATTTTCTCAAGTATTTTGAAAGGTCCATACCTTATTGGCTTAAACTTCTTACCTTCACCTTGCATCTGTCTTTGCTATTATACAGCTAGACTTGATCACCAACGTGGAAACTATGCTCCATCCGATGCTTGTCATGCCTTGCCTTGTACTTGGCTTGACTCTTTTCCGGCTGTTACTATACTTCCTGGTGAATCTCTTGGATTTTTTCGATGAACCTGGTTTCCTTGTCCACATCATTGTGTCCATCAACCGCTATGTCTTTACCAAAGACAAAATCCAGGGAGACATTGGTGTGAAACCAAAACAGGTCTCAAAAGGAGATCTCTGTGTAGAAGAATGTTCAACTCGGTTGTAAGCATGTTGCACATAACATAAATGTTCATCCCAAAGCTTGGGATGCTTGTTGCAATAGCCTCTGAGCAACTAGATCACTGTCCTATTGACTACTTCTGTTTTTGTGAATGAAAAGTTGTACTCTTCTTCAGCCTGGTGTCCATCAATTCTCACAAACTTAACCAAAATTTCCCAACAAATCGAGTATCTCGATCAGATATAATGGAAGTGGGTAATCCAAAATGAACCCATACATGCTGAAAGAACAACTTTGTAGTTTGTTCAGCTGTAATCTGTTTGTTACAAGGTATTAAAATACATATTTTGTTGAACCTATCCACAACAACATATAAATAGTCATGACCTTTCCTAGATTTAGGCAATCCCCCAACGAAGTCCATGGAAACACTTTCTCAAGGATGAGAAGGAACTGGTAGTGGAGTGTACAAGCCTAGTTTTCTATTTCAGGGCTTGCTTTTAGCACACATGGTACACCCTCTTACATATCTAGAAACTGTCTCATTCATTTTTGGCCAATAAAAAAATCTTTGCAACAGTGCAACTGTTTTACCTACAACAAAGTGACCTGATATTAGAGAAGTGTGTGATTCTCCAATTATCTTTACTCTTTCAGTTTGTGGAATGCATAGCTTCCCAAAATGATACAAGAGCTAGTCCTTAACATGATAATCCAATTCTTCGACTTGTTTGCAATGACTTAAAGTTGCATATACATATTTAAAGTCTATATCTTGAGCATACTGTTCAATGTAGCTTTCATGCAATACTGAATTATGCTTAAGTATAGTGGATACATTTATGATTGGTCTGGACAACATATCTGCAACTTTATTGTGTATGCCCTTTTTATATCTGATGACTAGATGAAACTGTTGTAGAGAACCCATCCATCTATAGTGTCTTGATTGCTGCAACTTAGTTTGGGAGTGTAAATATTGAAGTGGTTGATGACCAGTATGTATAACTGTCTCTTTGCCCATTAAATAATGTTTCCACTTTTTCACACTCTGTACTAATGCATACAATTCTTTATCATATGTGGGATAGTTAACTACTGCAAAATTAAATGTCTTAGAATGATAACAGATGGGTTTACTGTGCTGCATCAACACTGCTACCATGGTATAGTCACTGGCACCTGTTTCAATCTCAAAGGGTATTTGAAGATCGGGCAATGCTAGTACTGGTGTTGTACTAACCTTTTCTTTCAAGGTGTCGAAGGCTTTCTGCTATTTTCCTCCCCACTGAAACACCTTGTCAATCCTGTTAAAGCCTGTAAGGGAGCTCCAATTGAGGAAAAGTTAGAAATAAACTTTCTCCAATACTGTGTTGCTCCTAAGAAGCTTCTAACTTCTATAACAGATTTGGGTTTAGGCCAATTTACAGTGACTGCAACCTTAGAGGGATCTATCTTCAATTCACCACCCCCTATAATATGACCCAAATCATTCAAAGATGTTTTGCCAAATTCACATTTTGAGAGCTTAACATAAAGATTTTCTCTTTTCAAAACATCTAGAGTCTACTTAACATGCTTTAAATGTTCTTCCCATGTTTTATTGAATATAAGAATGTCATCCAAATATACAATGACAAAATCATCAAGAAAAGGTTTGAGTACATCATTCATTACTCTCATGAAAGTAGCAGGAGCATTAGTTAAGCCAAAAGGCATAACCAACCACTCATACAATCCCTACTTTGTTTTGAAAGTACTCTTCCATGCATCTTTCTCTACAACTCTGACCTGATGATAGCCACTATGCAAGTCCAACTTGGAAAAATAAACAGCTTCTTTTAACTGATCAAATAGATCATCTATGCGAGGAACGGGATAACAATTTTTTATCGTTATCTTATTCAGTGCTTGGTAATCAATTCACATTCTCCATGAGCCATCTTTCTTTCTCACCAAGACAATTGAAGACCCACATGGTGATGTGCTAGGTCTGATGAACCCCTTCTCGAGTAGCTCATGTACCTACTTCTTGATTTCTGCATTCTCTAAAGTGGACAACCTATACATTCTGATGTTAGGAAATGGAGCATCTTGCAACAAATTAATATCATGCACTATTTCCTTTTTGGGTGGCAGACCTTTAGGTTCTTGAAATAATATATTATATTCTAAAACAACTTTTTCTAAATCAGCTTGTTGTTTAGCATCACAACCCTCAAATACTTTGGTTTTATCAAGTTTCTTTTCCTTTACAACCATCAGTAAAAATTATTTGCATGAATTTACCATTCTTTTCATCTACCCTGAGTTTATGAGAGTATAATTATTCTTGAGTTTATGAGCTCTTACAATATATTCGATTCCATCTTTAATGAGTTGATACTTGTTCTCAGCTCTATAGAAAATAGCTTTCCTATCATACAAGTAAGGACTTCCTAAAACAATTCCACATATATCCAAAGGAACTATATCTAACTCAGCCTCATCTACAAATGATGACCCAAAAGAAAACCTAAGTTTACATTGTCTAGTCACTGATAGCTGTGCTTTATAACATAACCAACCTAATGGATATGGCTTTTTGTGAGGTGTGGTTAGTAATCCCAACTTCTTTATAATTGCTTCAAAAATTAAATTTACATGTGAGCCACTATCAAACAAAGTATCAATCTTTTATACCTATGGCTGTGATTGTTGTTTCATCTCCCGAGTCTAATCCCAAATCCTTTTGAATAGCTGCAACAATCTTCTTCTTCTTGCCCTCGAACGTCTTGGGTCTCAGCTCCGAATGCAAGATCCAGCATTGTTCATCATCATGCCCATCCTTTTTACAGTGAGTGCATGAAGACTTGGTCTTTTGTACAGTATTTTGCTTCCTCTCTTTCCATTTTTGTTTTCTCTTTTCCTTGATTTTTCTTGCAGTGGGTTTTGATGATCCCCCAACTTCTAGGTTCACATTCTTTCCTCTAGCCTCTAGATGTGTAGCCTAAATAGATACCTCATCTATGCTAGTGGGATTAAACATGAGAATAGTGTGCCTTAAGTAGCTGCGCAGACCACTTATATACTTCAGCAGAGTTTTAGGTGAGTCTAAACAAATTCCTAGAATCAAAGCTCTTTTCTTAAATTCTTGAGTGTAACTTTGTACACTTTTCCATTTTAATTGGCGAAGAGTTTGCCAACTCATCATGGCTTGCTTCATATAGGCTAGTGGATATAATTTCTTTTTAATTGCAGAAACGAATTCACTCCAGACAGGAAGAATTTTACCATGATTCTTCATGTCAGCTTATGTCCTGCCTTCCCACCATACCAAGGTAGTGCCTCCAAGGCGTAGGCTAGCCAGCTGAATCTTACTCTTGTTTGAATCAATTCTCTGCACTCTACAATAAACATCAATCTGTCTAATCCAACTATATAGCTTTTATGCATTTAACTCTCCATCATATATCAGAAAATCAAATTTAACATCTAATTTAATCAAAGACGTTTTCTTTTTATTTTCAAGGCTACTAGGAAGTGTGGGAATTTCTTCTTCTTTCCCTCTGCCTTTAGAGTGGTCATGAAGGAGAGATTCTTCTAGTCCTTTATCTTGTTTGGAGTTTGACGGACCTCCTTCTCTACCTCTCTTAAATTCCTTATACATTTCCTCCACCATGGCTTTCATGGTTAGGAAACCATCCATGAACTGGGAGTTTGATTCCAAGGGGTTTTCTTTTGACATTTTCCTCTTAGAGTGGAATATTCCAATTTTAGGGTTAGCTTCAACCAACTCTCCTTCTCTTAATTTAAGCTTTGATATAGTTAGCATTCAACAAAAAAATCCAGCACAAGCTTGTCTAACCTTAGTAAACTAGAGTTATGATACCACTTGATCTAGAATTTATCCAAGACAAAGAATTGAAGGTATTACAGACTCATGTGCATGGATATGCCTATGTTACTTTATGCAACAGATCGATAAGATTGCGAAATACGTAGACATTGAATTGGTTAGGGAAAACACAACAGGAAAACATGTGTTACACAGTAATTTGTCACCATCCCTGTTACTCCTCTTGTCGTACCTTGGAGGACTCATCCCGGGAGTTATAAGAAGTGACATAGTCTAAAAACACTTGCATTATGTTCCCCTGAGTATGTACTTCATGTTCCCTGAAGACACCTTCTACAGATTATCCCTGAAAAGTGCTCTTTTTCCATTGGCGCAGGTCCATAATATCTTACCCGTGCCAATCATGGAGATCCTCAAAATAGGGCGCGACCATTGGCGCTCTGTCTTAGAGCAACAGTCGCGCCAACCAAGTTTGGTCATGCTTTTTGCCTTAATGCACGCCCGACTGTTGTTTCCTTCATTACATGGAGCTTTTTGAGGATAAAAAATCAGTCTTATGTCGAGTTCTATCCTATCTCCATCTTTAATGGCTTTTGGGGATAATGTTAATCCACAATAGGTGTCTCGGTTCATCGTATCCTTCTCCCTTCTTCATCTATATAAGCTTGTCCTTATGCATTTGACAAGCTAGTCATGAGTCATGGAGTGCTAGATGTTGAGTTCTTGAGTGATAATGAAGCATAGAGAGGTTATGCTGCCGGAGAGGAGATACATTGCAAGACACATATAGTTGCTCGCCTAGCCAGGAGAGGTTCAACATCAGAACCTTGGTTGTAACTTTTCCTGTTTATTATTAATTAATGAGCGACTGCTATTATAGTTCCAATCTCATTGTCTATTATGGTGATGTGTTGATTTATTTCCTTTCTGACTGAAATATAGTTGTGCCTTGGTAGATTTTATGTTGGTATCTGTTTCTTCCTTTGCATGTGCAGGTGTCCGTTTATGATCTGCTGGAGCAAGGGAGCGGGAATATCAACTCTGCTTCAACCATAGCGTTGGATTCCAGGTTGGTCTTCTTAATTTACCTTTGATGCATAACTAGGAACTTGCGTGGCAACGTGGTTTGATTGTGGCTAGTTCTGTTTTAGACTAGTGGGATCGCCTCTGTCCGCAGAGGGGATTTACCTACCCAACAATTTGGCGACTCCACTGGGGAGAAGCTATTTGGAATTTGTCTTGCATGTTAATTTTCTTCTGCTTGCTTGAGTGAATGAGCTTCCTGGGTCAGTTTTGAGTTTATTCTTTACTGTTTGACCCATCTGAGCACTGTCAACCCGACCTGAGGTCGTATTATTTATTTTTCTAGCCGGCAAGCTTAATTGGCGCGGTTATTACTCTGACAGTCGCGCCAGCTGGCGCATGTTGCTCAAAAGAAACTCGCGCCAATCCTTTGGTAGCGCAAGTTGCAGGCTGACAGTCGCGCCAGCCCTGTAAATCTTGCTTGTGTGTGGGTGGAAAGCTCTTTCAGTCTCTTTTTATATCTCTTACAGCCTCTGGAAGTGTGTTGAACCTCTGTTTGACTGGTTTTAGCCTTTATCCTTCAGTTGTTTGCTTATTTCTATTGATTTTCGTCTCAGCCCTAGAACATCTAGTGACTTTGCATGTCTAGCCTTCTGTGGGAAGTTTCGGTCTCTTGATTATCCAGTCAGCTTGTTGGTTGTGTCCTGCACCTATCCAGTGATTTGTCAAAGCTTGATCTTCTATACTCTGAGTGATTCACTTCTAGCCTCTTTGAATTGACTTCATTTGAACTTAGATTACATGGTTCATTGAAAGTCTTTGTGTTTTTCCTTGCTTGCATAGTTCATTTTGGTGTTTCAGAGTTGGTTCTATTTCATTGAGTGAACTTGGATTGTGCATATCTCTTAAGATTTGTTTAAATGCATCATGCCATCTTAAAGGAAAGAAAAACAAAATATCTTTTGCATCATATTAGTTATCATTTGTTGTTATTTGTTGCTATTAAAAAGAAAAAGAAAAAATTTCATTTCTTGTTATTAGCTGCATTAGGATCTTTGTTGTTTGTTGAGTGATCATTTCGTTTGTGTAAAGATCTCAACCCTCCTGTAGGTAGAATTCATCGAATCAAATGATATAGTTTTGGCATATAGTTTGCATTTAAGAAGTTTTTTGAGATATCACATACGGTAGGACCAAAAAACTGAAACATAATCGAAGATAAACTTTAAAATAAACTCAATGAACATAACAACGCATTGGAACATAACGCAAATACTCTAGAGGTCTAGGTTAGAGACGTGTTCCTGCGTCTTTAAACCTGGTAGTTTATCGTCGAGTGGTTGGGTGATTCCTCCACGGTGAAACGATAGGTGCCAATACGGACTGAGCTCCCACGTACCGTCGCGTATATACGGGAGACCCCACTAGGCTATTATCCTTTATCCATAGGAAGCCGAGTCTGCCGCCTTACAAGCCGTAATGCACTGAACACAGCATTCGGGAAGATTGACTGTAGTACGGGAAGTCCTTGGTTTTCATCTGATTG
The DNA here is from genome assembly GCA_031772625.1 of Pinus tabuliformis. Lineage (NCBI taxonomy): Eukaryota > Viridiplantae > Streptophyta > Pinopsida > Pinales > Pinaceae > Pinus > Pinus tabuliformis. Next base: position 442,024,109 of record CM062820.1, on the reverse strand, counting down.
CCAAGGTGTATAAGTAGTTTTACGGATTGTTTGGTAAACCTTATACCTAGAGTCTCCAGAGTAGTCACTTTTGATCCTTTTCGGACTCCCTAAAAGAAAAGGTGCCTGTGAGCGTCTTGTCACTTCGTTCTCATTAAATATTCGAAGGAGACTAGAGTCATCTTTTATCCTTTTCTCGACTCTTAAAAAATGAAAAGGTTAAGTTCAGTGTCTTAAAATTTATTGGCCACGATAACATCTACCCAATTAGCTTTTGTTTCTGTTAGTTCGAAGTAGGGGTTGTCTCGGTAGACTTCGTAAGTTTCATCCTGGCAGAATTACCAGTTTCGTCTTCTACCGAAACACTGGTTGTGAGTCTTCCTGTGGTTCTAAGTATACAACCACTTAGTTCTCATGCCCCAGGTGACGAGACTTACCAATTCCATTGGAACCCTACGTGGGAACCTTTTGAGGACGGTGTCCCTTTTTGGGACCATACTTCTCCTCGTGTGTCAGTCCCACCTGCTTCATCTGACATGGATGATTTGTCCCCTACAATGACCGATGAGTCCGTTGCGACAAGCGGTGAAATTCCCACCTCCACGGACCCTATACATGTTAGTAGTACACCTACTACTACAAATTTACCACCAGGATATAAGGCTTTAAGAGATGCTATGCATTTTGGAACTCCGTTGACAGGTCCCATCTGGCCATCACACACTTTTCCTACTACGGAGCCTTTTATTCCACAAAGTCGCAGTCTATCTGTTACCTCTGTCGCAACCACTCCAACGGTTTGTGCAGCCTCTTCGACTCCTATTTCTAGTCGTCCCTCGACTTCCTTGTTTGGAGTCTTTGATCCCATAACAAATGTCCCAATACAGGGGCCATATGATCCACATTTGTCTTCTCAACCAGTTGTTGAGGTATCAGTTCCATTGTCAATTGATTGGACCTCCACCTCTTTCCATGGTGGTCAAGTTTCATCTGCGCAATCTCCAAGACAACCCCCTCAAGACCAACCAGAGCAATCCTTTCGTGGAAATCCTTTTGCTAATGGTGCTCCTTTTTCCTCTTCTTATATGCAACCTTCTGGTAACTCAGGTCAGTCGTCTTTTCAACAAGTCCAACCTAGTATCCAGCAAGGTTATCCCGCTGGACAAATCGGTCAACAAACTATCAACCCAAACCAATCCAATGTCCAGTATAGTCCAATGTCTGGACAAGTTACTCAACCACTTGGTCAACCTACTGTCCAGTATTCACAACCCTCTGGGCAGGCTGGTCAGCCTCAAACACAGTTGGGCCAACCAACTGCCCAGCCTTCTCAGCCATCTAGTCTGCTAGGACAACCTTCAGCTGCACGACAACAGTTCCAATCCCAGCAGGTAGGCCAACCTCAGTATCAGCAGGTACAACCTTCTGGACAGATCGGCCAACCTCAGTATCAGCAGGTACAACCTTCTGGACAGATCGGCCAACCTCACTATCAACAAGGTTTTCCTTCTGGCCAGATAACCCAACCTATTGGACAGCCTACTAGCGCTGCTCAATCCGGTCCGTGGCCCCAAATGGGACCCCAATACCCATCTGGTCTTCAAATGCAGGCTGGGTCTCAATCACAAACTTTTTATCCAACCCAGCCTGGTCCTCAAACTCAATTTGGAGCCCCACCACCGTATGGCTACCAACAACCTCACGGGCAATTTTCGTTTACCTCGTACCAGAACTACCAACAACAGCAAGCGAATCCTTCGCAAACTTATCAACAGCCATACGGCGCATCTACAGCAGCGTTTGGTAATCCTTATGCTGGGGGGCAATATACAAATCCCTATGGCCAATACACTATGGGGCCAAATCCGTCCGGACAAAATCCATGGGGGCAACCACCACCTGGTTGGAACCCTGGTGCTCCACCCTACCGGCAGCCCCAGATGTCTTTCAATCCTCAATTACCATTCTTAGCAACTTTAGAATTACCATATGTATCCAAATTAACCAATGATCCTATTCTTCATAATCCTTATTGGCCTCCAGTTCCAACTAAAATACCTGGTGACTGTCCAAAATTCGATGGTAAAGCCAATGAAGACCCACAAGCCCATGTTATGACCTATCATTTGTGGTGTTCATCTAATTCATGGCTTGACGATTCAATTCGGCTTTGCCTTTTTCAAAGGACTCTCACTGGCTCTGCCGCTAAGTGGTATATCAAACTTCATCGCGGGTCCTTTCAAGATTTTAATTCTTTGGCTATGGCATTTCTCACTCATTTCCAGTTACCCATTCGATACGAAACAGGTACACACCTCCTCACTTCCTTAAGACAAACGACGGCTACGCATATCTCTGATCATATCCATGAATGGAGACGGCGCAGATGCATGATCAAATTTTGGATTCCCGACCAGCTTCTTACTGATTGGTTTACGACTTCGTTCGTGCCTCCGATAGCTCGGGATATCGCGATGGGGGCGTGTGTCACTGAAGAGCAAGCTATTGCTCGAGCTCAGTACCTTGACTTGGTTTATTCTCAGTCAGGTACATTATATGATTATTTTCTTGATGTCCCAAGACCAGGAACGTCTAAAGCCCTGCCAACACCCACTGTTGACGGTATCATTGGTTCGGTTAATTCATCCTCAAAGAAAAATCCCGCGAACCATGCAAAGCAAAAAACCTCTGCTTCGAATGGACAACCTTCCCAGGCATCGCCTGGTTCGAATGTTACTTCTAAGGTTAATGCCGTCCAATCTAATACGGCAAACAAGGCTTCGAAAGAGAAGAAAAAAGGGAAAGTGAAAAATAAGCCAGAACAACCTAAATAGGAAACCCCAAAACCTCAACCTGAGGACGGCACTAAACGCAAACCCAAGTATCCTTGTTTTATTTGTGATGAGGATCACTATACCAAGGATTGCCCGAGGCGGTCTGAAGTGAGTCGTTTGTTAAAAGGCACCCCTGGGACTCCTGCGGTGCTCAAAGAGCCCTTTCCCACCCAACACACTCAAAAAACTCAAATGGTGGCTAACCCTACTCAGCCTCCCTCTTCCTTTGGTTCTCAAGTGTTTATGGCTGGTACAGTACCCATTAATATCAGTACTCGAACGAAAGATTATCCGTCATCTGCCGGGAAGGAGCCTGAGGTTCCCTCAAGTGCTCCCCCGTTCAGTTCAGGTCCACTCCACATCGAGAGACCTACCACTGAAACGCCTCTTCGACCCCCTCCAAAAGGAGTACTCCGGAAATCCTCGTACAATCCGAATGCTCGTGCTGCACAACACTACAACATCGTTGAGGAATTAGCACAGACTCCGTCGGCTATGTCCGCTTTAGAGGTTCTCCAGAGCTGCCCGTCTCAGAGGAAGTCCATGCTATCTGCCATTGGTGGCATAGACCCGGCCGATTCGAATTTAATAACTTTTGACTTAGAACGCCATACTCAGAGACTGCCTCCCCAAATCGCCTTCCTCATACAAGTAATTATTGATTCCAAGACAATTCATCGTACAGTTATTGGTGAAGGTGCCTCAACTTGCATCATGTCTGTTGCCTGTTGGAAAGCTATTGGATCTCCAACGTTGAGCCAATCTCCCACTACCTTGGAAGCTTTTGATGGAAGAGCGTCCCGTCCTTATGGTATACTCCAACGTTTACCAATCTCTTTGGAAGGGAAGACGGTCGAGATGGAAGTTGAAGTCGTTGATGCTACTCTAACCTACAACCTCCTTCTCGGACGTAGCTGGATATACGCGATGCAAGCTGTTGCTTCATCTTTCTTCCGAATCATCCGATTCCCTCATCAAGGGAAGATTGTTACTGTTGACCAGCTCTCCTTTTTTGCTTCTTCTTCCGAAGGCACAATCCCGTTTGTGGAGCATACCTCCAAATTACCTAAGAGTCTGGGAGCTGGACTTTTCAAAGATCCTGATCTTATGGGTGTTTTTCCACTCCCTCCTCTAAATATCGCCTCTGTCAATATGATCACTACTGGCTCTGATCCGTGGTTCGTACCTCCCACAGACCAAGTAGATTCCTGGGGCGACCGGATGCCATTGAGTCTTGCCGAGCTTAATTATGTTGAAATCATTGATGCCTCGGCTCCCTCTTCTGCGTTTACTCCATCCTCAGGGCTTCTAGACGAGGCTTCTTCAGATTCCCTAGGAGAAACGTTCCTCTCTGAAGAAGCTATTATTGAGACTATGTCTCTGGAGGAACCTCCCTGGCATAGTTCTCACCATCATTCCTCATTTCTCCCTGCCCCGCAGCATTTTCTGACATGCCTCGCGCGGTTTGTTCCTTGTCTCCCATCACAAATCCTTCAAACACCTATTCAAATTGATCAGGTTTTTTCTGAAGGGAATATGGCAAACATTACGCGAACCCAACCCCTCAACATCTCTGTCAAACCCGGGATAGTCAAGCATCTTCACATTGGAGTCACTTGTACTCCAGAGGAGATTCAACTTTATTCCAAACTTTTTCGCAAATTTCGTGATGTTTTCGCATGGTCCTATGAAGAAATGCCCGGCATTGATTCTAGTATAGTGATGCATGAAATAATCACGTACCCAGATGCTAAGCCTGTTCGTCAACGTTTACGCCCTGTACACCCCCGAAAGGCTGCAGCGATTAAGGCAGAAGTAGAAAAGCTTCTTAACGCCGGTATTATTTACTCCTTGGACGAGACTATATTTATCGCATACGTGCAATTGTGTCCTCACTCTTCAGAGTGATGTGTTTTCCACACGAAGGAAGGACGATCAAGGTCATAGACCAACTTTCATTCCCCGGTTCACACTTCACATATAGTCATCTACCATTCCTAAATGGTCTTATTTCCACAGGAAATGCCCCAACATCCACTCCGTCATTCTGATGACGGCAGCTGACCCGGGCGCGTGACTGAGGCCCGGGGGGGGCATGCATCCTCCTTCAAAATCGAGTCTTTCTAAGTAAACCTTCATTCCATCCACTCCGTGAATGCCATGAAGCTTGGGGGGCATGTACCTCGATTTGCATTATCATGCTGGGGGCATGCAAATTTATAGCAAGCATAGTTTTTCGTTTCAAGCTTGTGTAAACATGAAACCAAATCCAAGCAAAGTTCTCCATGGTTCAAGCTTGTGTAAAAATGAACCCATACCTGATTTACATCCCGCGATTGCTTTTTATCTGGTAAATTCTGCTAGATGAGCCTTGGTTGTTTTATTCCATTGCCACCATCTCTTTGGCCGATTATATGCTTTCACCTGGTTGTTTATCCTTTCCTGAGGAACTGCAGCGATGAGTGGTTTTATTAGCCAGCCTCTTAACCTTTACATGTTTCGAGCGAGTTCCACCAATACCGGAACCAGTTGCTACCCTTTATACCACTCGTTCCTTCAGGACGAGTCGCCTTTACGCTCTTTTCTGACTCGTAAAATATGAAAAGATTGCCGAGTATTTTTCCCTTTTGACTCATTAAAGAAAATAAAAATGAAGGTCCGCTTTCAGCGCTTTTCTGACCATTTAAAGAGGAAAAGATGGCCGAGTCGCTCCTCTTGACTCGTTAAATGTTAAGAAGGGGCGGTCGTTTTAAGTTATTTTTGTCGACCGTTAAAACATAAAAATATTACCGGGTTTTTGTCATTTCAAACTCGTTAATGGTTATGAAACGACGTGGTTTTAACTGCTTTTTTACTTTTTCAGGTCGAAATCACTAATTATGAAAAGTACCCTCGATCGTAATGATCGGGCGGTTCTTTCGGGTATTATTTTATACATTTTCGGGCCCGAGAGACACAACTTTACGAAAAAGGACATCCCTGGAGTTTCCTTTTCTGATGTCTTTTCAAACTCTCTAAACATGAAAAGGTGCCGAGTTCTTCCTTTGTCAGACTCGTTAAAACTTAATGACATCGGATTTTGTCACAACGCAAGCATATGCTATCCCCATCAAGCTTGTTAAAAATAACTGGGGTACTCACCTGAAATGGCGGGGGGAAAAGAAAATTTTTGAACCATAATTATTACCGTGACGACAGTATGTCGCTCTTGAACATGGCACTTTTCTGCTTTCGTGTCCAGGGTGGGGATATCTCATCTCATATCTTTCACTTGCTTCCATGGACTTGGGTACCTTATTTGACCTCTCATCCACTCATTGCCTCGTCATCATGACCTTTGATACATTGATGTCAAATATTGCCGATTCCATTAATGTGCCGCCGATATGTTCAAGAGAAGTTGACCTCTGCAAAGAAACAACCTCCCTCTGATAGTTCGCACAATCTTTATTCACAACATTATCTCTCTGTCTCGTGTCGATGATGTGGGAAACGTTATGGCCCACCTTCGATCAAGGTCACTTCCTGTCGACTTCAACTCATTATCCAGGAAGTTGATCTAGAGACTCCTTTCCGGTGCCTTGGAGCCTGCATGCCTCAATGGAAGGTTCTTCGTGTTCGACGTGAGGTTTTCATCATTGGCCTCCGTTCGAATGATTCTACGGGTGTTCGACTTCAGATCATTAATTCACACGCCATAGATTGTACCTATAGTACCTTGAGGACCATTGTCATTATTGGTGGTACCTCTCGCGTCTGTTAACAGTTTCCACTATTGACTGGTAATCAGACAATTTTCATGCATGTTCGACTTCAGCTCATATATTCACATGCTTGAACTTGTACTCTTGTTCGGGTCGAGATGGAGCGCAAGACCCAGGATTGTGTCTGTTGTAATCCAGGCGTGATTCTTGATACTTGACTCATTCACTGGATGGCTGCGACCATACCTGAGTCAATTCATTGATCCTAACCAAATGGTTGCGTCCATACTATGGATCTAGATTATTTATGTACTCTCTTATGGATGGCTGCGACCATACCAAGTACATCATGTAATTGAACTATCAGTCATGTCTCTTAACACGGATCCTCAGCGGCAACTCTATATGTGTTCTTATGTGTTCTAGTAAAGCCTTTCACCCCTCTCCACCTCTCGGACCTCATGCTTTAGGGGGCATCTGTTACACAGTAATTTGTCACCATCCCTGTTACTCCTCTTGTCGTACCTTGGAGGACTCATCCCGGGAGTTATAAGAAGTGACAAAGTCTAAAAACACTTGCATTATGTTCCCCTGAGTATGTACTTCATGTTCCCTGAAGACACCTTCTACAGATTATCCCTGAAAAGCGCTCTTTTTCCATTGGCGCAGGTCCATAGTATCTTACCCGCGCCAATCATGGAGATCCTCAAAAGAGGGCATGACCATTGGCACTCTGTCTTAGAGCAACAGTCGCGCCAACCAAGTTTGGTCATGCTTTTTTCCTTAACGCACGCCCGACTGTTGTTTCCTTCATTACATGGAGCTTTTTGAGGATAAAAAATCAGTCTTATGTCGAGTTCTATCCTATCTCCATCTTTAATGGCTTTTGGGGATAATGTTAATCCACAATAGGTGTCCCGGTTCATCGTATCCTCGTCCCTTCTTCATCTATATAAGCTTGTCCTTATGCATTTGACAAGCTAGTCATGAGTCATGGAGTGCTAGATGTTGAGTTCTTGAGTGATAATGAAGCATAGAGAGGTTATGCTGCCGGAGAGGAGATACATTGCAAGACACATATAGTTGCTCGCCCAGCCAGGAGAGGTTCAACGTCAGAACCTTGGTTGTAACTTTTCCTGTTTATTATTAATTAATGAGCGACTGCTATTATAGTTCCAATCTCATTATCTATTATGGTGATGTGTTGATTTATTTCCTTTCTGACTGAAATATAGTTGTGCCTTGGTAGATTTTATGTTGGTATCTCTTTCTTCCTTTGCATGTGCAGGTGTCCGTATATGATCTGCTGGAGCAAGGGAGCGGGAATATCAACTCTGCTTCAACCATAGCGTTGGATTCCAGGTTGGTCTTCTTAATTTACCTTTGATGCATAACTAGGAACTTGAATGGCAGCGTGGTTTGATTGTGGCTAGTTCTGTTTTAGACTAGTGGGATCGCCTCTGTCCGCAGAGGGGATTTACCTACCCAACAACATGCAATAAAACAAATTTAATAAGGAGTTCCCCCAATGCTCTCGAGCTACCTCTCCTGGTCTAGCCTTCAGTGGTGGCCTCTCTATTATGTTTTCAAAGAAGACTTTTTACAACAATGAGCTCAAATTGAGCCTCACTCGAAAGATATGGATCAGTAGGACTGGAGTACACAAAATCTCCTTACTGAAACTTGACCTCTACTGGTCACAATAGTATGAGCCCAATCCGAGACTCATACATGACAAACATATACAAAGGAGTTCGCTTGAACCTCTCAATCCTTCTCTGGAGTGCACAGACTATCTGACTCTCTCTGGCTCTGTCTCGATGCTACCTTTTCTCTGTAGGTCAGCTCGAATTACTTTCTCTATTCTCTGCTCTTAATTTGATTATGCTAGCTGCTTCCCTTTGCTTCTATCAGTTTGTGGCTTTAAAGCCAAGCTGCTTTCTGATGGTTTGTTTACACTTCCCGTCATTTTGTTTCTCCTGTCTCTGTCTATTTGAATTCCCCTGTTCTGCGTTATCATCACTATGTAACGCTTCACAGGGATGTGACCACCTATTCTGCAACGGGTGAGTGTGTAAGGTTCCTTGGACACATTTGAACAGTCGTTATTTCCATTTGCTCCAACATCGCCCGTGAAACACGAATCTTCTGCCAACTCATCATCCATGTCGGACTTCAAATCCCATGTAATCTTGCTTTATAACCTGGTCACATCCGGTCATTTATCGGAACTCACCTCCACCATTGATCTGGGCCCCCTAGATCCTATGGTCGTTGTCCATATCAGGCGGGTAAGTAGCGTGATGTTTACCTATCTGATGTGAGAGGGTTTCTCTCTCTTCCGTTGGATTTGTGTCACTCAATGTGTGGCATCAGGAAGGACTTGGTTGAAGCTGCTTACTGCCTCGAGGCCGTCTGATATCCTTCCAGTTTTGTGGAATCCATGGAACCGAATTAATTACTTTTTCGCATTTCATAGTCATTTCGGGTCCGGGCACTTCAAGGCTTTCCTTCATTGAGGGGGATGGCCTTCCATACGCGATTAGCACTTTAGTGCTAATCCCGTATCAGAAACTACCCCCGTTTCTTGAATTAGCCTCTGGTTTTGCCAATTTGCACCATTGCGCATTACCATGGGCCAATGATCTGTGCACTCGATCGAGGGTCCTCGTTGCTCCGTGCTGATCACTAATTACAATTGTCACAAGGATTCCTTCTGATAGCTTGATCTTTCTAAGACTTGAATCTTTTCGGAATAATTTGTAAGAGTTTATGAAAAATTAGAGAGTGTTTAGGATCCAATTCGAATCATGTTGATAGAGAGAGTACTTTATTATGCTATATGTTATAGTGATTTTGATCAAAATTGATTCATGATTTAGTACCCAACCTCGTTGATTCCAAAACTTCAAAATGAAAAGATTTTGATAGATTAAATGTGCAATAAAAAAATAGTATTTTACTAAAAGAAATATAAATTTTAATCATAGCAGTACATGCTCCAAGAAGGTTGTCACTTTTGTGAAAATGGTAAGATCATTGGGTGTGTAAATAAACGAGATTTTCTTTATTACAATATGGACAAAAACAAGAGAAAATATTTCATGTATCAAATAATTTATTTATTCCTCATTTGAAGTTAATTCTAATTTTATATCGGATAGTTTCTTATATGTTAATCGATAAAGAATATGTTGTGTCAAATATATTAGTTTCAAACTGCTCTTTTCGATGACCATTTTACATTCCAGTCAATTGGTTTAGCATTACTTTATGTTTCCTCATAAAGATGTATTAAACATGGTTTCCATTAAATAAAATAAATGGGAAAACCAATTTTGATTAAAGCAAGGTAAAGTATTTTTGGATTTTAATATTAATTTTCCAAGACACTTTATAAAATAATCCATGTATGTTTCTCGATTCGACTTCAGTAAGAAGACATATATTCGAGGAAATATTAAAGGAATATATAAATTATTTTGGTTTAATTAGGGGGTCCTTTATTAATACATTGTTTTATGGTAAGGTTTTATGTGGTGATGGAATGGTTTTTTTTTCATTAATTACTTTTCATTTTAATTGTCATTTAAAAAAAAGTGAATTATTTAAATCAGGTTTATTATATTGTTCAAAAATAATAATAAAATGGGTTGTTTATTATGATTTTATTTAAAATATGTAGAAAACTTTGTATACTAATTCAAATTAGTATAAAAGTTTTGTATGAAAACATATAATATTAAAAGTAAAAGAATTAAGAATGAAAGAAAAATATATGAAATTTAAATAATCTAATAAAAGTTTTACAAAATAAAGATAATTTATTAATTAAGTTATAAGAATATAATAATTCATTTTGGTTTTGGCGTACTCTTCTATATTTCTCTATGTGTGGGGTCCTTGTCATTGAAACCATTCCATACATTATGTTATATTAATGACCCATATGATAGGATGTAGATTTCATCTACTTTCAGTTGCCATGTTGGTTCCTCATTGAGGGTATTTTTGGTACGCACAACCCTTCCCTTATCAAACAATGGTGTCTCAAAGGACTTGAAGGAGTACCTATCTCTACCACTAGTGGGCTTACTGGTTAATGTGTTTGAAAACATAAATGTATTCAAATTATTATCATCTACCACTTAAAGGATTGGTTGAGAGGACTTTTGCACCCACTGCTTCTTTTTAGGTTTCTAGCCCATGTTCAACATTCTTGCATAGATAGCAGAATGAACTGACTGTAACAAGTAGGAAAACTGTAGTTATGGAGGAATTTATGAGTTTGGGGCTTATTTAGAACTATGAAGCAAGACGATTATTAAAACTAAGGTTGAAATGAATCATATTTACTATAAGAAAGAAGTGGTTGTATGTAGGACGATACTGACATGAACGATGGAAAAACTTAATTTAAGTTGAAATGACCTATATTTACTTATGAAGACGTCGTTTTTACATAAAATATTAAAGTTAACCATTTGATTAATCATTTGTTAAGATTAACCCTAATTCGCATCATGGGAGTAAGGCCAGGTTTAGGTAACATGTTATAAGAAGGCCACGATGAGACAAAGAATTGTCAAGAATTTTAGCATCTATGTACAAAAAATATGGCTAGTTGCTAAATATTGACATGGCATAATGTGACAGATGTTAGCATCTGATAAGAGCATGTGTAAAGCATTCCATGTAGAAACAATGGCCATGTCATCCCACGAAGTATTACTTGAGTGGAAGTTAGGTTTCAACATTTAAAAACGACTTAGTTCTGAGAACTAACAGAGTCTAAGAGACAAAATGTTTCAAGAGGTTTGTTAGAAAAAATAAATCATCCTTCCATGGGGCTTTGCATAAGGTAAAACACTTGACAAGTGAATGGGCTATAATGAGATTGGCATAAAAATTTTAGAGAAAATATTAGTAATATGTCAAGAAATTTTGTGTCCCACCATGGGATGATCAAGAAGTAAACGTGGAAGGGTCAGCTCAAGAAATGAGAGCCGGGATGGGATCAAAGATTTTTAATTAAAAAACAAGGTTTTGTCGTACCTAGGGGTTTTTCCAGAAGTATTCCAATAATAGAGAGTGTGGTTCAATATATTCACATCTTGAGAGAGAAGAATAATTGTTTATTGATGGCACACTTAAGAACTTAGACATTAATTTTTTTCTGAAAAATTTATGAGTGATTTGCCTATGAAATATGTACAAGGTGGAAAGTGATCAAATTATATATAAGTAGGGTATGCAAACTTAAAAGGGTCCCCATTTTTTATGGATTAAGTACAAAATAGGGGGTTGTTGCTTTACTACAACAAAACCATAAACTATTTAAAGTATTCATCTCTTAATCTATCTATGTGTTGTGCTTACCGAATGACGACCGCCACTAGTATACCAACATAATATGTATTTAATATATATGGCTACTACAAGAATGTTGGTATGTATTCTACTATATATATAAACATAATATGTGAGTATATATATTGGTATATATATAGCCATTATATGTTGATATATAATAAATGATATCTATATAGCATTATTTTGGTGTATATATACTAGTATATACATACTTTTACATATATTGGTATATATATGTTGACATATATATGAACATAATATTGACTATGTGTACATATACATACACATATACCTAATTTTGGCTATTCACCTAAGGTTGCATGAGGACTTGCAGCGTCTCAGATGTGAGGAAGACATTGGAATTTCATTTTGAGGCCTTTACTACTATCAAAAGTGTGAGTTTTTCCCTTTATACTCCCTTTTGTAACCAATGATCATTCCTATTTTTTCACAATTACTTACATTACGGTTGTTACACAGTAATTTGTCACCGTTGGTCACCGTCCCTATCGCCCCGATTCCAGTACATTTGAGAATGCATTTCGGGACCTGTGAGCAGTGACATAGCCTAAAAACACTTGCACTATGTTCCCCTGAGTATGTACTTCATGTTCCCTCAAGACACCTTCTGCAAATTATCCCTGAAAAGTGCCCTTTTCCCATTGGCGCAGGTACCCAATGTCTGACCCGCGCCAATAACTCAGATCCTCAAAAAGGGGCGCGCCCATTGGCGCTCTGTCTTAGAACAATGCCCGCGCCAGTCGAGTTTAGCAATGTTTTTTGCCAAAAGCACGACTGTATGATTTTTTCCTCCCAGATAATGAAGTCCTTTAAGGGAAAAATCCATCTGATAAAGCTCGAGAGTCATCATATCTATCCGCAGTAGCTTTTCATGGATGTTTCCATTCCATAATGGGTGTCCTGGTGCATTGAATCTTTCTCCCTTCTTCATCTATAAAAGCCTGTCCTCATGCATTAGACAAGCTAGGTCCAAGTTTATGAGTTCCAAGTTTATGAGTTCCAAGTTTATGAGTTCCGAAGTGTTGTAGTTTTGAGTTCTTGAGTTGTTGGAGTAATGCTAGAGAGGTTATGCTGTCGGGAGTCCGAGAGAGAGGAAGTCTACTGCAAGGCATATAGCTGCTCGCCCAGCTACAGGAAAGGTTCAACGTCAGAACCTTGGTTGTAACTTTTCCTGTCTACTATTAATTAATGAACGACTGTTATTATAGTTCCAATCTCATTATCTATTATAGTGATGTTGATTTATTTCCTTTCTGACTGAAATATAGTTGTGCCTTGGTGGATTTTATGCTTGTATCTGTTTCTTCCTTTGCATGTGCAGGTGTACGTTTGCAAGGATCGCAAGGATTGTGACCTGCCAGAGCGAGGGAGCGGGAACACCAACTCTGCTTCGAATATAGCGTTGGATTCCAGGTTGGTCTTCTTAATTCACCTTTAATGTACAACTAGGAACTTGCGTGGCAGCATGGATCGATTGTGGCTAGTTCTGTTTTAAGCTAGTGGGATCGCCTCTGTCCGCAGAGGGGATTTACCTAACCAACAATTTGGTGACTCTACTGGGGACAAGCTATTGGGAGTTTGTCTTGCATGATTAGTTTTCTCTCGCTTGCCTAAGTTAATGAACTTTCTGGGTCAGTCTTGAAATTGCTATCTGCTGGGCACTGTCAATCAGACCTTGGGTTGTTATATTTATTTTTTGGGTCAGTAAACGCGGCTGTCGCATTTTTTCTTTTGATAGTCGCGCCAGTTAGCGCATGTTGCTCCATAAAGACCCACGCCAATTGACTGTTAGCGCGAGTTGCAGATTCACAGTCGCGCCAGCTCTGTGAATTTTGCCAGTTTGGTACTTGAAAGCTCCTTAAACTCAGATTTTTGTTTTTCCATATCTTTTGCTGCTTCTGGGAGTGTGTTGGACCTCTGTGTGACTGGTTGTTACCTTCATCCTTCAGTTGTTTGCTTATTTCTATCGATTTTGTGTCCCAGCCCTAGAGTACCTAGTGGCTTTGCATGTCGAGCCTTTTGTGGGACCTTGTGGTTTGATTATCCAGTCAGCTTGTTGGTTGTTTTCTGCACTCATCTAGTGGTTGTTAAAAGTTGGTATTCTATGCTTCGAGTGATTCACTTATAGCTTGCTTGGATCTTGCTTGACTTCATTTGAACTTAGATCACATGGTTCATTGAACGTCTTCGTGTTTTCCTTTGCTTTGACAGTTCATCTTCATGTTTCTAAATTGGTTCTATGTCCATTGAGTGAATTGTGTTTGTACTCGTGGATATCTCTTGAGGTTTGTTTACATGCATTATGCCATTTTAAAAAATCAAAAAACAAAAGAGCTTTTTGCATTATAATTAGTTATCATTTATTGCTATTTGTCGCTTTTAAAAAAAAAAGGAAGAAACTTTTATTTCTTGTTATTAGCTGCATTAGGATCTTTGTTACTTGCTTGATGATCATTTTGTTTGTGTAAAAAAAAAAAAAAAAAATCTCTACTCTTCTGTAGGTAGAATTCATCGAATGAAACGATATAATTTTGGCATATAGATTGCATTTAGGAAATTTGGAGAGACCACATACGGTAGGACCAAAAAACTGAAACATAATTGAAGATAAACTATAAAATAAACTCAATTAACATAACAACGCATTGGAACATAATGCAAATACTCTAGAGGTCTAGGTTAGAGACGTGTTCCAGCGTCGTTAAACCTGGTAGCTTACCGTTGAGTGGTTGGGTGATTCCTCCACGGTGAAACGATAGGTGCCAATACGGACTGTGCTCCCACGTACCGTCGCGTATACATTGGGAGACCCCTATAGGAATAAAGCTTTTATCCATAGGAAGCCATGTCGGCCGCCCTACGATTCGCAATGCATTGAACACAACATTCACGAAGATCGACCACCCGTACCCTAAAAAGTATTCTGTGGTTTTGCGAAAAGTTTGGCACACCCTCTACCTAGAATTCCAGAGTAGTCACTTTTGATCCTTTTCGGACTCCTTAAACAAAAAGGTGCCTGTGAGCGTCTTGTCACTTCGTGCTCATTAAATATTCGAAGGAGACTAGAGTCATCTTTTCGTCCTTTTCTCGACTCTTAAAAAGTGAAAAGGTCAAGTTCAAAGTTCAGTGTCTTAAAATTTATTTGACCACGATCACATATAACCCGGTTAAATTTTACTTGCGTTAGCTTGAGTAGGGTTCTTTCTCGCTCAAATGGCATCCTTTCCTGAGCCCACCGGCCAAGGTGGTCCCCCGGCTGGTCCGATTCCTTCTGTCGGAAATGTTGGTGTTCAGTATATAGCAACTTTGTCTTTACCTGGGTTCACCATCGGTTTACCCGTGTGGGTGTTCTCAAACTCAGTGCTCTCGAGTGTGATAACTCCTGTTGCACCACCACCTCCTCCACCCGAGAAACATCATTTTGATTCCAAGGTGGACCCCTGCCCTTCTTCGCCTACTACTGTGTCCTCGTCTTCTACTTCACCTGGTGAAACTCTGGATTTAAGTAACCAGGTGGCTAAGAAGAAGAAGAAGAAGACCAAAAAGAAGAAGTCTCCCAAAAGAAAGGTCCCATCTACCCCGAATATACCTGAAGTAAAGTCTCCTCCTGCTCCGCAGCGGAAGGCTAAATTTCCTTGTAGATTATGCAAGGAAGACCATCTTCTTCGCGATTGTCCTGGCATCCCCAGGGTCTTAGAAGTATGGGCTCACGATCGGGATCACCCTGCATCGTCCTCTGGAGATCATGGTGATGCTACCCTATCAGCTGGAAATGTTAAGGGAAAAGGGAAGATTCGAATCCCCTGTAGACTTTGTGAAGGCAATCATTCCCTTCACCTTTGTCCATTCATGGATAGAGCCTCTATTGTATTGGAAAGTCTTACAGCTCCCTCAACTCAACTTCCTGCTGGTTATCAATGTCTCTCTGCAATTGCAGAACGTTCCCCTGCTGACCAAGCAATCAAGCATGATTCCTCTTTGGTCCAGCTTTCTCTTCCTGAACCTGGCTGTGCTCAGCCTGTTCCAGACCAGTCCCTGGTCGGAAAGAGAGTTGCTTTATAGCCTGTTCCAGACTAGTCCCTGGTCGGAAAGAGTGTTGCGTTATAGCCTTTTCTAGACCAGTCCCTGGTCGGAAAGAGTATTGATTTTCAGCCTGTTCCAGACCAGTCCCTGGTCGGAAACGCTGTTGATTTACCTTCTTCGTCTACACACCACTTTGTTCCAGAAACGTTTGTCATCAAAGATGAACCACCTGAATCCAAACCAGATGAAAGTCCAAAGGTCCAAATGACAAGTGACCCGGTCTTTCCAAAGGTCCAGATAACAGTTGACCCGGTTTTGCCTTCAGAAGTTCCAATCTCAGATGATATTATCACTGTAAAGGATGAAGATCACACCGTCCAAATTCTATACATAAACATAGACTCTAATGATCAAGTGAGTATCCCCCTCATTCCTTCACAGTAGGAAGGAATTCCATTAGAGTCATACCCGGCCGTTTATCCAGTCCCACCTCCAAGCGACCTAGTTGTTTCCTTCAATTGGGATCAACTAGGCAATTCCCGGTTACCAGCTTCCAGACCATTTCAAATTATAGTCCAAGTCTACCGAATGGTTATGGCTGGTACCATTATTGATGAGGGATCTCCTGTGAGCATCCTTTCTTCCACAGCTTGGGAAGCACTTGGTTCGCCACTGCTTCTGCCTGAGATGAGAAACCTTACAGGTTTTCATCGAGAAACCAGTCGACCTTTAGGAATTCTTCCCCATGTACCTATCACATTAGAAGGGAAGACCGTTCAAATGGGCGTCATGGTAGTCCAAGGCCCGTTAGATTACAATTTACTCCTTGGGCGAGACTATATTTATCGCATACGTGCAATTGTGTCCTCACTCTTCAGAGTGATGTGTTTTCCACACGAAAGAAGAACGATCAAGATCGTAGACCAACTTTCGTTCCCCGGTTCAAACTTTACATATTGTCATCTACCATTCCTAAATGGTCTTATTTCCATAGGAAATGCCTCAACATCCAGTCCGTCATTCTAATGACGGCAACTGACCCGGGCGCGTGATTGAAGCCCGGGGGGCATGCATCCTCCTTTTCAAAATCGAGTCTTCCAAGTGAACCTTCATTCCATCCACTCCGTGAATGCCATGAAGCTTGGGGGGCATGTACCTCGATTTGCATTATCATGCTGGGGGTATGCAAATTTATAACAAGCATAGTTTTTTCGTTTCAAGCTTGTGTAAACATGAAACCGAATCCAAGCAGAGTTCTTTATGGTTCAAGCTTGTGTAAAAATGAACCCATACCTGATTTACATTCCGTGATTGCCATTTATCTGCTAAATTCTGCTAGATGAGCCTTGGTTGTTTCATTCCATCGCCACCATCTTTTTGGCCGATCATATGCTTTCACTTGGTTGTTTTCCTTTCCTGAGGAACCGCAATGATGAGTGGTTTTATTAGCCAGCCTCTTGACCATTACATGTTTTAAGCAGTTCCACCACTACCGGAACCAGTTGCTACCCTTTATACCATTCGTTCCTCTAGGACGAGTCACCTTTAAGCTCTTTTCTGACTCGTAAAATATGAAAAGATTGTCGAGTATTTTTCCCTTTTTGACTCGTTAAAGAGAATAAAATTGAAGGTCTGCTTTCAGCTCTCTTCTGACCATTTAAAGAGGAAAAGATTGCCGAGTCGCTCCCCTTGACTCGTTAAACGTAAATAAGGGGCGGTCGTTTTAAGTTCTTTCTGTCGACCGTTAAAACTTAAAAAGATTACCGAGTTTTTGTCGTTTCAAACTCGTTAATGGTTACGAAACGATGTGGTTTTGATCACTTTTTTACTTTTTCAGGTCGAAATCAATACTTATGAAAAGTACTCCTCGATCGTAACGATCGGGCGGTTCTTTCGGGCATTATTTTATACTTTTTCGGGCCCGAGAGACACAACTTTATGAAAAAGGACACCCCTGGAGTTTCCTTTTCGCTGTCTTTTCAAATTCTCTAAATATGAAAAGACGCCGAGTTCTTCCTTTGTCAGACTCGTTAAAACCTAATGACATCGGATTTTGTCGAAATGACGCACCACAAGCATATGCTATCCCCATCAAGCTTGTTAAAAATAATTGGGGTACTCGCCAGAAATGGTGGGGGAATTTTTTTTTTTGGAACCATAATTATTGTTGTGTCGACAGTATGTCGCTCTTGAACATGGCACTCCTCTGCTTTCGTGTCTGGGTGGGGACATCTCATCTTATTTTTCACTTGCCTCCGTGGGATTGGGTAATCCTATTTGACCTCTCATCTGCTCATTGCCTCGTCACTATGACCTCTGATCCATCGATGTCAAATACTGCCAACTCCACCCTAGTGCTGCCGATATGTTCAAGAGAAGTTGACCTCTGCAAAGAAACAACCTCCCTCTGATAGCTCAGACAATTTTGATTCACAACATCATCTCTCTGTCTCATGTCGATGATGTGGGAAACATTATGGCCCACCTTCGATCAAGGTCACTTCCTGTCGACTTTAGCTCATTATCCAGGAAGTTGATCTAGAGACTCCCTTCCGGTGCCTTGGAGCCTGCATGCCTCAATGGCAGGTTCTTCGTGTTCGACGCGAGGTTTTCATCATTGGCCTCCGATCGAATGATTCTACGGGTGTTCGACGTCAGATCACTAATTCGCGCGCCGTAGATTGTACCGATAGTACCTTGAGGACCATTGTCATTATTGGTGGTACCTCTCGCGTCTGTTAATAGTTCCAAATATTGACTGGTAATCAGACGATGTTCATGCATGTTCGACTTCAGCTCACATATTCGCATGCTTGAACTTGTACTTCTGTTTGGGTCGAGATGGAGCGCAAGACCCTGGATTGTGTCTGTTGTAATCCAGGCGTGATTCTTGATACATGACTCATTCACTGGATGGCTGCGACCATACCTGAGTCAATTCATTGATCCTACCCAGATGGCTGTGTCCATACTATGGATCTAAATTATCATGTACTCTCTTATGGATGGCTGCGACCATACCACGTACATCATGTATTTGAGCTATCAATAGTATCTCTCAATGCAGGTTCTCGGCAGCGGCTATATGTGTTCTTGCAAAGCATTTCACCCCTCTCTCTCGCTCGGGCCTCATGCTTTGGGGGGCATCTGTTACACAGTAATTTGTCACCGTTGGTCACCGTCCCTATCGCCCCGATTCCAGTACATTGGAGAATACATTTCGGGACCTGTGAGCAGTGACATAGCCTAAAAAAACTTGCACTATGTTCCCCTGAGTATGTACTTCATGTTCCCTCAAGACACCTTCTGCAAATTATCCCTGAAAAGTGCCCTTTTCCCATTGGCGCAGGTACCTAATGTCTGACCCGCGCCAATAACTCAGATCCTCAAAAAGGGGCGCGCCCATTGGCGCTCTGTCTTAGAACAATGCCCGCGCCAGTCGAGTTTAGTAATGTTTTTTGCCAAAAGCACAACTGTATGATTTTTTCCTCCTAGATCATGAAGTCCTTTGAGGGAAAAATCCATCTGATAAAGCTCGAGAGTCATCATATCTATCCGCAGTAGCTTTTCATGGATGTTGCAATTCCATAATGGGTGTCCTGGTGCATTGAATCTTTCTCCCTTCTTCATCTATAAAAGCCTGTCCTCATGCATTAGACAAGATAGTTCCAAGTTTATGAGTTCCGAAGTGTTGTAGTTTTGAGTTCTTGAGTTGTTGGAGTAATGCTAGAGAGGTTATGCTGCCGGGAGTCCGAGAGAGAGGAAGTCTACTGCAAGGCATATAGTTGCTCGCCCAGCTACAGGAAAGGTTCAACGTCAGAACCTTGGTTGTAACTTTTCCTGTCTACTATTAATTAATGAACGACTGTTATTATAGTTCCAATCTCATTGTCTATTATAGTGATGTTGATTTATTTCCTTTCTGACTGAAATATAGTTGTGCCTTGGTGGATTTTATGCTTGTATCTGTTTCTTCCTTTGCATGTGCAGGTGTCCGTTTGCAAGGATCGCAAGGATTGTGACCTGCCAGAGCGAGGGAGCGGGAACACCAACTCTGCTTCGACTATAGCGTTGGATTCCAGATTGGTCTTCTTAATTCACCTTTAATGTACAACTAGGAACTTGCGTGGCAGCGTGGATCGATTGTGGCTAGTTCTGTTTTAAGCTAGTGGGATCGCCTCTGTCCGCAGAGGGGATTTACCTAACCAACAATGGTCATGACATGCTGATTGTCAGGCCAGGAGTAACTCCAGACTTGGCAGAAAAACTGATTCATTTATTTCATTAGGTAGCTATTGTTATATACATGAATGTGACTGATCAGTTCATCTTCTTGATGAATGTTCACATAATTGACCCAATCACAGAGGATTAGGTGTCAACATTCCCCCCCTTAATCTGAAGGGATGTTGGTGAGTCCAAGCATCGTTCTGAATCTTTCAAGCTTTTCTCTTCCAAGCGCTTTGGTGAAGATGTCTGCAATTTGCTCATTTCTAGAAAAATGACGGAGATGGATTGTTTTGGCCTCAACATGATGTCGGATCATATGATATTTAGTATTAATGTGCTTTGTACGATCATGGAACTTTGGGTTCTTGGCCAACTTTATTGCAGAGGTGTTATCAATCATGAGTGGAGTTGATTGTACTTGTTTTACTTGCAAATCTTCAAGAATTTTCCTGAGCCACACAATTTCTTTCGTTGCTTCAGCTGCTGCCACATATTCTGCTTCAGTTGTGGAATCTGCTAGAACTGATTGTTTGCGTGATCTCCAGGAGACAACTCCTGATCCAAGACTCATAGCATATCCTGAAGTAGATACCCCAGTTTATTTGTCTCCATCGAAGTCTGAATCAGAGTATCCAATCAAGCTGAAGTCGTCCACCTGTGTATACTTGATTCCAAGGTCTTGAGTTCCCTTCAAGTACCTTAGAACTCTTTTTGCAGCAGACCAATGTCCCTCCCAAGGCTTTTGCATGAACCTGGAGAGGATTCCAACAGTAAATGAAATGTCTAGTCTGGTAGTAGTGAGGTAGATGAGACTTCCTACAAGCTGTCTATACTTTGTTGCATCCTCAAATTCCTTTCCTTCAATAGATGTGAGCTTTAAGTTTTGTTCCATTGGAGTAGAAAGAGGATTGCACTTTGTCATGCCAAATATGTTTAACAAATCTCCAATGTATTTCTTTTGAGAAAGAAATATGGATTTTTGATGTTGGGTTACTTCAATGCCAAGATAGTAATGAGCATAGCCCAAATCAATCATTTCAAAACTTTTCCCTAATTCCTTCTTTATGGATGCAATGTAGCATTCATTGTTCCCTGTCATTAAAAGATCATCTACATATACCACAAGATACAAAACTGTTTTGCCAATTTTCTTGACAAATAAAGTTGCATCATCAAGATCAAAATGATTAAAGTTGAGTTTCAAAAGATGCTCAGTTAGTTTTTCATACCAGGCTCGTGGTGCTTGTTTGAGGCCATATAAGGACTTCACAAGTTTGCATACTTTATGTTCATGTCCTTTCACAGCAAATCCTTCAGGCTAGGACATAAAAACATTCTCTTTTAAATCTCCATTCAAGAATGCAATTTTTACATCCATTTGATGGACTTTCCAACCGTTCTGAGCAGCTAGTGCAAAGAGTTTCCGGATGCTGTCCCATTTTGCTATGGGGGAAAAAGTTTCCTCATAATTGATCCCTTCCTTTTGTGCAAAACCTTTTGCCACAAGCCTAGCTTTGTGCTTGTCAAGTGAGCCATCAGCTTTGTACTTGTTCTTGTAGACCCACTTGCAGCCAATTGGTTTGGTTCCAAATGGAGGATCAACCAGCTTCCAAGTGCCATTCTTTATGAGGGCATCATACTCCTTTTTCATTACTTCTTTCCATTCATCATGAGAAGCAGCTTCTTTGAAGGAAGTTGGTTCAAAATCTGTAGACAAGTTCAATTCACAATCATAAGTAACATCCATATCAACAGGTGAATTAGAGTCATCTACATCACCTCCATTTTGTCGGTTTGAATTTATGGTTCCTGTTTTTCCAATTTCATCAGGATGAACACTTTCAAGTGTCTTTGTCAGCCACTTTTGGGGACCTTTCTGAGATGGT
The DNA here is from genome assembly GCA_031772625.1 of Pinus tabuliformis. NCBI lineage: Eukaryota > Viridiplantae > Streptophyta > Pinopsida > Pinales > Pinaceae > Pinus > Pinus tabuliformis. The sequence goes on along the minus strand of CM062820.1, from coordinate 442,002,059 downwards.
CTAGGCTGCTCTGTTGATTGAGTTGGGACTGAATCAAGATTGAGTCTCCCAATTCTATGAATTACATCACTTAAAACATCATCCATTGTTGGAGTTTCATGCAGGGGAGATTGTTCTTCAGAAGAAGATTCCACATGTTGATCTAGTATAGGAATCCACCCTTCAAGATGTGGAATCTGATTATCAAACTCTTGAAATGATTTCATTTTTGTGAATCTATCCAAGCGATCAAGTTGCTGCTCAACAACATTGTCAGATTTGGATGATTCAAGAAAAATGACATCTCTAGATACAACAAACTTTTTATTTACTTCATCATAGAGATGGTATGCTTTGGAGGTGTTTGAATACCCCAAGAAGATACACTTACGACTTCTAGCACCAAGTTTGTTTCTATGTACCTTTGGTATCAAAGCATAACAGGTGGAACCAAAGATCCTGAGATGTTTTACCGAAGGAACATGTCCATACCACAATTCATAAGGAGTCTTGTTTCTTATAGCATTAGATGGACATCTATTCTTTATATATGTAGCACATAGAACAGCATTAGCCCAAAACATTATCTTTACATTTTTGAAGAAAATCATGGATCGTACCATATTCAAAATTGTTTTATTCATTCTTTCTGGTACACCATTCTGTTGGGGATTATAAGGTACAGTTGTTTGATGTTTGATCCCATGTTGGCGAAGATAGTTTTCAAATTCATTTGATGTATATTCTTTTCCATTATCAGTGCGAATAGACCCAATATGAGATTGTGCATCATTTTCAATCCATTTATGAAAATTCTTGAATGTTTGAAAAGCATCAGATTTTTTCTTCAATAAATAAACCCAACACATTCTGGTGTAATCATCAATAAATGTCATGATATATTTATTTCGATTTGCAGAAGGAATAGGCATTGGACCACATAAATCTGAATGAATGAGTTCAAGCATCCTATGTGATCTTGAATGTGAATCATGAAAAGACTGTTTGCTATGCTTTCCTAGAATGCAAGCATCACATTGCTTATGTTTCCTAGGAATTGTAGGCAAACCGACAACACCATTTTTCTTCAATAAGCGTAGATTGTCATAGTTTAAATGTCCAAATCTAGCATGCCATAATAAACTTGATGGAAGTGTACCTTCTTGATGATGAGAAATATATGAGAAATGTTGTGCATGAGCAGAGGTTCCTTGCAGTTTGAGAAGTCTTTCTTCTTCTATTCCCCTCATGACAAGTGAGTGGTCAGATGCTTTTCTTACCTCAAGCTTGCCATCAAACATATGAATGGAGTGACCTTGCTGGCAGATGTGGACCAAGGACAACAAGTTTCTCTTGAGCTGTGGGAGATATATAACATGATCCAGAAGAAAGTCTGGAAGACCAGGCAGTTTAAGCCTGATTGTGCCAAGCCCTGATGGCTTGATTTTTGACTGATCTGCAAAGTATACTGCTCCATCAACATTGTCAGTTAAATATTCAAAAAAATCTTTCCTATGAGTCATATGACAGGTTGCTCCTGAATCAAGCAACCAATCATTTTTCGAAGAATCAAGTGAAGCATTAAACAAATCTTCATTTACTCCAATGTTACATTGTGCCTCAATATAGTGAGCGGATTCAGGTGCTTTACCTTTGTCTGTATCATCATTTTTACCTTTCTGCTGGTTTCTTTTCTGCTCAATTTTGTCCCATGGTAGCTTGCATGTAGAAGCATCATGTGATCCATTTCGTTTGCAGTGAATGCAATGCAGATCTGCCTTTTCTCCTTGAGAATGTCTGCCCCCCTGCCTCTGAAGTATCTTCCTCTTCCTCTTCGTCCACCTCTTCCTCTTGTAGAATCTTGAGCATGATGTTTTTCTTTATGAGCAAGGCAAACAGTCTCTTAAGAAGATTCAGGGACTTTCTTCTTTCCAAAGGCTTTCTCTCTTTCAGCAAACTTTTTCACAACAGAGTCAAAGGTTATATCTTTAAGATTTCCATTTGCTTGTAAAGACTCAAGATAATTGGAGTAAGTAGGATAGAGTGCCTTGAGAAAAGCAATAAGAGGGATATCCAGCTCAACCTTAGTGAATTTGATATCATGCATTATGGATTTAACTTCAGATGCAAGAGCAAGAGGATCGTTATTTTTCAGTTCAAGAGTGAAGAGTTTAATCATGAGCTGAACAACTTCAAGTGCAGAATGTGAGTCATAGAGTTCTTTGAGCTTTTGTAAAGCTTCAAAGGCAGTTGAATATGATGAAATATGGCGACTTACTTCTTCATTTACAGATGCTGCGATTAATGCATATGCTTTGTTGTTCTTGTTATCCCAAATGACGAGCTCTTTGTCTGATGTAGGCTGTACTGGATCATTGTCTCCTTCTCTGACAAACACTCCCTTCCACAACTCATTGAAGATGAGGGTGTGTTTTATCATCCGGGACCATTCAGGATAGTTCTCCTTGCCAGTGAGAACTATTCATACCATAGAGATGATTGAATGCATTCTGTAAAAAATACTTCTGCTAAAAAAAAAACTTCTGCTGATAAGAAATTTCTGCTGATAAAAAACTTCTACTGATAAGAAATTTCTGCTGATAAAAAACTTTTACTGATGAGAAATTTCTGCTGATAAAAAACTTCTACTGATGGACAGTGAAATTGTACTCAAAAAGGGAAAAACTTTAAACGTTGGTATATATATGTTGTTCAATATATATATATATATATATATATATATATATATATATATATATATATATATATATATATATATAGCTTAATGGGACAACGCATTCAAAACATATGAATCCCTCCAAACAGAAACTTCAAGGCTGAACTTTAATCACCGCCTACTCTGCTGTAACACTACGGCATGATCTTAGCGTTACCAATTAAATACCAATGAAAACTTACCATATTCGATTCAACTCAGCTGCTTCTCTCAGCGTTCCATCACAATAGCTGCACTTCCAATGTGTTATTCAACCATTCTTTTAAATATTGCTTATGGGACATCGATTTATTTGCGTTGTGGATATTATATCATCAGAGAGCCAAGTGTAAAATCAAGCATCGATTCTCTGAACTTTATAAACCCAACTATACAACAGTTTGCCATTCCAACATGCTTATATAAGAGCATTCACCATAAAAAGATGAACCATCGTCATTGTATATCATTCAATGCTTTTGATTTATAAACACAACCCATACAAGTGCGCATCACTAAAACCATTTCAGAAATCATCACCCAATTTATAAAAACCACACTTATCATATTAAAACCACGCATATTAGGCTTTACGCAACAGCAGCACATCTCCACGCAGAATTGGCCAGTGAATGTATTTGCATATATTCAAAGCAAGGATTCATTCCATACGCATTCAATAAACCGTTGATACTACAAACGCAGTGTTAAAAATGGGACAGCGTTGCCAATCAATTCAAACGCATATACCAGAAGTCAGTTCAATACCATATACAAAACCGGTGTATACCAAAAACCGCAGAGCCCATTCAACGTATTCAACGCATTCAACTTTGGACGTAACGCATTCAACAGTAGCGGATTCTGGGCGTTCATCAAAACGGCTCATCATTCAACATGTCAGCGTTTCAAGTACCATTTCAACGCAGATTCATCATACACCACTCAGCATTGTCAGTCATGAACCAGCGCTATTCATGAATAAATTTAACGTACAGCGTTTATGAGGCAGTGCTGGAATAAGGCAGAGGCCGATTATGGGATAGAGGAGTTACAAGGCACGCCAAAAAAGGAACCTGGGACCTGTGCTCTGATACCATGTCAGGCCAGGAGTAACTCCAGACTTGGCAGAAAAACTGATTCATTTATTTCATTAGGTAGCTATTGTTATATACATGAATGTGACTGATTAGTTCATCTTCTTGATGACTGTTCACATTCCAAATTTACCCAATCGCAGAGGATTAGGTGTCAACACTGATGAGGTGTGATGTTAAATACAAATCTCTTCCCTTATTTTTAATTGAGTTATTTGAGCTAGAGCTTGCCTTTTCTAATATGAGTATCGGATCTTATAACCCTAGTAAATATCTAGTAACCAAATCATTAGTTGTCATATATGCACCCCCAGGATGAAAATTTCCACATGGTTTTCATTGTTAGATAGCTTGAGATGGACCAATGTTGGTTGGATTGCTCCTAGTTTAAACAAGAAAGGTGTCGACTCATAATTAATTCTCTAGTCAAATGCATGGCGGTAATGCATACAACACAAGCACTGTTGGATAATTAATCAATTTAAAGGTTTCGGAAAATGGCACGAATACTTTCAGGCATGGCATGTCATGAAAATACCATATGCCAAAATACAAGCAACTACCCACACTAGTGAGATTTATATTTGTCAATGGCATTACACCCTACACTACTTTTGGGATGTAAAAAATTATGAAGTATTTGTGTACTGGGAGCTATTAATGGTTTAGTACACCCTCCCTATACTATATAACATCTATAATAAGTATAGGTCAAAGGGTGATGTTTATAATGTTATAGGATTGGTCAAGAAATCAATCAAACTGTGTATTGAATTTTTTTTCAAATGGTCCAATATGAAGGCCATATGTTGGTGTATATTGAAGTTCGATGATGAGGCATATGTGGATCCATGCTAAGTATATGCAGATTGTCTTTAAAATTATAATGTGAATTTGTGTACTCCTCCTTTAATATAAATTATGTTATTCTAAGTTTTATTTTATAGAAGTACTTAGACTATTAATCCAGAATGGATCTTGTTAACTCAAGCCAAAGTTTGCTATATGTTTGAAGTCCAAGATGGACCTAGATAGCAAAATTGTTCTTGACATGTGTTGAGTTTTAACATCCTAGTTTCTCGCGAAATCAAAGCCAAGTCGAAGAGCTTGACGCGGTGGTACTGGTAGTATATCTAGATTTTGCATTTGGCTTCCGTGCGAGGGAGAAAATGTCCATTAAAATTTATGGTGAACATGTGAAAAGGGGCCTTGTGGACCATGTGGCATTCACACAGTTCGACACATGGAAATGGCTAAGTCAACAAGTCAAAGTTCATCTCCGATGCATATCTCGAGGTGAATGGTGAGATTTTGGGTTTTGGTTGGTTAAAGATTCATATTATAAGTCATGGGTGCATTAATAAGTTTATGGCGCAGTTGCAAACCCGTGGTTTCTAAACCATATGACATACCATCTATGAAAATAAAGGTGCACATTTTCTTTAATGTTAAAACATGCCTAAGGTTGAAATTATGTGTAAAAACCATGGTGGGCGCAAGGGATAGATATGTTTTACAAGCCATATAACTATATGCTAGGTGGGCACAAAGACTTATGTTATCAAATCATGGTGGCAGAATATGTAATGAACCTATGGTATGTAATGAACCTATGGGAAATATGAAATATGGGAGGAAATCAAAACCTATGGTAAAATTTATAAACTATGGTGCAAAATTATAACAAAGTATAAACAGGTTCATACATGATGGATCCCAGTCCAGTCACATGGCACGAAGGTCTAGTCACACGGTGGCGAAGTTAATGGCCACGACTGCCAGAGGATGCGAGTCAAGTTGCCAACAAAGCATAGAAGATATGGTGTTAAACCATATTGCAAACATATATGTTAATGTCTAATGGCAAATATATATTAAAACAAAAACTATGGATTTTATACAACACAGAGGTGGCAGCCATGTGGTCCAGTGATATAACACAACAGGGATGACAACGCACAATATGTGCTCTGGTCGACACATCAGAGCATGTCGAGACCACTAGGGTTAGACGCCTTGGGTCTGTGCTTCTATAGACCGTCACATATGCAGTTAAAATAAGTGTTATCTGGTGTGGAGATGTGCACATGAAATAGAGATGCAAAATAGTTAAAACAACACCGTCGAGTTATTGCCATGACTGACAGAGGTTGTGAACATGGAGTACTGAGTCAGAATTGCCACGAGATATACCATCGAATCATTGAGAGCTGGTAAGGAGTAGGTCCAATTCACATGGAAAACGTTGTATGAATATGTGGCATGGGGATATCACCAGAAGTAGTTCACATGGTCACGGGTTGCCATAACACTTGACTGCCACATTGATGGGAGCTGAGTTATGATATGGTATTTCACCAAGTTATATGATAACTCGATGAAATACATGGAGATGTGACACATGAAACAGAGATGCGAAAGCAGTTAAAACAACACTGTTGAGTTATTGCCATGACTGACAGAGGTTGTGAACATGGAGTACTGAGTCGGAATTTCCACGGGATATACCATCGAATAATTGAGAACTGGTAAGGAGTAGGTCCAGTTCACATGGAAAACGTTGTACGAATATGTGGCATGGGGATATCGTCAGAAGTAGTTCACATGGTCACGGGTTGCCATAACACTTGACCGCCACATTGATGGGAGCTGAGTTATGATATGGTATTTCACCGAGTTATATGATAAAACTTTGGATAATCATTGTAACAAAAGCCACCGGTCCAATCTATATCTACCATGAATAAACCTTAGGATAAGACATTACAAAAACGGGTGGAGGATATTGTAATCGGTCCAACCTCTATAAAGCATACGCATTATATGGTTGGACCATACTAAATCGAAGTGCGCCAAAATTAATAGTTGTTATAACTATAGTGCTAATTGTAATTTTTTTGTTGCACCGAGTATAGGCTTTTCCACCTAATTAAAACAAATTTCAATGTATATCCTGGTAGGTTCAAACCTGGAACTTGGTCGAGCATTATAAAAGGATTACCATTGCACCATTGCAGAGCAGGAGTTGAATAGTGAGCTCCAGAACAGAGCCATACTAGTGCCAGTAATGTTCATTTGAGCATATCTTGGTCATCCTTGTGACTTTTTGCGAATGGGGATAGGCATTGGAAATCTTAGACAGAGGCCTCCTTTCTAACAGTCACCAGAGCTGCATGTGTGCATAGTTCAACTAGGTGAAATTCTATGTAAAGAAGAAATTCAAAGTCATTTTAGAGGCAAGCAGTTCTCAAGTTAGATTTTGGCTTTCCGGAAGCATCTGAAAGCTGATTTGGAAACTTGAAGAGCTGACACGGGGGTTTTGAGACATACCAAATTCAACGGTAGTACTTGTTCGCCAGCAGCAGTAGTGAAGTCCGCAAAATTTTGTACCTGAATTGTGTCTCACTTAGACAAGGGGAGATGAGGTAAATAATCAATGTATTGATGAAACTCAAATTCTCAATTTCAGTAGAAGTCAGAGTCATTGTTAGAGACTCTATGCTTTTGCTGTAAATGACAAGTAGTTTGTAGAATGTCAAGTGAAATTGCAAGAGTTCTATTAAGGATAACATTTCCATACTGGGGAAATAGTCACAATTGTATAGATAATTTTGATGTACATCTTCTTATTCATTGAAATACGAGCGTCCTAGCCTTTTAGAGCAGGGCCCAGAGACGTAGCCCAGGAAGGGTGAACTCCGTCAACAATCTCGGTGTATTTCTATTTGACATTGCACGCTTATGTGTGCCATGTCCTTTTTGGATAACTTGTTCATTTGTATTAAATTATTGTTTTGAAAGGCCCATTTAAAACATGCCAAGTGCTTGGTAGTGATATAACTCCACAATTTCAAATCAACTATAGTTTTCTTTTGTAGCGCAAGTCAATAGGTAAGGCTCCCTACTTTTGCATTGTGAATTCATCTATTTCTTAGTTAGATTATCTAATTAGATAATTTGCATTTCTATTTATTTGTAGATTAATATTTTAATTCTGGGTAATTTTAGTTCTTGAACTTTCATATGTTCTTTATTATAAAAGTGTGGTTTCCGTATTGAGGTTAGGCACTAAAGGTTAATAAACAAAAGTGCTTTTTAAGGAATTGCAAAATTATTTGATGCTTATGCAAAAAAAAATATTGTGATCAGAGATCATAAAAATCTTTTGTAGATGTAATCCTAGTGATCATGCAAGCCTATAGCATTTTACTTTCTTCCTGATTGAATTTTATCTTTCAAGTGTAAAGTGTAGATTCCGCCCTACAAAAGTTAGGAATTGAAGGTTGAAGAATGAACGTGCTTCTTAATTAATCATAAAATGATTTTATGACAAACATAGGAATACGATTGGAGTCCACAAAGTTGTCTTGAAAACATAAGCTCATTGATTAAACAAATATTTATATCCTTTTAATTTTCAGTATGATAGTTCGATTTATTGCCAATGCATGCCTTAGAGCATTAGATTGTAAAAGCTCTTTCATAGCTTTAGAATCATTTATGTACTAGTTCCACACATACAATGTTGGTGTTTAAAAGTTTATGACCATAGATTGACAATTAAATATAATGGAATTTAAGTGGCTAAATTTCTTAACAATAACCTTCTCAAACTGAAGGAGGTTGTATACAATCAATTTTGAGCAACCTCCTCAAATCAAAATAGGTTACTATAATGTAAAGTTCCTCAAATTTGATGTGGAATCTAGGAACCCCCTCCAAATTTAACAATAAGGGGTGACACCAAATATATTTTAAATATCCTTCTCAAAAATCAATTTCGAACAACCTCCTTAAACACATTTTATGTGGATAAGCTTTCGAAAATCTAGGAAACCCTTCAAATTTGAGGACATAACCTTAATATGAGGCATGTCTAACATAATAAACACATTTTAATTGAGAAAAAATTACAAGACGATTCATTCTTCTTATTGATTTAAAAAGATCTCAAGAATTTTACACAATCTTCTCAAATTTGAAGAAAATATCTATAGTATACGTACGATATATTATTATATATATTATCATAATGTAATAAATAAATATCATGTAATAATTATTCTATAGCTAATCATTAAAGCATATTAATGATTACATTATATAATAATTGTGATATGCCTGTGGTTATATAATATTTATTTATTAAATTACAATCATAAATCTAATAAGATATATCAAGTATAATAAAAGAATGACCAATAGTTAAGAAGGTGTGTTTTTTTCTAAAAAGACAAGATTCAAATATAAAGGGCTTTTCTATAAACAAGTGCCTCATACAAAAAAATTGGTTCCAAACATGGCTATGGCTTTAAAATCAAATTATTATTATTTTTATTATTTGTTAACTTTTTAATTAAAGAAAAACTATGAAAGATGTAAAACTAAATTTTCATTTAATTGAGTAGAGTTATATTCTTAAACTTAAGTGTATAATTGTGCATATTTAAAATAATGAATTATATATATATATATATATATATATATATATATATATATATATATATATCATAGAATTGTTAGGAAATATAGAGAAGAGTATTCTCTATGATAAAAATAGTTTCAATATTCACTGGTATAGATTTCTTTTAACCCGAAATCTATCAACTATGGAGAGGGATTAAATCCCTTATGTGCTAATTTCTTTTAGAGGGTGGTGTACATTTTTTCATTGTTTAAATTGCATTTTTTTAATATATAAATCTATTAAATGCCTTCAAAAACTCGTTGAGCACTTAGATTATGTAGAGTGCACAAATTAAACTTACAATTCCAGCAAAGGAGCCAACATGTAGTATAATAAGGTTAATTAAATTGTTTTAACCAATTTTTATTGATATATTTGACTTAAAACTCAATTTTCTTATTTATTATTAATAGCTTTTAAAAGCCACATTAATTTCATACTCATAATTGAACAAATTGCATACGCCTTTTTTATTATTCTTACTAAGAAATAACTAGTTTTTTCTTTATTTCAGTTATTTACTTTGTTTATACATTTAAATAATCTACCTATATCTTATATTGAAATATCTTTGTAAAGTATAATAGTTGTATATCTTCCACACTCAATGAAATATTTTTACCACATCTTTTGAGTTGTAATGTCAATAACAAATGGAGCTAGCATAGTGAGAATAAGATTATATATATATATATATATATATATATATATTAATTATGACTAACGAAATGGATATATTGACTTTTATTTTTAATTATAGTTGGAAATTTTTATTCAAAAAATATTTTATTTTTCTTCTAAAAGGTACACGTGTGAACTCGGATACACATATGTGTTTCTCAGCATAATACTATTATTGTTTACTTTTAATTACTTTTATCCTTCTTAAGTTTGGTATAAAGTTATATTATTTCACATGAACATTGAAATACTTTATTTATTGTTGAGAATAAGAATGAAATGTTCTTACACATCCTTTGAATAGCTATATAAATGCATTTAATTAAATGTGTAATGTGTTTAAATGAGTAGGTTTTTTTTTGGGTGGAGGGGAATTCAACCCCTCCAAAAGGCTCTTAGGAAGGTTAAATGGTAACCCTCCTTTGAGTTGTGTTCCTTGTGCTCATGGTTTTCATGATCTTTAGTTTATAGCAAACACAAATATATCATTTTATTATAATAATAATTTATAAACATGTTTTAAACTTCTTCCCAACATACACACAAATTGAAAAATCACTTTTATTGACATAAATCATTTAACATTTTTTCAACTTTTAAATATCTTCCCCGGGCACACACAAATACCAAAATCACTCTTATATTTCACATAAATTACTTAATACTTTTCCAACACTTTTTCAATGTTTTAAACAACTTCCCCAACTTCCCCATATCATGCACACAAATGGAAAAACCAATCTTATTCACATAAATTATATAAAATTTATAACCTAAATTTTTTATATTTTTTAATTTCTAATTTTTTTGGTTTTTTTTTTTTTTTTTTTTTAAGATTTTGTCTTTTTTATATGTTTAATTATATACTTTTATTGTAAGTGTGTTATTAGGATATTTATATTATAATTTTTTCTTCTTTTTATATATATAATTTAATATTTTTATTGATATTTTTATAAATTTAAATTAAATATTGATATATTATATAGAGTGATTGTGTTTGTAAATATTTAAATGTTTTTATTATTTATTTGTATAAATTTACTATATTTAAATATTTGTTTATTTATTTTATTATTTACATATAATAAATATATTTTTGAATGTTCATATATATATATATATATATAGAAGGTTATAATGTATGCTTTGGATTCTTTATTTTGTATGTATATGAATGTATTATTTTCATAATATATGAAATGAGAGTGTTTTCATTACTTGTATGTACTTCTTTGGAGTGTTTATTCTTCTATGTTAATGAATGTATTATTTGTTGTATTTGTATGAGTATTATTTACTTGTATTCTAGATATGTGTATGAATGTATTCTTTGCTGCATTTGTATGTGTCTTGTTTACTTGTATTCTTTGTATGTGTATGAATATGCTCTTTATGTGTATATAAATCTATTCTTTGCTACATGTGTATGTCTCTTGTTTACTTGTATTTTTGATATGTGTATGAATGTATTTTTTGCTTACTTGTATTATTTGTATTTGTATGAATGTCTTCTTCAACTGTGTATGAATTTATTCTTTGTGTAGGAATCTAATTTATTATTTGTGTAAGAATCTATTCTATGCTACATTGTATGTTTCTTGTTTACTGGTATTCCTTGTATGTGTATGAATGTATTCTTCATGTGTGTATGAATCTATTCTTTGCTACCTTAGTATGTGTCTTGTTTACTTGTATTCCTTGTATGTGTATGAATGTATTCTTCATGTGTGTAGGAATCTATTCTTTACTACATTTGTATGTGTCTTGTTTACTTGTATTCCTTGTATGCCTATGAATGTATTCTTCATGTGTGTAGGAATCTATTGTTTGCTACGTTCGTATGTGTCCTGTTTACTTGTATTCCTTGTATGTGTATGAATGTATTCTTCATGTGTGTAGGAATATATTCTTTGCTACATTTGTATGTTTCTTGTTTACTTGTATTCCTTGTATGTGTATAAATGTATTCTTCATGTGTGTATGAATCTATTCTTTGCTACATTAATATGTGTCTTTTTACCTGTATTCCTTGTATGTGTATGAATGTATTCTTCATGTGTGTAGGAATCTATTCTTTGTGTATGAATCTATTCTTTGCTACACTTGTATGAATCTATTCTTTGTGTATGAATCTATTATTTGGTACATTCATTTGTCTTGTTTACTTGTATGCCTTGTATGTCTATGAATGTATTGTTCATGTGTGTATGAATCTATTCTTTGCTACACTTGTATGTGCCCTGCATAATTGTTTTCTTTGTATGTATGTGTCTTTTTTATTTGTATTCTTTGTATGCGTATGAGTGTATTCTTCATGTGTGTGTAAATCTATTCTTTGCTACACTTGTATGTGTCTTGCATAATTGTATTCCTTCTATGTGTTTGAATCTATTCTTTATGTGTGTTTGAATCTTTCTTTGTTATATTTCTATATATATTATTTACTTGTAGATATATGAATGTAATTTGTGTGAATATATATATTTTTAAATATTTATTTATATGATTATAAATATAATATCATTATTTCTATAGATAAATATATTATTCGGAATATTAACTTGTAAATACATTAGTTTAAATATTTGTGAAAATATTATTATTATTGTTTTTTATTTTACAATTTGTACTTTATTTTTTATTTTTTAATCAATTTTTTGTTATTTTGTTTTTCACTTTTATTTTTTTCCTATCAAAATTTTAAAGATTGATAATATTGATTTATCATTTTTAAAATGAAAAATAATATACATATTAAAATAACATTAAAAATACATAATATTATGTTCCCAAGTACAACCCAATTAATGATTATCATGTTATAGAATATTATGAAAACCATGAAACTCAACCTTCAAATCCCCTAGAAAAGAAGAAACAATAACATGACATTCATAATAACATTAATGTGTAATAACACATATCAATTAACTATTTGATATTAAAATCAATACAATAAATAGAATAAAATAATTTTATTTAAAAATTAGTTAATTTCAATAATTTATAAAAAAAAAAATCATAATTCTAAAATTTAATAATACGTGGAAAAGATATTAATTCTAAAATTTTGTTAATGATAATTATTGTTTTTAAAATAATAAAGAAAATAAATACTTTTCAATTTTCATAATATAATAATTAACTTATAATATAAGTGTAATTGTCAACATCATAGTATCTATATTGAATCTTCATCACATCTATAAAATAATGTTATTTTTAAAATTCATTATAAGCCTAATAAATGTGATGTATGTGAACATGTCACCTTGTGAGTCAATATGTGTCATGTATGTTTGTGGGTATGTGTATGATTGTGTGCACCCTTTATTTGTTGTATGAATGTATGCTTGTATGCATGTGAGTAATTGTGCCTCATTGACAATGGATTGTGTGGGTGCGCGTCAGTGGTTAGTCCCATGTCAATGATGGACCGTTTTTGGGGTCATATAAGCTCTCACCTTCACGTGGTTGACCCTGTTAGTAGAGATTTTACATCTCCAAACGAAGAGGAGCTTTCTATATAATTATTTCTAATTAATTTAAAATATAACATTAAATTTAAAACATTAAAATTATTTTTTAAATAATATTTAAATACTTTTTTTATCTTTTTAAAATATTTATATCTACAACCTTACTCTCTCTCTCTCTATATATATATATATATATAATATTTTGAAAACTATATTAATTATTAAAATAAATGAGTAATCTAAACAAATATGTAATCAGTGATTGTTATGATATCTTATGATGTCCTATTGAGAGCCTAGCTATGCTTAGGTTTCTGTTGTACAAGCACAAAATTAGTAACATAAATGATCATAGACTTCCTAAGCTAGCTTTAAATTCTAGCCAAAACCACGTAAGGCTCAATCGAGGGTGGCATAAAGACACAAGGGCCTGGTTAAACTATTGGGAGATCAACGAAAATGATGCATTGCAAAACATAAATAACATTAAAGATATTGTTACTTCTAAGTTCAAAGAAAAAATGTGGTGTGAGAAAGACTTAGCGGCTAAAAGAAAATTAAGTTATTATAAGAAGGTCATCAACCCCACCCTAGGAGATCAAAAGTATCTCTCTATTTTAACTAGCTCAAAGAAGAAAATTAATATAGCAAAGATTAGAGTGAATTCTCATGAGCTCCATAGTGAAACAGGTCGTTGGGCAGTTCCTAAAACGCCATGGATAGAAAGGATCTGCCATATATGTAAGAATAGGAACATCGAGGATGAAAACCACTTCCTCTTAGAGTGCCCCGCGTATAACCACATTAGATCTCAGTTTCACAATCTTTGTTACAATACTGACCTTCCTAGCCTTTTACAATGTCAAAATTATAGTGAGCTCGGGAGGCTTCTCTCCAAGCTTTTTGAGCATAGGAATAAAATCTTAAATCAAAATAGATAATTTGTTTCTTTAGGTCCGATAGACCATGATTTGGTCTCAGCAAACGTTAACCATCATCATCATCATCATAAAATTTATTCAATAATATGTTATTATATTTATCATTTACAATCAATTATTAAGTTATAATAATAAAATAAAATAAATAATAATATTGGTTGTTATAATAAATATATATTTGTTTTGAGAAGTGTTCTCTAATTTAATATGGTAGAGATGTTTTAATAATAATAATAGAAATTAATGTAATCTAAACATTTTAATTTAGCAAAAATAAAATAAAATTAACAAAATAAAAATAAACCCATTAAAATAAAAATAAAAATGATGCATAATATTGAAAACTCATGGTATTCATGTGGAACATAGCCTATTTAAATAAGGAAGTTAAACTAGCCTAGATCCATTTTAACTCTAATTACAGGACATAGAGAGAGATCAAATATCTTTTTACTATAAAAGAAGTTTTATCTCAAGAGATTTGATCTCTCTTGAGACTTGGTAAATTCAATGTTAAAGTGAAATTTAAATTGGTTATATTAGTTTTCCTACCTAGAGATTTTACCAAAAAAAACTTTATATATAATATTTTTTAATTTATTTAAAACATAACATTAAATTCAAAACATCAAAATAAGTTTTAAATAATATTTAAATAATAATTTTATTATTTTAAAAACCTATAAATATACCAACTTAATAGAATTATAACACGATAAAATAAATAAAATATTCATTAAAATACATATATTAATTTTTATATATATTAATATTAATTAATTCACATTACAACCTTTTTAAAACTATTTATCATTTAGATTTAGATTTAACTATTAAATAATAATAATAATAATAAGAATAAAATAATAATAAAACAAAATAAATGGTTTGATATTTATTTTATTAAAATTCAAAATATATAAAATGTAACTAAAATTTTTAAAATTAATTTATTAAATTTTTTTTAACTAAAAAAATAAGTATATATTTGTTTGAGAGGTGCGATCTATATAGTAGATGTCGTAGCCTCCAAATAAAAAAAATATTTTTTTTAATAAAAGAAAATTAAATGAAAAGATTAATGTAATGTAAACATTTTAATCAAGTCAAAATAAAATAAAAAATGAAAACAAAAATAGCAAAATAAAAATGAAATAAAAATAAAAAATGAGTATTGAAAACCCATGGTATTTATATGGAACATAGCCTATTTAAAGGGTGAAATCAAACTAGCCTAAATCCATTTTAACCCCTAACTACAAAGCATCGAGAGATCAAATCTCCTCTAAAAGAGGTTTCCATATGAGAAGATTTGATCTCTCTTGGTGTTTAGTAAAGATTTGATCTCTCTTGGTGCTTAGTAAATCTATTGTTAAGATAAAATCTAGATTGGTTATATATATATATAGAGAGAGAGAGAGAGTAAGGTTGTAGATATAAATATTTTAAAAAGATAAAAAAGTATTTAAATATTATTTAAAAAATAATTTTAATGTTTTAAATTTAATGTTATGTTTTAAATTAATTAGAAATAATTATATAGAAAGCTCCTTTAACATGGTCAACCACGTGAAGGTGAGAGCTTATATGACCCCAAAAACGGTCCAGCATTGACATGGGACTAACCACTGACGGGCACCCACACAAATCCATTGTCAATGAGACACAATTACTCACATGCATACAAGCATACATTCATACAACAAATAAAGGGTGCACACAATCATACACATACCCACAAACATACATGACACATATTGACTCACAAGGTGACATGTTCACATACATCACATTTATTAGGCTTATAATGAATTCTAAAAATAACATTATTCTATATATGTGATGAAGATTCAATATAGATATTATGATGTTGACAATTACATTTATATTATAAGTTAGTTATTATATTATGAAAATTGAAAAGTATTTATTTTCTTTATTATTTTAAAAACAATAATTATCATTAACAAAATTTTAGAATTAATATTTTTTCCACGTATTATTAAATTTTAGAATTATGATTTTTTTTTTTATAAATTATTGAAATTAACTAATTTTTAAATAAAATTAATTTATTTTATTTATTGTATTGATTTTAATATCAAATAATTAATTGATATGTGTTATTACAAATTAATGTTATTATGAATGTCATGTTATTGTTTCTTCTTTTCTAGGGGATTGGGATTTGAAGGTTGAGTTTCATGGTTTGCATAATATTCTATAACATGATAATCATTAATTGAGTTGTACTTGGGAACATAATATTATGTATTTTTAATGTTATTTTAATATGTATATTATTTTTCATTTTAAAAATGATTATTCAATATTATCAATCTTTAAAATTTTGATAGGAAAAAAATAAAAGTGAAAAATAAAATAACAAAAAATTGATTAAAAAATAAAAAATAAAGTACAAATTGTAAAATAAAAAACAATAATAATAATAATATTTTCACAAATATTTAAACTAATGTATTTACAAGTTAATATTCTAAATAATATATTTATCTATAGAAATAATGATATTATATTTATAATCATATAAATAAATATTTAAAAATATATATATTCACACAATTACATTCATATATCTACAAGTAAATAATATATATAGAAATATAACAAAGAAAGATTCAAACACAAATAAAGAATAGATTCAAACACACATAAAGAATAGATTCAAACACATAGAAGGAATATAATTATGCAAGACACATACAAGTGTAGCAAAGAATATATTTACACTCACATGAAGAATCATACAAAGAATACAAATAAAAAAGACACATACATACAAAGAAAACAATTATGCAGGGCACATACAAGTGTAGCAAAGAATAGATTCATACACGCATGAACAATACATTCATAGACATACAAGGTATACAAGTAAACAAGACAAATGAATGTACCAAATAATAGATTCATACACAAAGAATAGATTCCTACACACATGAAGAATACATTCATACACATACAAGGAATACATGTAAACAAGACACATACTAATGTAGCAAATAATAGATTCATACACACACCGGAGTGGCAGGGGTAGCCTAAGGAAGAAAACACATAATGGGATAAACGGTCTAGACTACCGTAGTATGTAACTAGCTGCTAGTATGCCGAAAACAAGCGACAGGGACATCTTAAGTCCCTGTGCAAGGATCTGCCGGACTGTAAATCTTCCTATTGAACTCCAACAGAAATGAGATAAGCGAATCTTAGAAAACACAAGAGACTGTTGAATCTCAGAATTCAACATATTATTTAGAAAATAAAACATGAATGCAACAGAAATGGTGAAACCATACGATATATCAAATACAAACTGTCGTCGTTAAAAGTATTGTTCAGGCTTATAACTAATGGAGGAATCAAACAAACACCGATAACCGGAAACAACATCATATGTAATCATGTTAGGGTTTATATAATCTCGGAGGGCATGCAACCGTGACTGTGAACACGGCTGCGTGAGAACCCACCGGAGAAACCGTATAACAACAACAAAGTAACTTTCTAAAGTGGATATAACTCAACTCTAAAACTGATAGATACATCGCGCTACAGCACATTGGAAAATTAACTAAAGCATGGTTAACAGAGCCGAAAAACACCATTTGAGCGATATCTGTTCTTTATGGCACAGTTAACGGAACTGATAACATTCTAAAGTAAACTTGTTCCATGGCATTGCTAAACAGAACCGATATCATCATTTAAATAAATAAAAACTGTTAACATAAATATTAGAGGACTCGAAAAGAACCCTGCCGTCAGAGAGACGGGCAAACTTTAACCATATTCGAAGGGTGCATTATAACATTAATGAACAATGTCCACAGCGACCAATAACATAATGTGCAAACGCAATCGACCCAGAAGGGGCTCAGATAGAGCAACAAACACAGAATGCAAAGAATTGAATGTAGTTCTGGTAGTATAAACTTTGAAAAACAAAACATTTTATATGATCAAATCAAAATATGTAGATTTGCCCAGATTGGGGAAAACGTTAACCAGTAAGTTCGGCCTAACGGCCAGTCCATTTATAGTCTGCACAAACTTATATACACAGAGGCATTAAAGCCCAAAATCCCGAAAGGGCAAGATTGCCGAACCCAAATCAACAGCCGAACGAGATTTAACACAGAAGATCTGTCGTGTCTCATATCTCACCAGAGCAGGTCGAAGATATAAACCCTGAGATTGAGAAATGCATACAAGCTGTGAGGATCCCCTCAGGATATACCTCATCAAGACCGTAATGAGAGGAAAACAAATATTAGAAAATAGACTGCAATAATCACAAGTTATTGATACATTGTGGTCAGAGGAGCCTTAGAACCAAGCACCCAGCAACCAGTGTCGATCTCTTACCTGGAATGTGCCGAGAGAGCCGAGGCGCCAGTGCTAACAGTCCGCCGTCGGTAAGGGCTCGAAACAAGCACCATCTGTAAACACATCCACAACAACGAAAAATCCCAATCAGTATGAGCATTCAGACTGGTGAACAACCATAACCCTGAGCGTAAAAATCAGAGATGAAAAGTGGAAGAATTATACCAACAGGTGGAAAAGCAATACTTATGCGAGCTCTCGATGGGCAAACCCACGGCCTTGGTGCTGTCAACTGAATTCCAGGGCGACACTAGTGGAATCGAACCGGTGCCTGAGCAATCAGAGAGGAGTCGAGCAGCCTTCATAGAACAAATGAACCCCAGGCTCGTTCCCATGGGCTTAAGTATAAACCCAAAACCCTTGAACTTACCCCAGCCCTCCGATCTGAAGGGTAAATCTCCACCGCCGATGCAGCGCGGGAAGCTAGAGCGGGAAGGCCGAGAGGGCAGAACCCGATGTGTCACATGGCCAAGCGGGTGAGCCATGCCACCCGCCGAAACGTGGACGATGGACATAAATGCAACTAATGACTCGACGCCGGCAGAGGCTGCGGGTCGGACCAAAATCACCATTGTCGATTTAATGCACGTCATGTACAGACAAGTCGATGAGCCATAGGGACATATGTCAATATCATAAGTCCAAAACCATAATCAACATATTTCTGTGCAGCACATAAATTAACTTGTAGTAAGGTATAGGGGGGGGGTCGTGTGTTATTATATAGTTACCGTTCATATCAATTTAATTTTTTTTATTTACGTATATATATGTATGTTGGGTGTGAAAAATTGGTATAAGAGCCCAGTTTCAACACTGTGGCCTCAGGAACGACATGTTCCACTGTGCAAGAAAAAAAATAAAAAATTATCCCAAACATATGTAAAGAGAGATGATAAACCAAGTAACTGTTGTTTCTGCCTATTTTAGGGGTGAGATACAGAAACACAACAGCTGATAGCCAACTAAAAAAAAAAAGACCAGTGAAATTCAGGGAGCCGGTAGCGCCCCTCAGGAAAACCCAGAGCTATGGGTACAACTTGGCGATGAAACACGCAGTACAAATCTCGCAATACTGGAGACTGTTCAGGAGTTGAAGAATGAGATGGCGCGGTTACGAGAGGACAACGCGTGTTTGACAGTGGAACAAGAGAGAATTCTGAAGAGTTTGTCGGATAGGCAGAACCCACCCTTAGCTAATCCCAGTGCAGAACAACAGAGGATGACAGAAGAACAAAAATATCAAACTGGACCTGAAAATTCAGAGGGTAAGGAGGACCATTTTGATAATGTACTTGAACAACAAACTTCAAAACGTCAGAGGATGGAGCTACAGGGAGAATTTCGGAAAATTAAACCCCCACATTTCGATGGGGAATAGGAAGAAGCGGCTGAAGCATGGTTAATTAACATGAACAAATATTTTCAGTTGTACGAGTATGACCATAACCTGAAGGCACGACTGGCCATTTTCCAGTTGCAAGGTAAAGCAACCCTGTGGTGGGAGGAAATCAAGATTGTCAAGGGGGTAAGTGAACGGACCATCACATGGGAGAAGTTTCAGAAATACTTCAAAGAGAGATATCTGACCGAGCGCTTTTACGATGAAAAAGCGAGGGAATTCCATGATTTACGGCTGCGACAGCAGACTATAAATGAATTTATTAACCGTTTTACTTCTCTGCTTCGTTATGTACCTTATATTAAGGAGGAAAAAGCCAAGGTGCAAAGGTTTGTGAGCAGCTTACCTCTATATATAAGAGAAAGGATTGAGTTTGACAATCCTAGAACAATGGATGAAGCTATCCGCAAAGCTATAATCTGTTACCAACATAATAAACAAAAGGGTGATGTTCCAAATAAAAAATGGAATGAAAGAAGGGGTAGTCGGACTGTCGGAAATAGTAAAGGAAGTCGCAGCAATGGTAGTAAGGGAGTTGGCAAAGGATTGAACATCAGAACTGTAGCAAGAGGTGCACCCCGGGCTCGGCCAACAAGTGAGACCAGAGTAAGCGAACAACCTGTTAGGCCGGAGGGTGAAGGAATGGCTAGACCTCCAGTTCAATGCTGGGGCTGTGGAGGAGCCCACTATGTCAAGAACTGCCCACAGCGGAAGG
Source organism: Pinus tabuliformis (assembly GCA_031772625.1). Classification (NCBI taxonomy): domain Eukaryota; kingdom Viridiplantae; phylum Streptophyta; class Pinopsida; order Pinales; family Pinaceae; genus Pinus; species Pinus tabuliformis. The sequence goes on along the minus strand of CM062820.1, from coordinate 441,981,169 downwards.
GTACAGACCAGATATCCCAGATTCATGAAGCATCGACCGTTGGGGATGTGGCACGTAGTGTACCAAGGATTAACGTAGCCCTGGAAGATCGTCAAGCGGAATACCAGCCGACTATGGTGGAATTTGAAGGTAAGATTTCAAATCTTTCTATAGCTGTTTTCATTGATCCAAGAGCTACTTTAAGTTATATTAGCCCAAATATAGTAGAACAGTGTAAGTTACAATCTGAAAAATTCAGAAATCCATGGTTGGTACAATTAGCTACGGGAGCCAAGAGACGGGTCCTGGCAAAAATAAATAATTGCTCTTTAACCATAGCAGGACAGCCAATAGTAGTAGATCTGAATGTACCATTGTTGGGTTCATATGACATCCTGATTGGGATGGATTGGCTAGAGAAACACTGGTCATTAGTAAACTGCAAGACAAAAACCATCTATTATAAGGATGACCTTGGGGAGTAGCAAGAACTGCAAGGGATCAAGCACCCCGTGCAGATCCGACCCATTACAGCATCCCAGCTATCTAAATGTATCAAAACGAAATGTCAGATTTATGCCATTCAGGTGGGCTATGCAAATCAAAAGGATAAAACAGCTACGCTGGACAACATTCCAGTAGTACAAAAATTCAGAGATGTTTTTCCGGAGGAGATACCGGGGTTGCCACCTAAAAGAGAGGTAGACTTTACCATCGAATTGACCCCGGGGGCAGCACCAGTGTCGCGGGCACCTTACCGAATGAGCGTACCAGAATTAACAGAATTAAAAATGCAATTGCAAGAGCTACTAGACAAAAATTACATACGCCCCAGCGTATCACCATGGGGAGCCCCAGTGTTATTTGTCAAAAAGAAAGATGGAACTCTTCGGATGTGTATCGACTATCGTCAGCTGAATAAGCTCACGATCAAAAATAAATATCCTTTTCCTCGGATTGATGAACTTTTCAATCAAGTGAAGGGGGCAACAGTGTTCTCTAAGATCGATTTTCGATCTGGTTATCACTAGATTAGAATCAAAGACGAAGATATCGCTAAGACAGCTTTCAGAACACGGTATAGGCATTACGAGTTTGTGGTGCTACCTTTTGGCTTAACCAATGCACCTGCTACCTTTATGTGTTTGATGAACAGTGTGTTTCACAGGTTCTTGGATAAATTTCTGTTGACATTTATTGATGATATTCTGATATACTCCCGATCGAGGGAGGAGCACGAGGAACACCTTAGAGTGGTACTACAAACTCTGCGGGAGCATCAGTTATATGCTAAGTTTAGTAAGTGTGATTTCTTTCGGGAAGAGATACAATACTTAGGCCATATAATCACCAAGGAGGGGATTGCAGTAGACCCTGAAAAAATAAGGACTATAATGGAATGGCCCATACCAAAGGATGTGGCAGATATTAGGTCCTTTATGGGGCTAGCTGGTTATTATAGAAGGTTTGTGGAGGGTTTTTCAAGGGTAGCATACCCTATCACCTCTTTACAAAAGAAAGGGAAGGTATTCAAATGGACGCAGAGTGTCAGCGGAGCTTTGAGCAGCTTAAACATTTACTCACCACCACACCCATTCTGAGTATAGCTGATCCTAATAAGGATTACGTGGTATGTACCGACGCAAGTAAAGAGGGTGTGGGCAGAGTAATGATGCAGGAAGGAAGAGTAATTGCATATGAATCAAGAAAACTAAAGGAACATTAGCAGAAATACTCTGCCTACGACTTGGAGTTGGCAGCCGTTATTCACGCACTCAAGATGTGGCGACATTACCTCTTGGGAAGGAAATTTCTGTTGTTAACAGACCATCATAGTCTAACAAACTATTTCAGCCAACCCACCTTAAATACGAGGCAAGCCCGCTGGGCGGATTTTCTAAGTGGTTTCGATTTTGAAATCAAACACTTAAAGGGGAAGGAGAACTGTGTAGCTGATGTGTTGAGTCGAAAGGTGCAGTGCTTGTGCAAAATTTCGGTCAGTAAATGGCAGAGTACCTTATTTGAAAGGATAAAAATAGCAGCTGATCAAGATGTTGATTATCAGCAAATTAAACAGCAGGTACAACAACTTTCTGGTAGGGAAACACAGCAGGGATATGAATTAGATGATGCCGGAATGTTGTACTTTAATAATAGGTTGTATGTGCCTAACAAAGATGGTCTTAGAAATCTGATTCTGGATGAATTTCACATCAACCACTATACCGGGCACCCAAGATACCAAAAAATGGTCACTGCACTTCGAAAAGAATACTATTGGCCTGGAATGAAAAAGAATGTAGCTGAATACTTGGCACGATGCCTGGAGTGTCAACAGATTAAGGCAGAGCATTTACATCCAGCAGGGCTGCTACAACCCCTACCCATTCCAGAATGGAAATGGGAAACTATTTCCATGGATTTTATAACTGGGTTACCTCGGACAAAGAAAAACAATGATTCCATTATGGTAGTGGTAGATAAGCTGAGTAAGGCAGCACACTTCATACCTGTGCAGTCCACGTATAAGGTTGTACAAATTGCTCATATTTTCATGCAAAATGTGTTCAAACTAAATGGACTTCCGAAGATAATAATATATGATTGTGATGTTAAGTTCACATCAACTTTTTGGAGAACATTGTTTGCTGAACTGGGAACACAGCTAAACTTCAACACATCCTATCATCCCCAGACCTATGGCCAAACAGAACGAGTGAACCAGGTGGTGGAGGACATGTTGAGAGCATGTGTAATGCTGAAACCAACTCAATGGGAAGAATATCTTCACCTGGTTGAATTCGCATATAATAATGGGTATCACACATCAACATAGCTGAGTCCCTTTGAGGTCTTGTATGGGCGGAAATTCCGCACACCCTCAAGCTGGGGTGGACCTGAGGATAGATTAAGGTTTGTCCCAGAAATGCTCAAGGAAATGGAAGACATGGTGAAAAAGGTGCGTACCAATTTAAAGGCTACCTAGGACAGACAAAAAAGTTTTGCAGACCGGAAGAGAAGATTCAAAGAATTTCAGGTCGGAGACCATGTTTTTGTAAGAATTCAAGCCAGAAGGAGTACCTTGCAGTGGAGTGGGTGTGCCAAACTTGCTCCTCGCTATTTTGGACCTTTCCAAATCTTGGCAAGAGTGGGGCCAGTAGCTTACCAACTCGCCCTGCCAAGTCATATTAAGATCCACAATGTTTTCCACGTTTCTGTACAAAAAAAATACGTCTACGATCCTAAACATGTGATCAAATGGCAGGATGTACGACTAAGAATTAATTTGGTTTTTCTAGCTAAGCTTTGACCTCAGACAGAAAAGTAACTGAAATTGTTGTTGGTTGTAGGTCAAGCCGGAAGGTGAGGTTCTGGTCGAACCACTGAACATCCTCGACCGGAGAGAAGTGCGGCTACGGAAGCGGGTTATTACCCAGGCTAAAGTGCAGTGGTAGCACTATGGGCCTGATGAGGTCACTTGGGAGGATGAGGAACTCCTTAAAGAAGCTTACCCAAACTTGTTTAGAGGAAACAGACATCGGGACGATGTCCGATCACAGGAGGGGGAGATGTGATGACCCCGGAAAATGTAAATGTGTAATTTTACTATGGTAAAAGATAGTGTGGCAGTTTGTTGTTTTTATTTTACAAAAAAAACAAAACACAAAACTCTAATATATTACTTTATTGAAAAATTTAAATATATTTCTTGGAATGCTGGCAGCCTCTTAGAGGAAGTTTTTAAAGAAAGAAAGTCAGTTATGATAACTGATTGAAGCCACCCTCCCAAATAGGAAAAGTCCTGGGAGGGGGGAATTCTGTGCTGTTGGGACAGACAGAAGGATTTTTCCAGGAAAAAGGAAAAAGAGGAAAAGATAAAAGAAACTGGTTAAGTCTGGTAAGGACCAGATAACCAGGCACAAGGTGCACATATCTTGTTGAGGGCTGTAGGCCTGCAAGATAGCTCGGGGGGAGAATCCAGTCTTATCGATGGATCTCAAGGTTGGGTGGTAAGATCAAATTTGGAATGCAGGTGAACTTACTGAAGTGCCTATTTACAACATTGGCGAACCAGGTACGAGTTCATTACGCCGAGAAATTAATTAAGTAGTGAATGCTGACTATATAGCGGGATTTACAGTAGTTGAGGAATAAACTTTGTGACCATATCTTTTATTGCTATCATGCTGTTTAAAATAGTTAAATCAGGTGGATAGATCTATTTAAAATGACAGAATATTTATTGACAGACATTTTAAAGAAATAACCCGAGTGGCAGGGGTAGCCCAAGGAAGAAAACACATAATGGGATAAACGGTCTAGACTACCGTAGTATGTAACTAACTGCTAGTATGCCGGAAACAAGCGACGGGGACATCTTAAGTCCCTGTGCAAGGATCTGCCGGACTGTAAATCTTCCTATTGAACTCCAACAGAAATGAGATAAGCGAATCTTAGAAAACACAAGAGACTGTTGAATCTCAGAATTCAGCATATTATTTAGAAAATAAAACATGAATGCAACAGAAATGATGAAACCATACGATATATCAAATACAAACTGCCATCGTTAAAAGTATTGTTTAGGCTTATAACTAATGGAGGAATCAAACAAACACCGATAACCGGAAACAACATCATATGTAATCATGTTAGGGTTTATATAATCTCGGAGGGCATGCAACCATGACTGTGAACACAGTTGCGTGAGAACCCACCGGAGAAACCGTATAACAACAACAAAGTAACTTTCTAAAGTGGATATAACTCAACTCTAAAACTGATAGATACATCGCGCTACAGCAGGTTGGAAAATTAACTAAAGCATGGTTAACAGAGCCGAAAAACACCATTTGAGCGATATCTGTTCTTTATGGCACAGTTAACGAAACTGATAACATTCTAAAGTAAACTTGTTCCATGGCATTGCTAAACAGAACCGATATCATCATTTAAATAAAAAAAAACTGTTAACATAAATATTAGAGGACTCGAAAAGAACCCTGTCGTCACAGAGACGAGAAAACTTTAACCATATTCGAAGGGTGCATTATAACATTAACGAACAATGTCCATAGTGACCAATAACATAATGTGCAAACGCAATCGACCCAGAAGGGGCTCAGATAGAGCAACAAACACAGAATGCAAAGAATTGAATGTAGTTCTGGTAGTATAAACTTTGAAAAACAAAACATTTTATATGATCGAATCAAAATATGTAGATTTTCCCAGATTGGGGAAACCGTTAACCAGTAAGTTCGGCCTAACGGCCAGTCCATTTATAGTCTGCACAAACTTATATACACAAAGGCATTAAAGACCAAAATCCCGAAAGGGCAAGATTTCCAAACCCAAATCAACAGCCGAACGAGATCTAACATAGAAGAATTGTCGTGTCTCATATCTCACCAGAGCAGGTCGAAGATATAAACCCTGAGATTGAGAAATGCATACAAGCTGTGAGGATCCCCTTAGGATATACCTCATCAGGACCGTAACGAGAGGAAAACAAATATTAGAAAATGGACTGCAATAATCACAAGTTATTGATACATTGTGGTCGGAGGAGCCTTAGAACCCAAGCACCCAACAACCAGTGTCGATCTCTTACCTGGAAGGTGCCGAGAGAGCCGAGGCGCCAGTGCTAACAATCCGCCGTCGGTAAAGGGGCTCGAAACAAGCACCATCTGCAAACACATCCACAGCAACGAAAAACCCCAATCAGTATGAGCATTCAGATCGGTGAACAACCATAACCCTGAGCGCAAACATCAGAGATGAAAAGTGGAAGAATTATACCAGCAGGCGGAAAAGCAATACCTGTGCGAGCTCTCGATGGGCAAACCCACGGCCTCGGTGCTGTCAACTGAATTCCAGGGCGACACTGGTGGAATTCAACCGGTGCCTGAGCAATTAGAGAGGAGTCGAGCGGCCTTCATAGAACAAATGAACCCCAGGCTCGTTCCCATGGGCTTAAGTATAAACCCAAAACCCTTGAACTTACCCCAGCCTTCCGATCTGAAGGGTAAATCTCCACCGTCGATGCAGCGTGGGAAGCCAGAGCAGGAAGGCCGAGAGGGCAAAACGCGATGTGTCACATGGCCAAGCGGGTGAGCCATGCTACCCGCCGAAACGTGGAAGATGGACATAAATGCAACTAATGACTCGACGTCGGCAGAGGCTACGGGTCGGACCAAAATCACCGTTGCCGATTTAACGCACGTCATCTACAGACAAGTCGATGAGCCATAGGGACGTATGTCAGTATCATAAGTCCAAAACCATAATCAACATAATTCTTTGCAGCACATAAATTAACTTGTAGTAAGGTATAGGGGGGTCGTGTGTTATTATATAGTTATCGTTCATATCAATTTAAATTTTTTTTATTTACGTATATATATGTATGTTGGGTGTGCCATTGAGTGTGGAAGATATACAATTATTATACTTCACAAAGATATTTCAATATAAGATATAGGTAGATTATTTAAATGTATAAACAAAGTAAATAATTGAAATAAAAAAAAAAACTAGTTATTTCTTAGTAAAAATAATAAAAAAGGTATATGCAATTTGTTCAATTATGAGTATGAAATTAATGTGGCATTTAAAAACTATTAATAATAAATAAGAAAATTGAGTTTTAAGTCAAATATATCAATAAAAATTGGTTAAAACAATTTACTTAACCTTATTATCCTGTCGCGTATGGCAGGCCACCCGCCTCAATGAAGGAAAGCCTCGAAGTTCCCAGACCCAAAATGAATATGAAATGCGAAAAAGTAATTAATTCGGTTTCGTGGATTCCACAAAACTGACAGGATATCGGAAGGCCTTGAGGCAGTAAGCAGTTTCAACCAAGTCCTTCCTGATGCCACACATTGAGTGACACACATCCGACGGAAGAGAGAGAAAACATCTCACATCAAACAGGTAAGCATCACGCTACCTACCCGCCTGATATGAATGACGACCGTAGGATTTGGGGGGCCCAGATCAATGGTGGAGGTGCGTTCCGATAAATGACCAGATTTGACCAGGTTATAAAGTAAGATTACATGGGATTTGAAGTCTGACGTGGACGATGAGTTGGAAGAAGATTCGTGTTTCACGGGTGATCTTGGAGCAAACGGAAATAACGACTGTTCAAATGTGTCTAAGGAACCTTACACACTCACTCGTTGCAGAATAGGTGGTCACCTCCTTGTGAAGCGTTACAGGAGAAACAAAATGATGGGAAGTGTGAATGAACCATCAGAAAGTAGCTTGGCTTTAAAGCCACAAACTGATAGAAGCAAAGGGAAGTAGCTGACTTAACAATAATAATATAAAACCACAAAAATAACAATAGAGGGATTCTATGGGGCACAGTAATAACAATATGGGGATAATAGGGGCACAACAATATTAATAAGGGGTACAACTACAACAGTAATGGGGTAATCACTAGTATTATAGGGACCCAACAGAATCGTGTTGTTGTTCTTTTATTATTTAACAAGAATCTCAACAGTGTATAATTTATCTTGTTAATGCCTTAATAGAGCTTTGTTGTTCTATTTTAATTATGGTTTCATTCCACTTGCTGTTCTTTTTTATTGATATTCATTACAGATTGTTGTTCAATAGGATTGGTTATTCGATTACATTAATTAGAGTTTGTTGTTCAGATTTATTAAATACGATTCGTTGTTTAATTCCTTTAATTACAGTTTGTTGTCCATTTACTTTGTTGTTCATTTCTGTTGACTAATTGCAAAGAGTTTTCTTTTAAAGAGTTTTCCTAGTTTACTTTCAATAGCATCTTTAGTTCAATTTCTATTTCCTTTTAATTACTTTAAAGCAGGACTGTCAACTGTAGATAACATTGGTTATTGCTTACTCGTTCCCAGATTGATTGTCTTGTTCCAGTTTGATTTCAATTGCATCAATCTCTAGAGGGATGAGTTATTGCTACTGTATCCTCGATTGATGGTTGTTTGAATGAATGAGTTAGTTCAGAACATTTCAGTTTCTTGCTGTTCCAACTAGATTTTGTTTCCAGCTCTCATTTACTTTTTGATTTTAAGCACTATACTGCAAAACATTACTCTTGAGTAAATAGCCGCCTTAGACTGAGTACACTCTTGAGATAAAAAGTCATCCCTTGGTTGACAATTAATGTGAAGATAATTAGGAGTTAAAAGGACACATTTTATCGCTCAACAGGGAGGTGGCCACCTATTCTATAATGGGTGAGTGTGTCAGGTTCCTTGGACACATTTGAATGGTTGTTATTTTTGTTTGCTCCAAGATCGCCTGCGAAACATGAATCTTCTGCCAACTCATCGTCCACGTCGAAATTGAAATCCCATGTAATATTTCTTTATAACCTAGTCAAATCTGATCATTTATCGGGATGCGTCTCTGCCAATTATCTGGGCAACCCAGATCCTAGGATCGTCATTCATATCAGGCGGGTAAGTAGCGTGATGTTTACTCGATTGATGTGAATAGTTTTCTCTCTCTTCCACTGGACGTGTGTCACTCAATGTGTGGCACCGTGTGGGACTTGGTTGAAATTGCTTATCGCCTCGAGGCCTTCCAATATCCTTTCGGTTTTGTGGAATCCACGAAACTAAATTAATTACTTTTCTGCATTTCATAGTCATTTCGGGTCTGGGCACTTCGGGGCTTTCCTTCACTGAGGGGGACGCCTTGTAATATGTGATTAGCGCTAATCACATATCAGAAACTACCCCTGTTTCTTTAATTAGCCTCTGGTTTTGCCAATTTGTGCCAGTGCACGTTACCATGGGCCAACGGTCTGCGCGCTCGACCAAGGGTCCTCGTTGCTCCGTTCTGATCACAAATTGCAATTGTCACGATGATTCCTTCTGATAGCTTGATATTTCTAAGACTTGAATCTTTTTGGCATAATTTGAAAGAGTTTATGAAAACTTAAAGAGTGTTTATGATCCAATTCGGATCACGGCCTTCCCACTAAAAAATCTTTTCAACCACCAAAAGTTTATTTTTAAGCATCCATCAAGTGAGGGTACTGATTCCTCGCTTGCCCAATTTCTATCCATTTCACACTGCTTGGTTTTGAACCTTTGAGCCCAATCCTGAGGTACTCAACATCCCCTCTACACGTAGTTCTCACCTTCCTGTCTAGAACTGTATCTTCCTGTAATTCATTAAGATCTTCACGCAACAGATCATCAATAGAAGGCAATTGACTCTGCTCTTTGGGATCTTCAATTAATGAAAGTTCAACTAGTCTCAAGCTGTCTTCATTAACAACTGAGTGGATGTGAATGTAAGCTAGTAAATCAAGGAGAAAAGAATTCTCACCAATTTTCTCAAGTATTTTGAAAGGTCCATACCTTATTGGCTTCAACTTCTTACCTTCACCTTGCATCTGTCTTTGCTATTATACAGCTATACATGATCACCAACGTGGAAACTATGCTCCATCTGATGCTTGTCATGCCTTGCCTTGTACTTGGCTTGAATCTTTTCCAGCTATTAGTATACTGCCTATTGAATCTCATGGATTTGTTCGATGAACCTGGTTGCCTTGTCTACATCATTGTGTCCATCAATGTTATGTCTTTACCAAAGACAAAATCCAAGGGAGACATTGGTGTGAAACTAAAACAGGTCTCAAAAGGAGATCTCTGTGTAGAAGAATGTTCAACTCGGTCGTAAGCATGTTGCACATAACATAAATGTTCATCCCAAAGCTTGGGATGCTTGTTGCAATAGCCTCTGAGCAACTGGATCACTGTCCTATTGAATACTTCTGTTTTTGTGAATGAAAAGTTGTACTCTTCTTTAGCTTGGTGTCCATCAATTCCCACAAACTTAACCAAAATTTCCCAAGAAATCGAGTATCTCGATCAGATATAATGGAAGTGGGTAATCCAAAATGAACCCATACATGCTGAAAGAACAACTTTGTAGTTTGTTCAGCTGTAATCTGTTTGTTACAAGGTATTAAAATACATATTTTGCTGAACCTATCCACAACAACATATAAATAGTCATGACCTTTCCTAGATTTAGGCAGTCCCCCAACGAAGTCCATGGAAACACTTTCCCAAGGATGAGAAGGAACTGGTAGTGGAGTGTACAAGCCTATTTTTCTATTGCAGGGCTTGCTTTTAGCACACATGGTACACCCTCTTACATATCTAGAAACTGTCTCATTCATTTTTGGCCAATAAAAAAATCTTTGCAACTGTGAAACTGTTTTACCTACAACAAAGTGACCTGATATTAGAGAAGTGTGTGATTCTCGAATTATCTTTACTCTTTCAATTTGTGGAATGCATAGCTTCCCAAAATTATACAAGAGCTAGTCCTTAACATGATAATCCAATTCTTCGACTTGTTTGCCATGACTTAAAGTTGCATATACATATTTAAAGTCTATATCTTGAGCATACTATTCAATGTAGCTTTCATGCAATACTGAATTATGCTTAAGTATAGTGGATACATTTATGATTGGTCTAGAAAACATATCTGCAACTTTATTGTGTATGCCCTTTTTATATCTGATGACTAGATGAAACTGTTGTAGAGAACCCATCCATCTATAATGTCTTGATTGCTGCAACTTAGTTTGGGAGTGTAAATATTGAAGTGGTTGATGACCAGTATGTATAACTGTCTCATTTCCCATTAAATAATGTTTCCACTTTTTCACACTCTGTACTAATGCATGCAATTCTCTATCATATGTGGGATAGTTAACTACTGCAAAATTAAATGTCTTAGAATGATAACAGATGGGTTTACTGTGCTGCATCAACACTGCTCCCATGGTATAGTCACTGGCACCTATTTCAATCTCAAAGGGTATTTGAAGATTGGCCAATGCTAGTATTGGTGTTGTACTAATCTTTTCTTTCAAGGTGTCGAAGGCTTTCTACTATTTTCCTCCCCACTGAAACACCTTGCCAATCCTATTAAAGCATGTAAGGGAGCTCCAATTTAGGAAAAGTTAGAAATAAACTTTCTCCAATACTATGTTGCTCCTAAGAAGCTTCTAACTTCTATAACAAATTTGGGTTTAGGCCAATTTACAATGACTGCAACCTTAGAGGGATCTATCTTCAATTCACCACCCCCTATAATATGACCCAAATCATTCAAAGATGTTTTTCCAAATTCACATTTTGAGAGCTTAACATAAATATTTTCAGTTTTCAAAACATCTAGAGTCTGCTTAACATGCTTTAAATGTTCTTCCCATGTTTTACTGAATATAAGAATGTCATCCAAATATACAATGAAAAAATCATCAAGAAAAGGTTTGAGTACATAATTCATTACTCTCATGAAAGTAGCAGGAGCATTAGTTAATCCAAAAGGCATAACCAACCACTCATACAATCCCTACTTTGTTTTGAAAGCAGTCTTCCATGCATCTTGCTCTACAACTCTGACCTAATGATAGCCACTATGCAAGTCCAACTTGGAAAAATAAATAGCTTCTTTTAACTGATCCAATAGATCATCTATGCGAGGAAGGAGATAACAATTTTTTATCGTTATCTTATTCAGTGCTTGGTAATCAATGCACATTCTCCATGAGCCATCTTTCTTTCTCACCAAGACAATTGAAGACCCACATGGTGATGTGCTAGGTCTGATGAACCTCTTCTCGAGCAGCTCCTGTACCTGCTTCTTGATTTCTGCATTCTTTAAAGTGGACAACGTATACATTCTGATGTTAGGCAATGGAGCATCTTGCAGCAAATTAATATCATGTACTATTTCCTTTTTGGGTAGCAGACCTTTAGGTTCTTGAAATAATATATTATATTCTAAAACAACTTTTTCTAAATCAGCTTGTTGTTTAGCATCACAACCCTCAAATACTTTGGTTTTATCAAGTTTCTTTTCCTTTACAACCACCAGTAAAAATTCTTTGCATGAATTTACCATACTTTTCATCTACCGTGAGTTTATGAGAGTATAATCATTCTTGAGTTTATGAGCTCTTACAATATATTCGATTCCATCTTTAATGGGTTGATACTTGTTCTCAACTCTATAGAAAATAGCTTTCCTATCATACAAGTAAGGACTTCCTAAAACAATTCCACATATATCCAAAGGAACTATATCTAACTAAGCCTCATCTACAAATGATGACCCAAAAGAAAACCTAAGTTTACATTGTCTAGTCACTTATAGTTGTGATTTATAACATAACCAACCTAATGGATATGGCTTTTTGTGAGGTGTGGTTAGTAATCCCAACTTCTTTATAATTGCTTCAGAAATTAAATTTACTTGTGAGCCACTATCAAACAAAGTATCAATCTTTTGATGCTTGGAAATAACATGAATATGAAAAATTTCATGTCTTTTCCTCTCATTTTCTTCGTTACCAGTAGATTGTGCAGAATTACTAGTACATGCTTTAGAATTTTTACCTTTTATACCTGTGGCTATGATTGTTGTTTCATCTCCTGAGTCTAACCCCAAATCCTTTTGAATAGTTGCAACAATCTTCTTCTTCTTGCCCTTGAACTTCTTGGGTCTCAGCTCCGAATGCAAGATCTAGCATTGTTCATCATCATGCCCATCCTTTTTACAGTGAGTGCATGAAGACTTGGTCTTTTGTACAGTACTTTCCTTCCTCTCTTTCCATTTTTGTTTTCTCTTTTCCTTGATTTTGCTTGCAGTGGGTTTTGATGATCCCCCAACTTCTAGGTTCACATTCTTTTCTCTAGCCTCTAGATGTGTAGCCTAAGTAGATACCTCATCTATGGTAGTGGGATTAAACATGAGAATAGTGTGCCTTAAGTAGCTGTGTAGACCACTTATATACTTCAGCAGAGTTTCAGGTGAGTCTAAATAAATTCCTAGAATCAAAGCTCTTTTCTTAAATTCTTGAGTGTAACTTTGTACACTTTTCCCTTTTAATTGGCGAAGAGTTTGCCAACTCATCATGGCTTGCTGCATATAGGCTAGTGGATAGAATTTCTTTTTAATTTTAGAAACAAATTCACTCTAGACAGAAAGAATTTTACCATGTTTTTTCATGTCAGCTTATGTCTTGCCTTCCCACCATACCAAGGTAGTGCCTCCAAGGCATAGGCTAGCCAGCTGAATCTTACTCTTGTTTGAATCAATTCTCTGCACTCTACAATAAACATCAATCTGTCTAATCCAATTATATAGCTTTTATGCATTCAACTCTCCATCATATATCGGCAAATCAAATTTAACATCTAATTTAATAAAAGACGTTTTATTTTTATTTTCAAGGCTACTAGGAAGTGTGGGAATTTCTTCTTCTTTCCCTTTGCCTTTAGAGTGGTCATGGAGGAGAGATTCTTCTGCTCCTTTATCATGTTTGGAGTTTGACAGATCTCCTTCTCTGCCTCTCTTAAATTCCTTATACATTTCCTCCACCATGGCTTTCATGGTTAGGAAACCATCCATGAACTGGGAGTCTGATTCCAAGGGGTTTTCTTCTGACATTTTCCTCTTAGAGTGGAATATTCCAATTTTAGGGTTAGCTTCAACCAACTCTCCTTCTCCTAATTTAAGCTTTGATATAGTTAGCATTCAACAAAAAAATCCAGCACAAGCTTGTCTAACCTTAGTAAACTAGAGTTATGATACCACTTGATCTATAATTTATCCAAGACAAAGAATTGAAGGTATTACAGACTCATGTGCATGGATATGCCTATGGTACTTTATCAATGGATCGATAAGATTGTGAAATACGTATACATTGAATTGGTTAGGGAAAACACAACAAGAAAACATGAAATAAACCAAATTTAATAAGGAGTTCCCCCAATGCTCCCGAGCTACCTCTCCTAGTCTAGCCTTCAATGGTGGCCTCTCTATTATGTTTTCAAAGAATATTTTTTACAACACAATGAGCTCAAATTGAGCCTCACTCGAAAGATATGGATCAGTAGGACTGGAGTACACAAATCTCCTTACTGAAACTTGACCTCTACTGGTCACAGTAGTATGAGCCCAATCTGAGGCTCATACATGACAGACATATAAAAAGGAGTTCGCTTGAACCTCTCAATCCTTCTCTGGAGTGCACAGACTATCTGACTCTCTCTGGCTCTGTCTCGATGTTGCCTTTTCTCTGTAGGTCAGCTCGAATTACTTTCTATGTTCTCTGCTCTTAATTTCCTTCTGCTAGCTGCTTCCCTTCGCTTCTATCAGTTTGTGGCTTTAAAGCCAAGATGCTTTCTGATGGTTCGTTTACACTTCTCGTCATTTTGTTTCTCCTATCTCTGTCTGTTTGAATTCCCCTGTTCTGCGTCATCATCACTATGTAACACTTCATAGGGATGTGACCACCTATTCTGCAACGGGTGAGTGTGTAAGGTTCCTTGGACACATTTGAACAGTCTTTATTTCCGTTTGCTCCAATATCTCCCATGAAACACGAATCTTCTGCCAACTCATCATCCATGTTGGACTTCAAATCCCATGTAATCTTGCTTTATAACCTGGTCACATCCGGTCATTTATCGAAACTCACCTCCACCATTGATCTTGGCCCCCTAGATCCTATGGTCGTCGTTCATATCAGGCGGGTAAGTAGCGTGATGTTTACCTGTCTGATGTGAGAGGTTTTCTCTCTCTTCTGTTGGATGTGTGTCACTCAATGTGTGGCATCAAGAAGGACTTGGTTGAAGCTGCTTACTGCCTCGAGGTTGTCTGATATCCTTCTGATTTTGTGGAATCCACGAAACCGAATTATTTACTTTTTCTCATTTCATAGCCATTTCGGGTCCGGGCACTTCGAGGCATTCGTTCATTGAGGGGGATGGCCTTCCATACGCGATTAGCACTTTAGTGCTAATCCCGTATCAGAAACTACCCCCGTTTCTTGAATTAGCCTCTGGTTTTGCCAATTTGCACCAGTTTGTGTTACCATGGGCCAATGATCTGTGCACTCGACCGAGGGTCCTCGTTGCTCCATGTTTATCACTAATTACAATTGTCACAAGGATTCCTTCTGATATCTTGATCTTTCTAAGACTTGAATCTTTTCAGCATAATTTGTAGGAGTTTATGAAAACTTAGAGAGTGTTTAGGATCCAATTTGAATCATGTTGATAGAGAGAGAGTACTTTATTATGCTATATGTTATAGTGATTTTGATCAAAATTGATTCATGAATAAGTACCCAACCTCGTTGATTCCAAAACTTCAAAATGAAAAGATTTTGATAGATTAAATGTGCAATAAAAAGATAGTATTTTACTAAAAGAAATATAAATTTTAATCATAGCAGTACATGCTCCAAGAAGGTTGTCATTTTTGTGAAAATGGTAAGATCATTGGGTGTGTAAATAAACGAGATTTTCTTTATTACAATATGGACAAAAACAAGAGAAAATATTCCATGTATCAAATAATTTATTTATTCCTCATTTGAAGTTAATTTTAATTTTATATCGGATAGTTTCTTATATGCTAATCGATAAAGAATATGTTGTGTCAAATATATTAGTTTCAAACTCCTCTTTTCGATGACCATTTTACATTCCAATCAATTGGTTTAGTGTTACTTTATGTTTCCTTATAAAGATGTATTAAACATGGCTTTCCATTAAATAAAATAAATGGGAAAACCAATTCTGATTAAAGCAAGGTAAAGTATTTTTGGATTTTAATATTAATTTTCCAAGACACTTTATAAAATAATCCATGTATGTTTCTCGATTCGACTTCAATAAGAAGGCATATATTCGAGGAAGCATTAAAGGAATATATAAATTATTTTGGTTTAATTAGGGGGTCCTTTATTAATACATTGTTTTATGGTAAGGTTTTATGTGGTGATGGAATGGTTTGTTTTTCATCAATTACTTTTCATTTTAATTGTCATTTAAAAAAAAGTGAATTATTTAAATCAGGTTTATTATATTGTTGAAAAATAATAATAAAATGGGTTGTTTATTATGATTTTATTTAAAATATGTAGAAAACTTTGTATACTAATTCAAATTAGTATAAAAGTTTTGTATGAAAACATATAATATTAAAAGTAAAAGAATTAAGAATGAAATAAAAATATATGAAATTTAAATAATCTAATAAAAGTTTTACAAAATAAAGATAATTTATTAATTAAGTTATAAGAATATAATAATTCATTTTGGTTTTGGCGTACTCTTCTATATTTCTCTATGTGTGGGGTCCTTGTCATGGAAACCATTCCATACATTATGTTATATTAATGACCCATATGATAGGATGTAGATTTCATCTACTTTCAATTGCCATGTTGGTTCCTCATTGAGGGTATTTTTGGTACGCACAACCCTTCCCTTATCAGACAATGGTGTCTCAAAGGACTTGAAGGAGTACCTATCTCTATCACTAGTGGGCTTACTGGTTAATGTGTTTGAAAACATAAATGTATTCAAATTATTATCATCTACCACTTAAAGATTGGTTGAGAGGACTTTTGCACCCACTGCTTCTTTTTAGGTTTCTTGCCCATGTTCAACATTCTTGCATAGATAGCAGAATGAACTGACTGTAACAAGTAGGAAAACTGTAGTTATGGAGGAATTTATGAGTTTGGGGCTTATTTAGAACTATGAAACAAGACAATTATTAAAACTAAGGTTGAAATGAATCATATTGACTATAAGAGAGAAGTGGTTGTATGTAGGACGATATTGACATGAACGATGGGAAAACTTAATTTAAGTTGAAATGGCCTATATTTACTTATGAAGACATCGTTTTTACATAGAATATTAAAGTTAACCATTTGATTAATCATTTGTTAAGATTAACCCTAATTCGCATCATGGGAGTAAGGCCAGGTTTAGGTAACATGTTATAAGAAGGCCACGATGAGACAAAGAATTGTCAAGAATTTTAGCATCTATGTACAAAAAATATGGCTAGTTTCTAAATATTGACATGGAATAATGTGACAGATGTTAGCATCCGATAAGAGCATGTGTAAAGCATTCCATGTAGAAACAATGGCCCTGTCATCCCACGAAGTATTACTTGAGTGCAAGTTAGGTTTCAACATTTAAAAACGGCTTAGGTCTGAGAACTAACAGAGTCTAAGAGACAAAATGTTTCAAGAGGTTTGTTAGAAAAAAAAAATCATCCTTCCATGGGGCTGTGCGTAAGGTAAAACACTTGACAAGTGAATGGGCTATAACGAGATTGACATAAAAATTTTAGAGAAAATATTAGTAATATGTCAAGAAATTTTGTGTCCCACCATGGGATTATCAAGAAGTAAACGTGGAAGGGTCAGCTCAAGAAATGATAGTCGGGATGGGATCAAATATTTTTAATTAAAAAACAAGGTTTTGTCGTACCTAGGGGTTTTTCCAAAAGTATTCCAATAATAGAGAGCGTGGTTCAAGATATTCACGTCTTGAGAGAGAAGAATAATTGTTTATTGATGGCACACTTAAGAACTTAGACATTAATTTTTTTCTGAAAAATTTATGAGTGATTTGTCTATGAAATATGTACAAGGTGGAAAGTGATCAAATTATATATAAGTAGGGTATGAAAACTTAAAAGGGTCGCCATTTTTTATGGATTAAGTACAAAATAGGGGGTTGTTGTTTTACTACAACAAAACCATAAACTATTTAAAGTATTCATCTCTTAATCTATCTATGTGTTGTGCTTACCGAATGACGACCACCACTAGTATACCAACATAATATGTATTTAATATATATGACTACTACAAGAATGTTGGTATGTATTCTACTATATATATAAACATAATATGTGAGTATATATATTGGTATATATATAGCCATTATATTTTGATATATAATAAATGATATCTATATAGTATTATCTTGGTGTATATATACTAGTATATACATACTTTTACATATATTGGTATATATATATATATATGGTATATATATATGTTGGCTATTCACCTAAGGTTGCATGAGGACTTGCAGCGTCTCAGATGTGAGGAAGACATTGGAATTTCATTTTGAGGCCTTTACTACTATCAAAAGTGTGAGTTTTTCCCTTTATACTCCCTTTTGTAACCAATGATCATTCCTATTTTTTCACAATTACTTGCATTATGGTCATTGGTGGGCTCCAGTATTGTAGCAATAATGCTACAACTCCTGGAGCTTCCTATCTCTAATTTTATCAACCCGGTAGTTCGTACAAACTTGGAAGCGACGGTGCTGTATGCACAAGTACTAGCTCTTGTCGCAGCTGTCACTTGGTCAGCTGGCACAAGTCCGGTAGGGCTCAAGCCAACTTCTATAGGCTCTCAGAAGAAGCTTGTTAAATGATGGACGAAAGCTAGCTCAAAGAAGACTAATCTACTTGGCAAAAATGAACTGAAAGCAAATCAAAACATGGAAACCCTAGGAAACCCTAATTTAACTAGTCTAACCTCTATGATGCAAAGAATGTGAAGGAAACTTCTACCAATGATGCCATTACTTCTAATAAGTGAAAATGCATGAATCTAATCTACTTGCATCTTAAAAGACATGTTTTTGTATTTTTTCTTTAAGTGGATGAAGTGATTGTGATTTTGTGCTTATTAGGGTTTGGTTGTGTAGATGTGATGCGGAAGGAAGGAAAGCTTGGGAAAGGTTGGGGAGGCTAGGAGAGGTCCCCAGAGATCCTTAGCATCAGTCCACAGAGGTTCCTCATGTTCAGAGGCTCAGCAACCGAGTGAGTGGCCTCCTACAGGATGTCTGCAGGGGATTCTACAGGAAACGTAGGGGTTTCTACAGGAAGGTCTGCAATTCTTCTACAGGATGTTCTGAAATGGGATGTTTGAGGATGGATGGTTGATGGAAGATGCATGGATGGTTATGGAGGTAGGATGGGGGTATAAAGTGACCCAGGAACTGATGGATGGAGTGGTGAGGTGATGTGGAAAGCTGACTTGGCTTGAAGGTGGTTGAGACAACAATGGGGAAGAAGGTAAGGTTACTTGGCAAAAGAGAAGATGGGAGATGAGGGAACAGACTTGGTGATCGAGGAGCTGATCTAAACGAGGCTCAAATGAATGAGGAGGTGATGAAGATGCCCTGCATAGTGGTTATTTGATCAAACCAACTACATCTTGCATGCAATCGAAATATCATGTGATCTATCTAACAAGTTAATGAAATCGGTGGACAGCAACCTTATTCATGAAAAGAATCACGTACAACCTGTGAACAAAACGTTATCAAAGAGATATAAACGCATGAATAACTCCTACCAATCTATCTTAAACATAAGAAACTACTTTAACCATCAAAAGAAACCTAAGTAACTCAGCATGAATTAAATCTAAAGAGCAGATTTTTTTCTCAAGAACGCAACAACACACATAAAGAGAAATAAGGGAGGTACTGGGCGATTGAGATGGGCCCAACCCCAAGAGCTACAACCTCCCATGAAAGATTTAGATCTGGTGCAAAGCTGGATCCATCCTTATTAATCAAGAAATGAAAAGTACATCAAAATTGTCCACAAGGAGAACTTGAACATCAGCTGAAAGCAAAGCTAATCTATTGCATAAAAATCGAACTACAAACTAGCTAACTAATGGCTAAAACAAAATGACTAACTAGCTACAAAATGACTAACCACTAGCTAACCAAAATGAGGCCCCAAGCCCTCTTATTTATACAATTTGAGGACCCAACAGTCCTCCTAAAAGTTAGGGACTTGGCTGCCCAAGACTTGTAGTTAACAGCAGTCCAACTTGACTTGCTTGGCTGCCCTTGAGCTGATTGATTCGGTGGCCCTTGAACTCCGAGCTGATGGTGGAGAATTCGAGGTAAGCGCCCATAAATGAGGGGGACACCTTCCTACAAATCCTCTAGCTTGTTCTCCCACGAATTTGGCTGCCAAGTGCTCATTAAGACCTTCAAATTTGTCTCCAAGTTGACCAAAAAGGCTACACAAAGCACCCATTAGACTTGTTGGCATAATGACTAACAAAATTCACTCTATTAACATAAAAATAATCAAAAACATGCAATAAACAAATGAGAATGGTGGATCAAGTCAAATTAGGAGGTTGGATGAGCCCAAATATTTGTCCATTTTTGGGGCTCATCATCACCCCCCTACTGAAAGTGTTGCTCATCCTCTGAGCAACCAAATCTCTCTCCTCATCTTTGATGGCCCTGGTGGATTCCTTGGCTAGCATCTCAGCTGATTTCTCCTTTGGCTTCCCTCTTTTCAAACTTTCCTGTAGAAACTGTTTGCTGGCTTCCTGTAGAAACAGTCCTCTGTTTTCTTGTAGAAACAGTCCTCTGTCTTCCTGTAGAAACAGACAGCACCACTGTATCTTGCTTGGTTGTGGGCGATTTTCCTTTCAGCTGGGCTGTGGCAGCCTTCATCTCCTCCTCCTTCCTGCTCTTCCTCCTCACTGCCTGCTGCTTGTAACTCTGAACATGTAACCCACTCATTGTTCACTGCCTGCTGCTTGTAACTCTGAGCCAGTGTGATTTGATGATTTGCTTCCATTAATTAGGGTCATAGCACAACAAAAAATTGGAGCAATATGCATGGTTGACCTCCATGGCCAAGCTAGGAATGTTTCCAAAGCAGAAGATCAACAAAATGCTATATGAATCACCTGCCATAATGTGGCAGCTTTCATGGATGCCCAAAGAACCCATGAGAATATGGAGCTAGGGAAACATGCGGCAAGATGTATTTTTATTTGGACTCGTTGTATCAGCAACTTATGTGCTGCTATAAAACATTTATGCTGCAGATGGCAAGTAGACTTATGTAACAAAGGTAAGAAATATGAGGAAAGACAATGGGTGAACCTAATTGCAGTGAGGATTTGATGAAGCCAAAACGTGTGACCATTTTGCTTTTGCTGCAGAGGATGACATAAATTGCACAAGTTAACAACCAATTTACGAAATCAAGCCTTCACACCCATGTATAGGTTCACCATGCGTTGCTGACTTCTAAGTTTTCTGCATGCATTGCTAACTTCTAAGTTTTCAGCTAGCATCTCCTGAAGCAGCATAGAGGCTATTTGTTGCGTCCTCATAGCCATTCCAATTTTCTTCTACCAGAATCCTATGAATATATTGATCCACATGCAAAACTTCAAGAGCTTCATTTTCAATTTGAAATCAGTGGCTTACAGTCTTAGCTAAACGTGACACACCATACTTCTGAACTCGTACAACGGGCATCTCCATGCTTTCTAGACTGGTTGGCCATTTTAGAAGAGCTGTGAAAGCACCTGATTGGTCTTCTGTTAGTGGTATTGCAAGAGGAATTATACCCCTGTCTAGCATAAGGAGGGACAAGTTTTTCACCCTTGGCCATATGATAATTTTCCATATTTCTTCAAGCTCCAAACTTGATGAAAAACCTTAGGCTTCTCTGCTCGGGAAGATTCTGCTACACTTTCCTGTAGACGACATCCTGTAGAAATGCCTGTAGGATGTCTCTGCGCCTTTGAATGATCTTTGCATGCGGGAGAATTGTTAACAAGCCCAAAACTTGATGAAGGACGTGAGTTTAACATTTGCAAGTGTAAATGAACAACAGTTAGCAAGTGTACCTGAACAACAATTACGTGAGTCTTCAGCCGAGCGTTCCTTTATTCACTGCGTGATTTGTGGTGAGGTGGTAGAGACCTGTGCTTAGCCCATGCAAACTGTTCGTCCCCTGCAGTTCCATCTTCCTGTAATCCCTTACCATTTGTTTCACTGGAGTTTAAACTATCCATAACTGGTTGTGTTTTTTCAGTTTCACGTGAATGACCATGCTGCGTGACTGTCGGCTAAGTTCTTAGGGACGAAAATCTGCTGAACCTTACTAATTCGTGGCTTAATCCCACCATTCCATTAATTCATGCAGTTTTCGAATTAAATTTATGCAATAGAGGAATGATTTTGTCACATACCTCGAAGTTGAATGGCTGCCGTGAGCTTTTTGCTGCATGCATGTGTTGATCTTCATTTGCTGCATGTATGGTGGCTTGACTGATGATTTATGGCTGGTTTCCTTGTGCAGGTGTCCTCTGGCCAGATGCATGCAACAAGAGTTCATTTCCTCGTTCAGATCTGCACCCTCAAACTGCTGCCATTGAATTTTCACAGGACCAGAACTTGTTTTCGCCATTTCTCCCAAACGGTGAAGAGGATTGATCTGAAACTCGGTGAGCATGTTCCTACCATCATTATGCATCTCCCATAGAATATTCGTGATCAATGGATGCACGGATTTCGAGAAAAATGGAAAATGGCTGAAGATTTTAGAGCTCGATTTCTCGGAAACCGTGCATCTGAATCAGCTGAAACTGCTTGGGTAGGCTACTATCACCCATGTGCATCTCCCCATGAAACAGGTTTTGAAACGGATGCACGGTTATGGAGAAAATGCAAAAATGGCTGATGGTGATGGAGGCTGATTTCTTGGAAACCGTGTATCGGAATTGCATGAAACTGCTCAGGCATGTTTTCATCAACCTTGTACAATTCCCCATAAAACGGTTTGTCAAATGGATGCATGGTTTTCAAGTTATGGCAAAAACAAATTCCGCTCTATGTGTTTTTGCTTGAAGGCTTTTTGCATGTGCTTGCATGGGATGACAAAATGAATTTTGGCTGTGATGCAGGTATGGAGCTGATGGAGGAGGAGTTGGAAGGTTGCATGAGGGCTTCTGGACCCTTGAGGAAGCTACCATGCTTGCCAAACCACTTTTTGAAATGCATGCCTAGTTTCCCACAATTTCTACAGGAAGTTCCTGTAGAAGCACAACGAGAAGCAAATGAGGTGGACAAATGATGGAGAAAGGCAAGGGATGGACACACGAGTGCTTGTAGGCCTAATCAACAAATTCCCACCATTAGATTCACTTTTGAAATTGCATTTGGCTCGTCCAAAGGTTCTACAGGATGTTTCCTGTAGAAATACAGAGCTTCCTGTAGAAGACACAATTTTGAGGAAAGAAGCATAATGACATGAAAAAAATGATGGAAAAGGGGTGAGGAATGAAAACATGGATGTGGGTAGGCCTCATGGACATATTCCAAGCCTTCAGGTCCTCCTCGGAGATCAATTTGGCTTTTTTGTAAGCTTCCTGTAGAAGATACGAAACTTCCTGTAGAAGGCACAAAAACTCCTTTGTCTTTGTTTTGAGTGATCCACCTGACCTACAATGTCCTTATTGCAACCTGCAATTAGCCAATGGAAATTAGTTTTATTTGTTCTTTTTTCTTTTTCTCTTTTTTTTTTTGAAAAACAACTAGGGCGCCTCATGGAGGTTTTCACCCTAATTGCCTGCCTTGGGCGCCTCCAAGGGAGGTTTTCACCCAAAGATCTTATTCCCTTTTATTTTCTCTTTTTTCCAACCCATTGACCACCTCATGGAGGTTTTCAATCAATGAGCCAATCTAAGGCGCCTCCGAAGAGGTTTTCACCTTAGATTTCTATTTTCCTCTTTTTTCATTTTTTCTTTTTCTTTTTTCTCTTTTTTTCTTTTTTCTTTTTTCTACCCTACCCTACTTGAAAAACAAAATCATTCTCAAGTATAAGAATACTTCCAATGGAGCCATGTGCACATCGAGATTAGAGAAAAAACGATTGGAAGGCTCGAGATGCATGCTTTGACAGGTATCCAGATCTCAGAGACCAAATGATCTGGCGTTGAAGGGATCAAACAAAATTGAGGAAGAAAGTACTGCTGCAACTTAGTGACCTTCCAAAACCATATCTCAATATAGCTTTGATATCCTTGGTTCTTTGGCTGATCTGGATCATTCTTCATGTCACCTTCTAACATGACTTTCTCATCTTCCTCTTTTTGCTGATCTTTCTCTTGAGTACATGGAGGATTTGATGGTAACCATGAAGGAACTCTCTCGATCTCTGATTCTGATCTCTTCTCTTCATCAAGTGCAATCAATGGTTCTTTGATCTCCTCTTTTGAATCTTCTTTTGCTGGATGTGATCCTTCAATGCTTTCAAGATGATCTCTTTTTTGCAATGCTTTTCCTGAGCTATGGTGAAGATCATTGAGCTCAAAAGGAGTCATTTGCACATGTTGTGCCTCAGCTTTGCACTTGTGTTGAGCTGCTCCAATGTGTGGGTTTGGAGATGATGGTACGGGTAGTTGAGTGGAGGTGTGAAATTGAGATGGAGATGGATGGCAGTGTGGTTGGGTAGGCATTTGGGGTTGCCTTGGTGGAGGAGGAGGCGATGGTTGTGGATGAGCAGGTGGTGGAGGAAAATGAGCGGGATGAGAGTTGTACTGGGGCCTCCAATCCTGGTAAGGTGCATTCCACTGAGGCTGTGGCTGAGCATAAGAGTGAAATGAATGAGCAACTGGTTGGGCATAATATGGATCTGTGAAGGAACAAGGAGAATATGACCAAGGAGGAGGTGTAGACCAGGAAGGATGAGCAGGGGGGCCCCAAGAAGGCATGAAAGTGGCTTGATAAGGGTCATAATAGGTCTCAAGTGTCCCTTTTAGTTCCTGCTGGTAAGATCTAGGTCCATGCAGCCAACTTTGGTTCATGTAATAGGGTGATTCAGAGGCTCCTTTGGCTCTCTGATATGCAGCTTTGAATCTGGGCAAGGAAGGGCACTGATATGTAGGATGGTATTCTTCACATACAAAACACACTTCTAGGGAGTGCATTGGACATTCGTTCCTAGGATGCTTTTTAAGGCACCTAGGACAAAAAATGACCAAAGCCCTCTTGGTTTCTTCTTGCTTCTTTTGGATCTGCAAGGTATCCAGTTGCATGGCAAGAAAATGCCTCATATCACTCTTGAAATCTTCGATCTGATTTGCAAATTCATCTTTGGACAAGATGTTGCTCCCAACATCTCTGCTTGTAGCCATTTGCTCCAGAGGAATGTTTCTTCTCCTTCTCCCCTAGAGGTTCTTCAGATATGTCTTGATGTCCACCCAGGGGTTCTTTCATCACAGCCATCGAAGAAGAACGTTGGCTGTGTGAAGCAGTGGGGGTGTTGTGCAATCATTTTTCTAACTTATCTCTACTCCTACAAGGCATGAAATAGATTGAACTGCAACTAACTATCTTGCGAAATTGGAATGAAAGCAGGAAAGGACTAATCTATTTTGCTCAAATGAAATTGCAAGAATGAAATGCTAGTCTACGCTTGCGAAATTGAAATGCTAATCTACGCTTGCAGAATTGAAATGCGGAATTGAAAGGCTATTCTAGGAAAGAAGGAAATGCTAATCTATGAAAGCAGGAAATGCTAATCTATGAAAGCAAGAAATGCTAATCTACTTTTGCATAAATGAAATTGCATAATGGAAATGAAATAAACTACTTAGCAGAAGGTTGTAGTAGAAAATAGAAGAATAGCAACAATCACCAATACTCTGCCGCTTCCCCGGCAACGGCGCCAAAAAGATGGTGGGCTCCAGTATTGTAGCAATAATGCTACAACTCCTGGAGCTTCCTATCTCTAATTTTATCAACCCGGTAGTTCGTACAAACTTGGAAGCGACGGTGCTGTATGCACAAGTACTAGCTCTTGTCGCAGCTGTCACTTGGTCAGCTGGCACAAGTCCGCTAGGGCTCAAGCCAACTTCTATAGGCTCTCAGAAGAAGCTTGTTAAATGATGGACGAAAGCTAGCTCAAAGAAGACTAATCTACTTGGCAAAAATGAACTGAAAGCAAATCAAAACATGGAAACCCTAGGAAACCCTAATTTAACTAGTCTAACCTCTATGATGCAAAGAATGTGAAGGAAACTTCTACCAATGATGCCATTACTTATAATAAGTGAAAATGCATGAATCTAATCTACTTGCATCTTAAAAGACATGTTTTTGTATTTTTTCTTTAAGTGGATGAAGTGATTGTGATTTTGTGCTTATTAGGGTTTGGTTGTGCAGATGTGATGCGGAAGGAAGGAAAGCTTGGGAAAGGTTGGGGAGGCTAGGAGAGGTCCCTAGAGATCCTTAGCATCAGTCCACAGAGGTTCCTCACGTTCAGAGGCTCAACAACCGAGTGAGTGGCCTCCTACAGGATGTCTGCAGGGGATTCTACAGGAAACGCAGGGGTTTCTACAGGAAGGTCTGCAATTCTTCTACAGGATGTTCTGAAATGGGATGTTTGAGTATGGATGGTTGATGGAAGATGCATGGATGGTTATGGAGTTAGGATGGGGGTCTGAAGTGACCCAGGAACTGATGGATGGAGTGGTGAGGTGATGTGGAAAGTTGACTTGGCTTGAAGGTGGTTGAGACAACAATGGGGAAGAAGGTAAGGTTACTTGGCAAAAGAGAAGATGGGAGATGAGGGAACAGACTTGGTGATGGAGGAGCTGATCTGAATGAGGCTCAAATGAACGAGGAGGTGATGAAGATGCCCTGCATAGTGGTTATTTGATCAAACCAACTACATCTTGCATGCAATCGAAATATCATGTGATCTATCTAACAAGTTAATGAAATCGGTGGACAACAACCTTATTCATGAAAAGAATCACGTACAACCTGTGAAAAAAACGTTATCAAAGAGATATAAACGCATGAATAACTCCTACCAATCTATCTTAAACATAAGAAACTACTTTAACCATCAAAAGCAACCTAAGTAACTCAGCATGAATTAAATCTAAAGAGCAGATTTTTTTCTCAAGAACGCAGCAACACACATAAAGAGAAACAAGGGAGGTACTGGGCGCTTGAGATGGGCCCAACCCCAAGAGCTACAGCCTCCCATGAAAGATTTAGAGCTGGTGCAAAGCTGGATCCATCTTTATTAATCAAGAAATGAAAAGTACATCAAAACTGTCCACAAGGAGAACTTGAACATCAGCTGAAAGCAAAGCTAATCTATTGCATAAAAATCGAACTACAAACTAGCTAACTAATGGCTAAAACAAAATGACTAACTAGCTACAAAATGACTAACCACTAGCTAACCAAAATGAGGCCCCAAGCCCTCTTATTTATACAATTTGAGGACCCAACAGTCCTCCTAAAAGTTAGGGACTTGGCTGCCCAAGACTTGTAGTTAACAATAGTCCAACTTGACTTGCTTGGCTGCCCTTGAGCTGATTGATTCGGTGGCCCTTGAACTCCGAGCTGATGGTGGAGAATTCGAGGTAAGGGCCCATAAATGAGGGGGACACCTTCCTACAAATCCTCTAGCTTGTTCTCCCACGAATTTGGCTGCCAAGTGCTCATTAAGACCTTCAAATTTGTCTCCAAGTTGACCAAAAAGGCTACACAAAGCACCCATTAGACTTGTTGGCATAATGACTAACAAAATTCACTCTATTAACATAAAAATAATCAAAAACATGCAATAAACAAATGAGAATGGTGGATCAAGTCAAATTAGGAGGTTGGATGAGCCCAAATATTTGTCCATTTTTGGGGCTCATCAGTCATGACATGCTGATGAGGTGTGATGTTAAATTCAAATCTCTTCCCTTATTTTTAATTGAGTTATTTGAGCTAGAGCTTGCCTTTTCTAATATGAGTATCAGATCTTATAACCCTAGTAAATATCTAGTAACCAAATCATTAGTTGTCATATATATGCACCCCCAAGATGAAAATTTCCACATGGTTTTCATTGTTAGATAGCTTGAGATGGACCAATGTTGGTTGGATTGCTCCTAGTTTAAACAAGAAACGTGTCGACTCATAATTAATTCTCTAGTCAAACGCATGGCGGCAATGCATACAACACAAGCACTGTTGGATAATTAATCAATTTAAAGGTTTTGGAAAATGGCACGAATATTTTCAGGCATGGCATGTCATGAAAATATGATATGCCAAAATAAAAGCAACTACCCACACTAGTGAGATTTATATCTGTCAATGGCATTACACCCTACACTACTTTTGGGATGTAAAAAATTATGAAGTATTTGTGTACTGGTGAGCTATTAATGGTTCAGTACACCCTCCCTATACTATATAACATCTATAATAAATATAGGTCATAGGGTGATGTTTATAATGTTATAGGATTGATCAAGAAATCAATCAAACTATGTATTGAAAAATTGTTCAAATGGTCCAATATGAAGGCCATATGTTGGTGTATATTGAAGTTCGATGATGAGGCATATGTGGATCCATGCTAAGTATATGCAGATTGTCTTTAAAATTATAATGTGAATTTATGTACTCCTCGTTTAATATAAATTATGTTATTCTAAGTTTTATTTTATAGAAGTACTTAGACTATTGATCCAGAATGGATCTTGTTAACTCAAGCCAAAGTTTGCTATATGTTTGAAGTCCAAGATGGACCTAGATAGCAAAATTTTTCTTGACATGTGTTGAGTTTTAACATCCTAGTTGCTCGTGAAATCAAAGCCAAGTCGAAGAGCTTGACGCGATGGTACTGGTGGTATATCTAGATTTTGCATTTGGCTTCCGTGTGAGGGAGAAAATGTCCATTAAAATTTATGGTGAACATGTGAAAAGGGACCTTGCGGACCATGTGGCTTTCACACAGTTCGACACATGGCAATGGCTAAGTCAACAGGTCAAAGTTCATCTCCGATGCATATCTCAAGGTGAATGGTGAGATTTTGGGTTTTGGTTGGTTAAATATTCATATTATAAGTCATGGGTGCATTAATAAGTTTATGGTGCAGTTGCAAACCCGTGGTTTCTAAACCATATGACATACCATATATGAAAATAAAGGTGCACATTTTCTTTAATGTTAAAACATGCCTAAGGTTGAAATTATGTGTAAAAACCATGGTGGGCGCAAGGGATAGATATGTTTTACAAGCCATATAACTATATGCTAGGTGGGCACAAAGACTTATGTTATCAAATCATGGTGGCAGAATATGTAATGAACCTATGGTATGTAATGAACCTATGGGAAATGTGAAATATGGGAGGAAATCAAAACCTATGGTAAAATTTATAAACTATGGTGCAAAATTATAACAAAGTATAAACAGGTTCATACATGATGGATCCCAGTCCAGTCACATGGCACGAAGGTCTAGTCACATGGCGGCAAAGTTAATAGCCATGACTCTCGGACGATGCGAGTCAAGTTTCCAACAAAGCATAGAAGATATGGTGTTAAACCGTACTAAAAACATATATGTTAATGTCTGATGGCAAATATATATTAAAACAAAAACTATGGATTTTATACAACACAGAGGTGGCAGCCATGTGGTCCAGTGATATAACACAGCAGGGATGACAATGCACAATATGTGCTCTGGTCGACACATCGGAGCATGTTGAGACCACCAGGGCTAGATGCCTTGGGTCTGTGGTTCTATAGACTGTCACATATGCAGTTAAAATAAATGTTATCTGGTGTGGAGATGTGCACATGAAATAGAGATGCAAAACAGTTAAAACAACACCGTCGAGTTATTGCCATGACTGACAGAGGTTGTGAACATGGAGTACTGAGTCAGAATTGCCATGAGATATACCATCGAATCATTGAGAGCTGGTAAGGAGTAGTTCCAATTCACATGGAAAACGTTGTATGAATATGTGGCATGGGGATATCGCCGGAAGTAGTTCACATGGTCACGGGTTGCCATAACACTTGACCGCCACATTGATGGGAGCTGAGTTATGATATGGTATTTCATCGAGTTATATGATAACTCGATGAAATACATGGAGATGTGACACATGA
The DNA here is from genome assembly GCA_031772625.1 of Pinus tabuliformis. NCBI lineage: Eukaryota > Viridiplantae > Streptophyta > Pinopsida > Pinales > Pinaceae > Pinus > Pinus tabuliformis. Next base: position 441,951,541 of record CM062820.1, on the reverse strand, counting down.
AACAGAGATGCGAAAACAGTTAAAACAACACTGTTGAGTTATTGCCATGACTGACAGAGGTTGTGAACATGGAGTACTGAGTCGGAATTTCCACGGGATATACCATCGAATAATTGAGAACTGATAAGGAGTAGGTCCAGTTCACATGGAAAACATTGTACGAGTATGTGGCATGGGGATATCGCCGGAAGTAGTTCACATGGTCACGAGTTGCCATAACACTTGACTGCCACATTGATGGGAGCTGAGTTATGATATGGTATTTCACCGAGTTATATGATAAAACTTTGGATAATCATTGTAACAAAAGCGACCGGTCCAATATATATCTACCATGAATAAACCTTAGGATAAGACATTACACAAACAGGTGGAGGATATTGTAATCGGTCCAACCTCTGTAAAGCATACACATTATATGGTTGGACCATACTAAATCGAAGTGCGCCAAAAGTAATAGTTGTTATAACTATAGTGCTAATTGTAATTTTTTTGTTGCACTGAGTATAGGCTTTTCCACCTAATTAAAACAAATTTCAATGTATATCCTGGTAGGTTCAAACACGGAACTTGGTCGGGCATTATAAAAGGATTACCATTGCACCATTGCAGAGGGGGAGTTGAATAGTGAGCTCCAGAATAGAGCCATACTAGTGCCAGTAATGTTCATTTGAGCATATCTTGGTCATCCTTGGGCATTTCTGTGAATGGAGATAGGCATTGGAAATCTCAGACAGAGGCCTCCTTTCTAGCAGTCACCAGAGCTGCATGTGTGCATAGTTAAACTGGGTGAAATTCTATGTAAAGAAGAAATTAAAAGTCATTTTAGAGGCAAGCAGTTCTCAAGTTAGATTTTGGCTTTCCGGAAGCATCTAGAAGCTGATTTGGAAACTTGAAGAGCTGACACGGGGGTTTTGAGACATACCAAATTCAATGGTAGTACTTGTTTCCCAGCAGCAGTAGTGAAGTCCGTAAAATTTTGTACCTGAATTGTGTCTCACTTAGACAAGGGGAGATGAGGTAAATAATCAATGTATTGATGAAACTCAAATTCTCAATTTCAGTAGAAGTCAGAGTCATTGTTAGAGACTCTATGATTTCGCTGTAAATGACAAGTTGTTTGTAGAATGTCAAGTTAAATTGCAAGAGTTCTATTAATGATAACATTTCCATACTGGGGAAATAGTCACAATTGTATAGATAATTTTGATGTACATCTTCTTATTCACTGAAATACGAGCGTCCTAGCCTTTTAGAGCAGGGCCCAGAGACGTAGCCTAGGAAGGGTGAACTCCGTCAACAATCTCGGTGTCTTTCTATTTGACATTGCATGCTTATGTGTGTCGTGTCCTTTTTGGATAACTTGTTCATTTGTATTAAATTATTGTTTTGAAAGGCCCATTTAAAACATGCCAAGTGCTTGGTAGTGATATAATTCCGCAATTTCAAATCAACTATAATTTTCTTTTGTAGCGCAAATCAATAGGTAAGGCTCCCTACTTTTGCATTGTGAATTCATTTATTTCTTAGTTAGATTATCTAATTAGATAATTTGCATTTCTATTTATTTGTAGATTAATATTTTAATTCTGTGTAATTTTAGTTCTTGAACTTTCATATGTTCTTTATTATAAAAGTGTGGTTTCTGTATTGAGGTTAGGCACTAAAGGTTACTAAACAAAAGTGCTTTTTAAGGAATTGCAAAATTATTTGATGCTTATGCAAAAAAAATATTGTGATCAGAGATCATAAAAATCTTTTGTAGATGTAATCCTAGTGATCATGCAAGCCTATAGCATTTTACTTTCTTCCTGATTGAATTTTATCTTTCAAGTGTAAAGTGTAGATTCCGCCCTACAAAAGTTAGGAATTGAAGGTTGAAGAATGAACGTGCTTCTTGATTAATCATAGAATGATTTTATGACAAACATAGGAATACGATTGGAGTCCACAAAGTTGTCTTGAAAACATAAGCTCATTGATTAAACAAAAATTTATATCCTTTTAATTTTCAGTATGATAGTTCGATTTATTGCCAATGCATGCCTTAGAGCATTAGATTGTAAAAGTTCTTTCATAGCTTTAGAATCATTTATGTACTAGTTCCACACATACAATGTTGGTGTTTAAAAGTTTATGACCATAGATTGACAATTAAATATAATGGAATTTAAGTGGCTAAATTTCTTAACAATAACCTTCTCAAACTGAAGGAGGTTGTATACAATCAATTTTGAGCAACCTCCTCAAATAAAAATAGGTTACTATAATGTAAATTTCCTCAAATTTGATGTGGAATCTAGGAAGCCCCTCCAAATTTAACAATAAGGGGTGACACCAAATATGTTTTAAATATCCTTCTCAAAAATCAATTTTGAACAACCTCCTTAACACATTTTATGTGGATAAACTTTCGAAAATCTAGGAAACCCTTCAAATTTGAGGACATAACCTTAATATGAGGCATGTCTATCATAATAAACACATTTTAATTGAGAAAAAATTACAAAACGATTCATTCTTCTTATTGATTTAAAAAAATCTCAAGAATTTTACACAATCTTCTCAAATTTGAAGAAAATATCTATAGTATACCTACGATATATTATTAGATATATTATCATAATGTAATAAATAAATATCATGTAATAATTATTCTATAGCTAATCATTAAAACATATTAATGATTACATTATATAATAATTGTGATATGCCCGTGGTTATATAATATTTGTTTATTAAATTATAATCATAAATCTAATAAGATATATCAAGTATAATAAAAGAATGACCAATAGTTCAGAAGGTGCATTTTTTTCTAAAAAGACAAAGATTCAAATATAAAGGGCTTTTCCATAAACAAGTGCCTCATACAAAAAATTTGGTTCCAAACATGGCTATGGCTTTAAAATCAAATTATTTTTATTTTTATTATTTGTTACCTTTTTAATTAAAGAAAAACTATGAAAGATGTAAATCTAAATTTTCATTTAATTGAGTAGAGTTATATTCTTAAACTTAAGTGTATAATTGTGTATATTTAAAATAATGAATAATATATATATATATATATATATCATAGAATTGTTAGGAAATATAGAGAAGAGTATTCTCTATGATAAAAATAGTTTCAATATTCACTAGTATAGATTCCTTTTAACCCGAAATCTATCAACTATGGAGAGGGATTAAATCCGTTACGTGCTAATTTCTTTTAGAGGGTGGTGTACACTTTTTCATTGTTTAAATTGCATTTTTTTAATATATAAATCTATTAAATGCCTTCAAAAACTCGTTGAGCACTTAGATTATGTAGAGTGCACAACTTAAACTTACAATTCCAACAAAGGAGGAGCCAACATGTAGGATAATAAGGTTAATTAAATTGTTTTAACCAATTTTTATTGATATATTTGACTTAAATTCAATTTTCTTATTTATTATTAATAACTTTTAAAAGCCACATTAATTTCATACTCATAATTGAACGAATTGCATATGCTTTTTTTATTATTCTTACTAAGAAATAACTAGTTTTTTCTTTATTTCAATTATTTACTTTGTTTATACATTTAAATAATCTACCTGTAGAAACAGACAGCACCACCGTATCTTGCTTGGCTGTGGGCGATTTTCCTTTCAGCTGGGCTGTGGCAACCTTCATCTCCTCCTCCTTCCTGCTCTTCTTCCTCACTGCCTGCTGCTTGTAACTCTGAACATGTAACCCACTCATTGTTCACTGCCTGCTGCTTGTAACTCTGAGCTAGTGTGATTTGATGATTTGCTTCCATTAATTAGGGTCATAGCACAACAAAAAATTGGAGCAATATGCCTGGTTGACCTCCATGGCCAAGCTAGGAATGTTTCCAAAGCAGAAGATCAACAAAATGCTATATGAATCACCTGCCATAATGTGGCAGCTTTCATGGATGCCCAAAGAACCCATGGGAATATGGAGCTAGGGAAACATGCGGCGAAATGTGTTTTTATTTGGACTCGTTGTATCAGCAACTTATGTGCTGCTGTAAAACATTTATGCTGCAGCTGGCAAGTAGACTTATGTAACAAAGGTAAGAAATATGAGGAATGACAATGGGTGAACCTAATTGCAGTGAGGATTTGATGAAGCCAAAACGTGTGACCATTTTGCTTTTGCTGCAGAGGATGACATAAATTGCACAAGTTAACAACCAATTTACGAAATCAAGCCTTCACACCCATGTATAGGTTCACCATGCGTTGCTGACTTCTAAGTTTTCTGCATGCATTGCTAACTTCTAAGTTTTCAGCTAGCATCTCCTGAAGCAGCATAGAGGCTATTTGCTGCGTCCTCATAGCCATTCCAATTTTCTTCTACCAGAATCCTATGTATATATTGATCCACATGAAAAACTTCAAGAGCTTCATTTTCAATTTGAAATCAGTGGCTTACAGTCTTAGCTAAACGTGACACACCATACTTCTGAACTCGTACAACGGGCATCTCCATGCTTTCTGGACTGGTTGGCCATTTTAGAAGAGCTGTGAAAGCACCTGATTGGTCTTCTGATAGTGGTATTGCAAGAGGAATTATACCCCTGTCTAGCATAAGGAGGGACAAGTTTTTCACCCTTCGCCATATGATAATTGTCCATCTTTCTTCAAGCTCCAAACTTGATGAAAAACCTTAGGCTTCTCTGCTCAGGAAGATTCTGCTGCACTTTCCTGTAGACGACATCCTGTAGAAACGCCTGTAGGATGTCTCTGCGCCTTTGAATGATCTTTGCATGCGGGAGAATTGTTAACAAGCCCAAAACTTGATGAAGGATGTGAGTTTAACATTTGCAAGTGTAAATGAACAACAGTTAGCAAGTGTACCTGAACAACAATTACGTGAGTCTTCAGCCGAGCGTTCCTTTATTCACTGCGTGATTTGTGGTGAGGTGGCAGAGACCTGCGCTTAGCCCATGCAAACTGTTTGTCCCTTGCAGTTCCATCTGCCTGTAATCCCTTACCATTTGTTTCACTGGAGTTTAAACTATCCATAACTGGCTGTGTTTTTTCAGTTTCACGTGAATGACCATGTTGCGTGACTGCCGGCTAAGTTCTTAGGGACGAAAATCAGCTGAATCTTTCTAATTCGTGGCTTCATCCCACCATTCCATTAATTCATGCATTTTTCGAATTAAATTTATGCAATAGAGGAATGAGTTTGTCACATACCTCGAAGTTGAATGGCTGCCGTGAGATTTTTGCTGCATGCATGTGTTGATCTTCATTTGCTGCATGTATGGTGGCTTGACTGATGATTTATGGCTGGTTTCCTTGTGCAGGTGTCCTCTGGCCAGATGCATGCAACAAGAGTTCATTTCCTCGTTCAGATCTGCACCCTCAAACTGCTGCCATTGAATTTTCACAGGACCAGAACTTGTTTCCGCCATTTCTCCCAAACGGTGAAGCGGAGTGATCTGAAAATCGGTGAGCATGTTCCTACCATCATTATGCATCTCCCATAGAAAATTCATGATCAATGGATGCACGAATTTCGAGAAAAATGGAAAATGGCTGAAGATTTCAGAGCTCGATTTCTCGGAAACCGTGCATCGGAATCAGCTGAAACTGCTTGGGTAGGCTACTATCACACATGTGCATCTCCCCATGAAACAGGTTTTGAAACGGATGCACGGTTATGGAGAAAATGCAAAAATGGCTGATGGTGATGGAGGCTGATTTCTTGGAAACCGTGCACCGGAATTGCATGAAACTGCTCAGGCATGTTGTCATCAACCTTGTACAATTCCCCATAAAACGGTTTGTCAAATGGATGCATGGTTTTTAAGTTATGGTAAAAACAAATTCTGCTCTATGTGTTTTTGCTTCAAGGCTTTTTGCATGTGCTTGCATGGGGTGACAAAATGAATTTTGGCTGTGATGCAGGTATGGAGTTGATGGAGGAGGAGTTGGAAGGTTGCATGAGGGCTTCTGGACCCTTGAGGAAGCTACCATGCTTGCCAAACCACTTTTTGAAATGCATGCCTAGTTTCCCACAATTTCTACAGGAAGTTCCTATAGAAGCACAACGAGAAGCAAATGAGGTGGACAAATGATGGAGAAAGGAAAGGGATGGACACACGAGTGCTTGTAGGCCTAATCAACAAATTCCCACCATTAGATTCACTTTTGAAATTGCATTTGGCTCGTCCAAAGGTTCTACAGGATGTTTCCTGTAGAAATACAGAGCTTCCTGTAGAAGACACAATTTTGAGGAAAGAAGCATAATGACATGAAAAAAATGATGGAAAAGGGGTGAGGAATGGAAACATGGATGTGGGTAGGCCTCATGGACATATTCCAAGCCTTCAGGTCCTCCTCGGAGATCAATTTGGCTTTTTTGTAAGCTTCCTGTAGAAGATACGAAACTTCCTGTAGAAGGCACAAAAACTCCTTTGTCTTTGTTTTGAGTGATCCACCTGACCTACAATGTCCTTCTTGCAACCTGCAATTAGCCAATGGAAATTAGTTTTATTTGTTCTTTTTTCTTTTTCTCTTTTTTTTTTGAAAAACAACTAGGGTGCCTCATGGAGGTTTTCACCCTAATTGCCTGCCTTGTGCGCCTCCAAGGGAGGTTTTCACCCAAAGATCTTATTCCCTTTTATTTTCTCTTTTTTCCAACCCATTGACCGCCTCATGGAGGTTTTCAATCAATGAGCCAATCTAAGGCGCCTCCGAGGAGGTTTTCACCTTAGATTTCTATTTTCCTCTTTTTTCATTTTTTCTTTTTCTTTTTTCTCTTTTTTTCTTTTTTCTTTTTTCTACCCTACCCTACTTGAAAAACAAAATCATTCTCAAGTATAAGAATACTTCCAATGGATCCATGTGCACATCGAGATTAGAGAAAAAACGATGTGAAGGCTCGAGATGCATGCTTTGACAGGTATCCAGATCTCAGAGACCAAATGATCTGGCGTTGAAGGGATCAAACAAAACTGAGGAAGAAAGTACTGCTGCAACTTAGTGACCTTCCGAAACCATATCTCAATATAGCTTCGATATCCTTGGTTTTTTGGCTGATCTGGATCATTCTTCATGTCACCTTCTAACATGACTTTCTCATCTTCCTCTTTTTGCTAAGAAATAACTAGTTTTTTCTTTATTTAAGCCCCTCCAAATTTAACAATAAGGGGTGACACCAAATATGTTTTAAATATCCTTCTCAAAAATCAATTTTGAACAACCTCCTTAAACACATTTTATGTGGATAAACTTTCGAAAATCTAGGAAACCCTTCAAATTTGAGGACATAACCTTAATATGAGGCATGTCTATCATAATAAACACATTTTAATTGAGAAAAAATTACAAAACGATTCATTCTTCTTATCGATTTAAAAAAATCTCAAGAATTTTACACAATCTTCTCAAATTTGAAGAAAATATCTATAGTATACCTACGATATATTATTAGATATATTATCATAATGTAATAAATAAATATCATGTAATAATTATTCTATAGCTAATCATGAAAACATATTAATGATTACATTATATAATAATTGTGATATGCCTGTGGTTATATAATATTTGTTTATTAAATTATAATCATAAATCTAATAAGATATATCAAGTATAATAAAAGAATGACCAATAGTTAAGAAGGTGCATTTTTTTCTAAAATGACAAAGATTCAAATATAAAGGGCTTTTCCATAAACAAGTGCCTCATACAAAAAATTTGGTTCCAAACATGGCTATGGCTTTAAAATCAAATTATTATTATTTTTATTATTTGTTACCTTTTTAATTAAAGAAAAACTATGAAAGATGTAAATCTAAATTTTCATTTAATTGAGTAGAGTTATATTCTTAAACTTAAGTGTATAATTGTGTATATTTAAAATAATGAATAATATATATATATATATATATATATATATATCATAGAATTGTTAGGAAATATAGAGAAGAGTATTCTCTATGATAAAAATAGTTTCAATATTCACTAGTATAGATTCCTTTTAACCCAAAATCTATCAACTATGGAGAGGGATTAAATCCCTTACGTGCTAATTTCTTTTAGAGGGTGGTGTACACTTTTTCATTGTTTAAATTGAATTTTTTTAATATATAAATATATTAAATGCCTTCAAAAACTCGTTGAGCACTTAGATTATGTAGAGTGCACAACTTAAACTTACAATTCCAACAAAGGAGGAGCCAACATGTAGGATAATAAGGTTAATTAAATTGTTTTAACCAATTTTTATTGATATATTTGACTTAAATTCAATTTTCTTATTTATTATTAATAACTTTTAAAAGCCACATTAATTTCTTTTTTCCACTGGAAAAATCCGTAATATTTCATTATAAATATGAAAGATTACATATGTAGATGCTTTGAAGCATATGCCAACTGTTCTGTACATTTTCACAAAAAATTTGCATGTCTGTGCTGTATATCTGTCTGTTACATTTTCAAAAATTGTGCAAAATTGGTGCCATTTTTGGCAATCCTCAATCTATTTCAAATTATATCATGTTGTGCAGTCAAATCCTCATAAAACTGTTATGTTATGTCGCCTGTTGACCCGCAGTAGGATATGTCGGGTCTATATATGGCCGATGGTAGTATTTCTGCTCCTGCTGATCCAAAAATTCAGTGATTTCCCATAACCCATTCTCCATCACCGCGGCCTCCTTGGAAAGCTTGTCAGCAGTCTGGTTATGTTCTCTGTATATATGAGAGATGTGAAAAAAGTTAAAAGCATCCTTTAGTATAAATACTTCATCAAGCAATACATTTAGAGTGTGTGAGTGACATGTGGTATCTCTATTGACCCAGTTTGTAACAATCTGAGAATCGCCAAATATGTTGATGCTGGTGCATTGGTGACTGAGTGCAAAATGTAACAGATGTCGGAGAGAAATGAGCTCAGAATAATTGTTTGTGCCAGCCCCCAATCCTACTTTGATATGAAAGAAGTGCCTCGAGGATAAGTGTAAAATGATACCCCCTCCGCAGCCATGTTCGTTTGCAGCCCCGTCGAAATAAGCCCATGGCGAGCCCATGTCAATATTGGGAGGAGGGGTCGGCCATCGCTGTTTTGTGGGAGGAGGATTTGGTAATTCGTTGTATGCTGTGATGATGCCAGCTTCAACGAGTGACCACCTAGCCTCCCATCCATCAAATATCATTCTATTTCTGGACTTCCAAATAGACCAGTTAACAATGATAGGGAGGTTTACAATTTTTGAGCCACTGTGTTTGTTCCCCCAATCTATCCAAGCGCTGATAAGGTCTGTACCAGACCAGTCTCCCGAGTACAGTATGTGAAATTTGATATTATGCCATATTTGTATAACAATGGGGCATCTTAAGAATAAGTGTTCAGTGGTCTCTGTGTCTGCTTTGCACAGCACACAACGCGAGGGTCCCGATACTGCCCTACGCTTGAGGTATTCATCAGTGGGAATGCGATTGCGGAGGACACACCAAGAAAATAATTTGGATCTGGGCGATGCAGTTAACTTCCATATCTGGTGCCACCATCTGTCTAGCACTTTCGGCTTTCTGTGGTTAATGATGAGTTTATATCCTTCACGAGGAGAGTAAATCCCACTATCAGCAATCTGCCAGATGAGTTCATCCGGCCCTTCCACAATTCTGATATGGGATTCAGAGAGGGCATCGTAATATTCTTTCCAGGGTTCGTGCCATCTAATCGGGATATCTAATTGAGTGCCAGATTTCCAAGCCTGGTGTAGTATGTCAAAGCCCTCAGGATCAGCAAAAGCCACATTAATTTCATACTCATAATTGAATGAATTGCATATGCCTTTTTTATTATTCTTACTAAGAAATAACTAGTTTTTTCTTTATTTCAATTATTTACTTTGTTTATACATTTAAATAATCTACCTATATCTTATATTGAAATATCTTTGTGAAGTATAATAGTTGTATATCTTCCACACTCAATGAAATATTTTTACCACATCTTTTGAGTTGTAATGTCAATAACAAATGGGAAGGCCGTGATCCGAATTAGATCCTAAACACTCTTTTAGTTTTCATAAACTCTTTCAAATTATGCCGAAAAGATTCAAGTCTTAGAAAGATCAAGCTATCAGAAGGAATCCTCGCGACAGTTGCAATTTGTGATCAACACGGAGCAATGAGGACCCTTGGTTGAGCGCGCAGACCATTGGCCCATGGTAACGTGCGCTGGCACAAATTGGCAAAACCAGAGGCTAATTCAAGAAACAAGGGTAGTTTCTGATATGCAGTTATCGCTAATTACATATTTCAGGGCATCCCCCTCAGTGAAGGAAAGCCTCGAAGTGCCCGGACCCGAAATAACTATGAAATGCAGAAAAGTAATTAATTCAGTTTTGTGGATTCCACAAAACTGAAAGGATATTCGAAGGCCTCGACACAGTAAGCAATTTCAACCAAGTCCCGCCCGATGCCACACATTGAGTGACACGCGTCCAGTGGAAGAGAGAGAAAACTGTTCACATCAAACGAGTAAACGCCACGCTACTTACCCGTCTGATATGAATGACGATCATAGGATCTGGGGGGCCCAGATAATTGACAGAGACGCGTCCTAATAAATGATCGGATTTGACCAGGTTATAAAGAAAGATTACATGGGATTTGAAGTTCGACGTGGACGATGAGTTGGCAGAAGATTCGTGTTTCGCGGGCGATCTTGGAGCAAACGAAAATAACAACTATTCAAATGTGTCCAAGGAAGCTGACACACTCAGCTATTGTATAATAGTTGGACACCTCCCTGTTGAGCGATAAAAGGTGTCTTTTTAACTCCTAATTATCTTCACATTAATTGTCAACCCAGGGATGACTTTTTATCTCAAGAGTGTACTCAGTCTGAGGCGGCTATTTACTCAAGAGTAATTTTTTGTAGTATAGTTCTTAAAATCCAAAAGTAAATGAAAGCTGGAAACAATATCTAATTGGAACAACAAGAAACTGAAATGTTCTGAACTAAACCATTCACTCAAATAACCATCAATCAAGGATATAGTAGAAATAACTCATTCCTCTAGATATTGATGCAATTGAAATCAAACTGGAACAAGACAATCAATCTGGGAATGAGGAAGCAATAACCAATGTTCTCTACAGTTGACAGTCCTGCTTTAAAGTAATTAAAAGGAAATAGAAATTGAACTAAAGCTGCTATTGAAAGTAAACTAGGAAAACTCTTTAAAAACAAACTCTTTGCAATTAATCAACAGAAATGAATAGAAATGTAAATGGATAGCAAACTATAATTAAAGGAATTAAACAACATATCCTATTTAATAAATCTAAAAAATAAACTCTAATTAATGGAATCGAATAACCAATCCTATTGAACAACAATCTGTAACGAATATCAATCAAACGGAACAGTGAGTGGAATGAAACCATAATTGAAATAGAACAACGAAGCTCTATTAAGGCATTAACAAGATAAATTATACAGTTTTGAGATTCTTGTTGAATAATAAAAGAATAGCAATGTGATTCGTTAATATAACACACTGATATCAAAGAAATTAAACAAAAAACCGATTAACTTGCAAACTATAATAAAAGCAAATATGAGCAATCTCACAACAATAATGAAAAGGTAGAGATACAAACAATGGATCAATCCACCAGGGTCAGGCCCTCAACCATTGGTACAATGCCACTGAGCTACTGCAGAACTAAGAAGTTAAACGGCAACACGTTCTTGTATTATCATGCATAAGAGCATTTACAAACAGTAAATGTCTGTTTAATCAATGAGAGTCAATGAGGAACTGTATAATTACAACCAGAAATCTCTCCATCTCTCAGCCATCCCCCCCCCCCCCCCCCCCCCAATACATAGTACGTGCTCTCCTTTTATAATCACAAAGAGGAGAAATCAAATAGTAAATATGAGATCTCTCATAACAATATTGGATTTTTCCTAACCAATTTATCAACAAGAAAATATATTTCCATCCAGCTTTCAACAAGAGCAAGGCGAATTTGGCTTTGCCAGTGAGATTTGGAAAACAACCACACAAGGAATCTGAGAAAAACGTCTTTAAAAAGCAGATTGGCTTTAAAGCCACAAATTGACAGAAGTATAGGGAAGCAGCTAGTGTAAGGAAATTAAGAGTAGAGGCTGAGAAAGTTGACCTGAACTGCAGAGAAAAAGCAGCATCGAGACAGAGCCAAAGAGAGTCAAAGAGTTTGTGCACTCCAGAGAAGGCTTGAGAGGTTCAAGAAAACTCCTTTGTATATGTCTATCATGTATGAGTCTCATATTGGGCTCATACTACTGTGACTGGTAGAGGTCAAGTTTCAGTAAGGAGAGTTTGTGTAGCCCAGTCCTACTGATCCATATTTGTCGAGTGAGGCTCACTTTGAGCTCATTTTTGTAAGAATTATGCTTTGAAAATATAATAGAGAGTCCACCACTGAAGGCTGGACCAGGAGAAGTAGCCCAGGAGCATTGGGTGAAATCCTTATTAAATTTGTTGTATTGCATGTTTTCTTGTTGTGTTTTCCCTAACTGCTTCAATGTCTATGTATTTCGCAATCTTATCGATCCATTGCATAACGTAACATAGGCATATCCATGCATATGAGTTTGTAATACCTTCAAATCTCTGTCTTGGATAAATTCTAGATCAAATTTCAAAAGGAATGTTGCCAACTACTGTATATCTAATCAAAATACTTAAGATAGGATTTGAACTAACAATTTCGAAAGGAACGTTGCCAACTAATCTATATCCAAAGACTGGAAGAAATTTAAATATAAGAAAAATGATTTTATACCCAGAGTGGGTAGATGTTTTAATCGTCAAAAATTCGCTTCCAACAACCGAATATGGAAATTACTTCCTGCTTTTATTCAGGACAAGCTCATGTTTTGGGATTATAACAATCAATGAGTCTAATTGGAAACTTATTGGAAAATCAAAATGTAATGATTTTTCTTAGAATTAAGGCCAATTTCATAGATGAAACGTAATATGGTCATACAGACAAAGCAATTTATGTAAACCAACAACTTCCAACTTAGAAATTCTAACAATATTCCCTAGATTGATAGTTGCTAAAACAATATTGTAGGCAAACAATGATACAATTGATATGTAAACTCATCTAGAGTACATATTTTCCTACCAAGATCATTCCCTGGACAGAAACCTTTATATTTGAAATTAAATCGATCAATGTTAATTTGGTCTACAGTGGAATTACTTGGATGGAAACTGAGGATATTTTCTATCTATTCGGCTACATCGGCCTCACCAAAGTGATCTTCTGGGATATAGTAACCCGATGTAGGATTCATCATCCAAGGCCTCTTTTTATAACCTTTATCATACTTATCAATGGCTTTTTTGGCTATATCCTAATTAATCCTCTACTTTCTGTTGTCAACGCTACCATGTTGTATCCTTGCCTGCAAGGGAACATCAAGTAAAAGGGAAAAAAACCAAAAAAATTATTTTTCTATTTCCAATAAAAACTTCGATTTCAAAATTTGGGAGAACATTGTTGGAAGGGATTTTAGTGGTGTTATGAAGGGAGCCTACATAGCCTGAATTACTAGATTTTGTCCCAAATCATATCCATGCCCCCCAAATCGAGAAAGGGCACCGACATTCGTATCCTTCAGATGGAAAATGGATCTCGCGACGAGGACATCCATGATCAAGAAGATAAACTTGAGAAATGATAAGAAATATATCTTCAAACTCCAAGGTTGATGTTTAGAGACCAAACGAAAAGCCATTTAAATAGGCCCATCTGGAAACAAGCAATGAACTTGTTTAATTAATTTTCAGAGTAGTAAACTTATTTACAGTATTTCTTTCATGTGGTTAGGTACATCACACACCCGTGGTGGATTCCTTTACACTTACCCTCTCCTGAACTTGGATGGAGCTGGAGTTTACTATCAACTTTCACATGATGATGCTAGGGAGTAGATTTTTGGCCATTGAAAAGCTAAGGGTTTTGTGTCATGTTAGGTGCTTGATCTCAAGCTACCTCTTCAAGAAAACCCCAGCGGAGTGGTGATTGAGAAATATTACGAGTAGTAATATCAATCCTGGGATATAGAGGGATTGAACTAGCATCGCCATCAGTTTTCTTGCAATTGGGGACAATGCTGATGCTAGTGGGTGAGTGGTGGAGTTCATCAATCCCACGACCAAAATGTAGGGAGCCATCGTCCTTATTTAATAACATGTAGCAGAAATTTTGCGTGCAATTTTTCAATTCGAAATCCTAGGCATGAAGGTATTTGAAATCGTTGGTGAAAAAGTAGAGTTGAATGCACTTAAGTTCACATATTAATTGCCTTGTGAGAGTCATAATTCTCTGACGTGCCATAAATCAGGAAGTTTGTGGAATTTCCGAAAGATTGAAAGCATTAACAAAACATGCAATAGAGATGAATGTGCCTCGTTGGCCATGTCAACCAGCTTGGGAAACCTATAATCGAGATAAGTTTGGCACCCTGTTTCTATGTGAGTATGTTTGGGTATTCTATTTTATAATTTATGATATTGTTGTAGTTTTTTTGACCTGCTACGTTTTTCCATTCTCTATTTCTATGTTTCCATAAGAGCGTGGGGAGATGCTCCTTATGCTGGCATGGGTGAGTAGTTATGAAGATTTTTTGTAATGGGGATTATATGAGGGCTTCTAAGTGTGGTATCTACCTGTAGATGTTCTTGTACGGTAATGAGAAACACATTGCCAAGGGAGATGTACGAAAAAGATATAGAGTTTGAGTAAATAATGTTGTTATTTTATTCTAAATAAAATAAAAATAAAAACTTCTTTCCATATATACTTATGGTATTAAATTAAACTTCTTTCCATATATACTTATGGTATTAAATTCATAATTTTAATGGTTCATTATGTTTCTATAACTGCTTACATTTGTTTCTTTAGTTGAGTGTAAACTACACAGATAATGAGTCATAGAATTGTTAAATTTTTTAAACAAACAATGAGTGAGAGAGTTGTTAAAGTTTTTAAATAATTAAACTTTGGTTATATTTTAATATTTTATGGATGTTTTTTATTCCCAACTTGGGAGAACATGTTGGAAATCTTATCTTATATACCATTTAAGGAATTTGTTTAAAAATATATATTATTTTCTTAAAACTATTATGATTAATGACTTATGTTAAAATTTAAGTTTTCTCAAATGTTTATTATTATTATTTTATGTTAATTTTAAATTTTGGTAAATATCTTATACTTATTTTTTTTAAATCTATTTAAATTAAATAATATTTTGATAAAATGTTTTTAATTAATAATCACTTTTAAATATTAAATGATATAAAATGGGCACAGTAAACACAAAGAATTGGGTCTTCCATTTCCCTAATATGCCCTTCCTATTGTTGGTCGTTATGGGATTCATTCAATTGGTTCAACTAATATTTGATCAATTGGTTCTCCACTTGGATTTGCAACTTGGTCCCAACCTGGTGGTGCATATGCGGATAGGTAGGGATTTATGCATTGTCTGTTTGGTTTACTATTTAAAATCATGCCCAACCCAAAAGTGTATGGTTTCCCTCGTAAAACACTTCATGATTCACTTAGCATATGCTTTCCTCATAAAGCACTCCATGATGCACTTAGTCAAATGCTCCATATAATTTTTTAGGCTTAGCCTCTAGACTAGGTAGCTCCATATAAGGTTTCCTAACTCACACCTTCTCAAGTTAATAGATTAATTTGTTGCTTTCTAAATGACAGTGGGAATGTGGAGGGCATGGAGATATGTGGTGTTTCTGAGCAACAAATTAATATGTTTCTTCTGAATGGCAGTGGGAATGTGGAGAGCATGGAGACATGTGGTGTTTCTAAGCTTCAAAGGCTCAGATGTTAGGAAAGGCTTCATAGATCATCTCTACCTATCCCTCACAACTACCAAAGAAATTTGTGTGTTTAATGATTCCCATCAACTAAGCAAATGGGAGGATATGAATATGACCATAAATGACACCATTGAATGCAATATTTTCTCCCCAGACTACGCATTCTCGGTGTAGTGCCTCAACTAAGTGTCCTAGGTGCACATGAGGGCCATCTTGTTGTTTTATGAAGTGG
Source organism: Pinus tabuliformis (assembly GCA_031772625.1). Classification (NCBI taxonomy): domain Eukaryota; kingdom Viridiplantae; phylum Streptophyta; class Pinopsida; order Pinales; family Pinaceae; genus Pinus; species Pinus tabuliformis. The sequence goes on along the minus strand of CM062820.1, from coordinate 441,935,413 downwards.
CTCCTGTTTTATCTAGAAGCCCATTTTCCAATGCATTCCAACACCACAAGATATTGAAGTATGGAAAGGTGATCTATGTCTAATATGTGAGGCTAGACAATAGAAAACAAAAAGGTTGGCTGGAAAATAACTATCCCAAAAAAAAATCACTCCTATCCATGAGCATTCTGGAAAATCCGATAGTCTAATTAAGTAACTCCATTAGCACACATATATATAATGTTCAAGTTCATTCTAAAACTATAAAATCTAATCACTCAAAGCTCATAAATTGCATATAATTTATATTTAATAACTTATAATATAAGAAATGGAATAAGGTTGGTTGTTATTACTTTAATTATCTTTATTGAAATTAAACTAATTACTTGTAATATTAGAACCGAAGGTGTTGTCATTCTGTATTTTTGCGGTTGAGGGAGTAAACACATAGCACAACATCAAACCCACTTTGGAAGCTGGGATCTAGCCCTGCCAACTTTAGAGAGGGATCTCTCTGTAAAATTTAGCTTTGTTTTATGTGAATTTTAGGCTAGTTATGACTGTACTGATTGTTTTCATTGAATGGTTTGGTTGATTTAATTGCTATAATTCCATTGGGCTATGGAGTCTGTAGATTTAAATAGATTTTGCATCAAATTTTAGAGGAGTTTCATAGGGCAAGCTAGGTTGCACTAATTAGATATTTTTAGAAGTTTAAATGGATTCTAAGAGAGTAGAAATGTAATATTCATTAGAAATTAAGGAGAAAATAAGAATTCCTTAATTTGACTTCAAAGAAAAATGAAAATTACTAACATCCAGAATAGGGTGCTCTATGTAACATGTCGTATTCATCACAACTTGTGTTAAGTAATTGAGATTTTTAGAAATAATAGAGAAAGGAAAACAATGTTTAAACACATAAACTAAAGAAACACATCACCATTTTGTACACCACATGAATCCTGTGAAAATTTCCTTGTGTTATTGATTTTTCCATAAACTTCAAAAATTACAATTTGCGAAGGAAATTATATTCAGAAATCAACCCTTAATACTTCAAACAGTGACATATTTATGCAAATAATTACAAAATCATTGTCTCAACCGACAGTGTATTATTTTCCTTATTCTAAACAATACAATTTATCTTTGGTAGAAAAATAGGCAATTGTTGGATAGGTAAATCCCCTCTGCGGACAGAGGCGATCCCACTAGCCTAAAACAGAACTAGCCACAATCAAACCACGCTGCCACGCAAGTTCCTAGTTGTACATTAAAGGTGAATTAAAAAGACCAACCTGGAATCCAACGCTGTAGTCGAAGCAGAGTTGATATTCCCGCTCCCTCGCTCCGACAGATCATAAACGGACACCTGCACATGCAAAGGAAGGAACATATACCAGCATAAAATCCACCAAGGCACAACTATATTTCAGTCAGAAAGGAAATAAATCACACATCACTATAAGAGACAATGAGATTGGAACTATAATAGCAGTCGCTCATTAATTAATAATAGACAGGAAAAGTTACAACCAAGGTTCTGACGTTGAACCTCTCCTCTGGCTGGGCGAGCAACTATATGTGTCTTGCAATGTATCTCCTCTCCGGTAGCATAACCTCTCTATGCTTCATTATCACTCATGATAATCATAACTAGCATTCCTTCAAGAACTCAAGAACTCAACAACTAGCACTTCGGAACTCATAAACTTGGAACTAGCTTGTCTAATGCATGAGGACAGGCTTTTATAGATGAAGAAGGGAGAAAGATTCAATGCACCAGGACACCCATTATGGAATGGCAACATCCATGAAAAGCTACTGTGGATAGATATGATGACTCTCGAGCTTTATCATATGGATTTTTCCCTCAAAGGACTTCATGATCTGGGAGGAAAAAATCATACAGTCGTGCTTTTGGCAAAAAACATTACTAAACTCGACTGGCGCGGGCATTGTTCTAAGACAGAGCGCCAATGGGCGCGCCCCTTTTTGAGGATCTGAGTTATTGGCGCGGGTCAGACATTGGGTACCTGCGCCAATGGGAAAAGGGCACTTTTCAGGGATAATTTGCAGAAGGTGTCTTGAGGGAACATGAAGTACATACTCAGGGGAACATAGTGCAAGTGTTTTTAGGCTATGTCACTGCTCACAGGTCCCGGAATGCATCCTCCAATGTATGGAAACGGGGTGATAGGGACGATGACCAATGGTGACAAATTACTGTGTAACAGATGCCCCCTAAAGCATGAAGTCTGAGAGGTAGAGAGAGGGGTGAAATGCTTTACGAGAACACACAAGAACACATATATAGAGTTGTCGTCGAGGATCTGTGTTAAGAGACATGACTGATAGTTCAATTACATGATGTACGTGGTATGGTCGCAGCCATCCATAAGAGAGTACATAAATAATCTAGATCCATAGTATGGACGCAGCCATCTGGTTTAGGATCAATGAATTGACTCAGGTATGGTCGCAGCCATCCAGTGAATGAGTCAAGTATCAAGAATCACGCCTGGATTACAACAGACACAATCCAGGGTCTTGCGCTCCATATCGACCCGAACAAGAGTATAAGTTCAAGCATGTGAATATATGAGCTGAAGTCGAACACGCATGAACATCGTCTGATTACCAGTCAATAGTGGAAACTGTTAACAGACGCGAGAGGTACCACCAATAATGACAATGGCCCTCAAGGTACTATAGGTACAATCTACGGCGTGTGAATTAATGATCTGAAGTCAAACACCCGTTGAATCATTCGATCGGAGGCCAATGATGAAAACCTCGCGTCGAACACGAAGAACCTGCCATTGAGGCATGCAGGCTCCAAGGTACCGGAAAGGAGTCTCTAGATCAACTTCCTGGATAACGAGTTGAAGTCGACAGGAAGTGACCTTGATCGAAGGTGGGCCATAATGTTTCCCACATCATCGACACAAGACAGAGAGATAATGTTGTGAATCAAGATTGTACGAACTATCAGAGGGAGGTTGTTTCTTTGCAGAGGTCAACTTCTCTTGAACATATCGGCGGCACATTAATGGAATCGGCAGTATTTGACATCAATGTATCAAAGGTCATGATGACGAGGCAATGAGTGGATGATAGGTCAAATAAGGTTCCCAAGTCCATGGAAGCAAGTGAAAGATATGAGATGAGATATCCCCACCCTGGACACGAAAGCAGAAAATTGCCATGTTCAAGAGCGACATACTACCGTCACGGTAATAATTATGGTTCAAAAATTTTCTTTTCCCCCCGCCATTTCTGGTGAGTACCCCAGTTATTTTTAACAAGCTTGATGGGGATAGCATATGCTTTTGGTGTGACAAAATCCGATGTCATCAAGTTTTAACGAGTCTCACAAAGGAAGAACTCGGCATCTTTTCATGTTTAGAGAGTTTGAAAAGACAGTAGAAAAGGAAACTCCAGGGATGTCCTTTTTCGTAAAGTTGTGTCTCTCGGGCCCGAAAAAGTATAAAATAATACTCGAAAGAACCGCCCGATCATTACGATCGAGGAGTACTTTTCATAATTAGTGATTTCGACCTGAAAAAGTAAAAAAGCGGTCAAAACCACGTCGTTTCGTAACCATTAACGAGTTCGAAACGACAAAAACCCGGTAATCTTTTTATGTTTTAACGGTCGACAAAAAGAACTTAAAACGACCGCCCCTTATTAACATTTAACGAGTCAAGAGGAGTGACTCGACAATATTTTCCTCTTTAAATGGTCAGAAAAGAGCTGAAAGCAGACCTCCATTTTTATTTTCTTTAACGAGTCAAAAAGGAAAAATACTCAGCAATCTTTTCATATTTTACGAGTCAGAAAAGAGCGTAAAGGTGACTCGTCCTGAAGGAACGAGTGGTATAAAGGGTAGCAACTGGTTCCGGTAATGGTGGAACTTGCTCATGGCATCTATGGCCTCGTGTTCCCTTTCTCTCCATTCTATTGACATTTTGACCAATACCTGCAAATAAAAACTGAAGATGTCATCAATAAATCAATGATGAAATCAAATATCAAAGAAAATTCCAAATCCAACGGTGAAAAGAGGGTAAAATTTAGTTCGCGCCAATGGCGCGTCTCCTTTAGAGAAAATTGCCCATTGGCGCGGACCCGTGAAGGAAACTCGCGCCAATGGGCGCAACCCTAATTTTTGCAATCCCCCTTGCAGAGGATCATTCTGTGGAGGGAAAACTAAATAAATGGAATAGAAATGGAGCTAAAGATGAGGCCTCTTACCTGTTTCAAACGGCGGCTCGAATGGTCTCCTGGATTGGTCGCAATCAGCAGTTGAAATTTGCACCCAAAACCCTCCAACGGTAAACTCACAAGGTAAAAAGTGAAAAGTAATTTTATTTTTTACCATTTCACTATTTATAACTTCTTTTGGCTTAAAAATACATTAAAATAACGTTTTTGTGGAATATTTTTATGTCAAAGTAGGGTTTTACGCTGTTTTTGAATGTTGACAGGGTTTAGTGCCACTCAAGCAACATAACGAGCTCCTTTTTTGACTTTTTCGAGCTCGGTAAAACACGAGAAAAGGTTACATTAAGGTCTGCTTTCAGCACTTTTCTAACCATTTAAAGAGGAAAAGATTGCCGAGTCGCTCCTCTTGACTCGTTAAATGTTAATAAGGGGCGGTCATTTTAAGTTCTTTTTGTCGACCGTTAAAACATAAAAAGATTACCGGGTTTTTGTCGTTTCAAACTCGTTAATGGTTATGAAACGACATGGTTTTGACCGCTTTTTTACTTTTTCAGGTCGAAATCACTAATTATGAAAAGTACTCCTCGATCGTAATGATCGGGCGGTTCTTTCGGGTATTATTTTATACTTTTTCAGGCCCGAGAGACACAACTTTACGAAAAAGGACATCCCTGGAGTTTCCTTTTCTGCTGTCTTTTCAAACTCTCTAAACATGAAAAGACGCCGAGTTCTTCCTTTGTCAGACTCGTTAAAACTTGATGACATCGGATTTTGTCACACCACAAGCATATGCTATCCCCATCAAGCTTGTTAAAAATAACTGGGGTACTCGCTAGAAATGGCGGGGGGAAAAGAAAATTTTTGAACCATAATTATTACCGTGACGGCAGTATGTCGCTCTTGAACATGGCACTTTTCTGCTTTCGTGTCCAGGGTGGGGATATCTCATCTCATATCTTTCACTTGCTTCCATGGACTTGGGAACCTTATTTGACCTCTCATCCACTCATTGCCTCATCATCATGACCTTTGATACATTGATGTCAAATACTGCCGATTCCATTAATGTGCCGCCGATATGTTCAAGAGAAGTTGACCTCTGCAAAGAAACAACCTCCCTCTGATAGTTCACACAATCTTGATTCACAACATTATCTCTTTGTCTCGTGTCGATGATGTGGGAAACATTATGGCCCACCTTCGATCAAGGTCACTTCCTGTCGACTTCAACTCATTATCCAGGAAGTTGATCTAGAGACTCCTTTCCGGTGCCTTGGAGCCTGCATGCCTCAATGGCAGGTTCTTCGTGTTCGATGTGAGGTTTTCATCATTGGCCTCCGATCGAATGATTCTATAGGTGTTCGACTTCAGATCATTAATTCACATGCCGTAGATTGTACCTATAGTACCTTAAGGGCCATTGTCATTATTGGTGGTACCTCTCGCGTCTGTTAACAGTTTCCACTATTGACTGCTAATTAGATGATGTTCATGCGTGTTCGACTTCAGCTCATATATTCACATGGTTGAACTTGTACTCTTGTTCGGGTCGAGACGGAGCGCAAGACCCTGGATTGTGTCTGTTGTAATCCAGGCGTGATTCTTGATACTTGACCCATTCACTGGATGGATGCGACCATACCTGAGTCAATTCATTAATCCTAACCAGATGGCTACGTCCATACTATGGATCTAGATTATTTATGTACTCTCTTATGGATGGCTGCGACCATACCACGTACATCATGTAATTGAACTATCAGTCATGTCTCTTAACACAGATCCTTGGCGGCAGCTCTATATATGTGTTCTTGTGTGTTCTCGTAAAGCATTTCACCCCTCTCTACCTCTCGGACTTCATGCTTTAGGGGGCATCTGTTACACAATAATTTGTCACCATTGGTCACCGTCCCTATCGCCCCGTTTCCATACATTGGAGGACGCATTCTGGGACCTGTGAGCAGTGACATAACCCAAAATCACTTGCATTATGTTCCCCTGAGTATGTACTTCATGTTCCCTGAAGACACCTTCTGCAAATTATCCCTGAAAAGTGCTCCTTTTCCATTGGCGCAGGTCCACAGTATCTTACCCGCGCCAATAACTGAGATCCTCAAAAGAGGGCGCGTCCACTGGCGCTCTGTCACAGAACAACACCCGCGCCAACCCAGTTTAGTAATGATTTTTTCCAAAATCACACCCATATGATTTTTTCCCTTCAGATCACGAAGCATTTTGAGGGAAAAATCCAGTGGATAGAGGTCGAGAGTCATCATCTATCCTTGACAACTATCCACAGTAGCTTTTCCGAGATACTGCCAATCCACAATGGGTGTCCTAGTTCATCGAATCTTTCTACCTTCTCCATCTATAATTATTTGTCCTAATGCATTAGACAAGCTAGTGCTAGTTTTTGAGTTCTTGAGTTCTTGGAGGAATGCTAGTTATGATTATCATGAGTGATAATGAAGCATAGAGAGGTTATGCTGCCAGAGAGGAGATACATTACAAGACACATATAGTTGCTCGCCCAGCCAGAGGAGAGGTTCAACGTCATAACCTTGGTTGTAACTTTTCCTGTCTATTATTAATTAATGAGCGACTGCTATTATAGTTCCAATCTCATTGTCTATTATAGTGATGTGTGATTTATTTCCTTTCTGACTGAAATATAGTTGTGCCTTGGTGGATTTTATGCTGGTATCTGTTCCTTCCTTTGCATGTGCAGGTGTCTGTTTATGATCTGCTGGAACGAGGGAGCGGGAATATCAACTCTGCTTCGACTACAGCGTTGGATTCTAGGTTGGTCTTTTTAATTCACCTTTAATGTACAACTAGGAACTTGCATGGCAGCGTGGTTTGATTGTGGCTAGTTCTGTTTTAGGCTAGTGGGATCGCCTCTGTCCGCAGAGGGGATTTACCTATCCAACAATTTGGCGACTCCGCTGGGGATTTACCTATCCAACAATGGAAAGTGCTCTTTTTCCATTGGTGCATGTCCACAGTATCTTACCCGCGCCAATAACTGAGATCCTCAAAAGAGGGCGCGACCATTGGCGCTCTGTCACGGAACACCACCCGCGCTAGCCCAGTTTAGTAATGATTTTTGCCAAAAGCACGCCCATATGATTTTTTTCCTTCAGATCACAAAACCTTTTGAGGGAAAATCCAGTGGATAGAGGTTGAGAGTCATCATCTATCCTTGACAACTATCCATAGTAGCTTTTCCGAGATAATGCCAATCCATAATGGGTGTCCTGGTGCATTGAATCTTTCTACCTTCTTCAACTATAATAGCAGTCGCTTTAATAATAGACAGGAAAAGTTACAACCAAGGTTTTGACGTTGAACCTCTCCTCTGGCTGGTCGAGCAACTATATGTGTCTTGCAATGTATCTCCTCTCCGGCAGCATAACCTCTCTATGCTTCATTATCACTCATGATAATCATAACTAGCATTCCTCCAAGAACTCAACAACTCAACAACTAGCACTTCGGAACTCATAAACTTGGAACTAGCTTGTCTAATGCATGAGGACAGGCTTTTATAGATGAACAAGGGAGAAAGATTCAATGCACCAGGACACCCATTATGGATTGGCATTATCTCGGAAAAGCTACTGTGGATAGTTGTCAAGGATAGATGATGACTCTCGACCTCTATACACTGGATTTTTCCCTCAAAAGGTTTCGTGATCTGAAGGGAAAAAATCATATGGGCATGCTTTTGGCAAAAATCATTACTAAACTGGGCTGGCGCGGGTGTTGTTCCGTGACAGAGCGCCAGTGGTCGTGCCCTCTTTTGAGGATCTCAGTTATTGGCACGGGTAAGATACTGTGGACCTGCGCCAATGGAAAAAGAGCACTTTTCAGGGATAATTTGCAAAAGGTGTCTTCAGGGAACATGAAGTACATACTTAGGGGAACATCATGCAAGTGTTTTTGGGTTATGTCACTGCTCACAGGTCCCGGAATGCGTCCTCCAATGTATGGAAACGGGGCGATAGGGACGGTGACCAACGGTGACAAATTATTGTGTAACAGATGCCCCCTAAAGCATGAATTCCGAGAGGTAGAGAGAGGGGTGAAATGCTTTACGAGAACACATAAGAACACATATATAGAGCTGCCGCCGAGGATCTGTGTTAAGAGACATGACTGATAGTTCAATTACATGATGTACGTGGTATGGTCGCAGCCATCCATAAGAGAGTACATAAATAATCTAGATCCATAGTATGGACACAACCATCTGGTTAGGATCAATGAATTGACTCAGGTATGGTCGCAGCCATCCAGTGAATGAGTCAAGTATCAAGAATCACGCCTAGATTACAACAGACACAATCCAGGGCCTTGCGCTCCATCTCGACCCGAACAAGAGTACAAGTTCGAGCATGTGAATATATGAGCTGAAGTCGAACACGCATGAACATCGTCTGATTACCAGTCAATAGTGGAAACTGTTAACAGACGCGAGAGGTACCACCAATAATGACAATGGCCCTCAAGGTACTATAGGTACAATCTACGGCGTGTGAATTAATGATCTGAAGTCGAACACCCGTAGAATCATTCGATCGGAGGCCAATGATGAAAACCTCACGTCGAACACGAAGAACCTGCCATTGAGGCATGCAGGCTCCAAGGCACCGAAAAGGAATCTCTAGATCAACTTCCTGGATAACGAGTTGAAGTCGACAGGAAGTGACCTTGATCGAAGGTGGGCCATAATGTTTCCCACATCATCGACACGAGACAGAGAGATAATGTTGTGAATCAAGATTGTACGAACTATCAGAGGGAGGTTGTTTCTTTGCAGAGGTCAACTTCTCTTGAACATATCGGCGGCACATTAATGGAATCGGCAGTATTTGACATCAATGTATCAAAGGTCATGATGACGAGGCAATGAGTGGATGAGAGGTCAAATAAGGTTCCCAAGTCCATGGAAGCAAGTGAAAGATATGAGATGAGATATCCCCACCCTGGACACGAAAGCAGAAAAGTGCCATGTTCAAGAGCGACATACTACCGTCACGGTAATAATTATGGTTCAAAAATTTCCTTTTTCCCCCGCCATTTCTGGCGAGTACCCCAATTATTTTTAACAAGCTTGATGGGGATAGCATATGCTTGTGGTGTGACAAAATCCGATGTCATCATGTTTTAACGAGTCTGACAAAGGAAGAACTCAACGTCTTTTCATGTTTAGAGAGTTTGAAAAGACGGCAAAAAAGGAAACTCCAGGCATGTCCTTTTTCGTAAAGTTGTGTCTCTCGGGCCCGAAAAAGTATAAAATAATACTCGAAAGAACCGCCCGATCATTACGATCGAAGAGTACTTTTCATAATTAGTGATTTCGACCTGAAAAAGTAAAAAAGCGGTCAAAACCACGTCGTTTCGTAACCATTAACGAGTTCGAAACGACAAAAACCCGGTAATCTTTTTATGTTTTAACGGTCGAAAAAAAGAACTTAAAACGACCGCCCCTTATTAACATTTAACGAGTCAAGAGGAGCGACTCAACAATCTTTTCCTCTTTAAATGGTCAGAAAAGAGCTGAAAGCAGACCTCCATTTTTATTTTCTTTAACGAGTCAAAAAGGAAAAATACTCAGCAATATTTTCATATTTTACGAGTTAGAAAAGAGCGTAAAGGCGACTCGTCCTGAAGGAACGAGTGGTATAAAGGGTAGCAACTGGTTCCGGTAATGGTGGAACTTGCTCGAAACATGTAAAGGTTAAGAGGCTGGCTAATAAAACCACTCATCGCTGCAGTTCCTCAGGAAAGGATAAACAACCAGGTGAAAGCATATGATCGGCCAAAGAGATGGTGGCGATGGAATGAAACAACCAAGGCTCATCTAGCAGAATTTAGCAGATAAAAGGTAATCACGGGATGTAAATCAGGTATGGGTTCATTTTTACACAAGATTGAACCATGGAGAACTTTGCTTGGATTCAGTTTCATGTTTACACAAGCTTGAAACGAAAAACTATGCTTGCTATAAATTTGCATGCCCCCAGCATGATAATGCAAATCGAGGTACATGCCCCCCAAGCTTCATGGCATTCACGGAGTGGATGGAATGAAGCTTCACTCTCAAGATCTATGAAAGACTCGACTTGTATTTTACGAGATCTTAATCAAAAGACTCGATTTGGAAAGGGAGGTGTTTCATTTTTTAATGAGGTTGACACAGTAAAAGAACTATCCTCATAACCCTTGTTTCATTTTTTAATGAGCTTGACACGAGATCAGAACTATGCTCCGGACACCTAGGTTCATTTTTTAAGGAGCTTGACATAGGAAAACGAACTATGCTCCGAGCCTCCTTGTTTCATTTTTTAGCGAGCTTGACACAAGACAAGGAACTGTGCTCCACCCGACCCTCATCATAATGAACAGGAAGTCGGGGCTTCCAAGAGTGCCTCTCCCGGTGGGAGGTCAACATCTCGGAAGTCAGGACCCAATGCCCCCAGGACACTATGCACGACGGCGGCATCGCTGGATACAGGCATGGGATAGGTGGCCACGTAGTTGATCTGTGGTGGGGCAGATGCAACTGGTGGATGAAAACCAGGATGGAATGACGACTGCGTAGGAGGCACCCGGAGACGAAGGAACGATAATTGATCTATAGTCACTATCCTTCCATCGTGTGGAAAGCAAACCACACGGAAAAGTGAAGAGACCAGGGCCCCCATGGCATAAACATAGTCACGGCCAAGGAGAAGACTGAAATCTAAAGCACCTTGGGTAACCGATACGTCTAGATAGACGGTTTTGCCCCCCAAAGTAATAGGGAACTTTGGAAGGATCCCTAATGGTTGACTAGTTCCTCCGTCAAAAGCCGTCAGATTCGATGCTACGGGCACAAGCTGTGGGGAACCCAAAGCTTGCCAAGTAGTGGCAAACATAAGACTAACAGATGCACCCTCATGCAAAACAGTGCCTGGTATTGCCTTGTCATAGGCGTGTACCGTGACCCAAAAAGGCACATGAGATGGGAGACAGAAGGTAGTAAAACGTCTCTAGTCGAAGGAAGCGACTGAATTACTTGGTGGGGGAATCGTATGATTGCCCCCCTGCTCGGGAGAGAGCGCAGTAGGACTCTCAGATGTAGGAGAATCTGAGGAGACGAGAAGAACAAGAGAATGATGCTCTTTCGAAATAGAGTGGTCAGCAGGTGATGAATTCGAGTCGACACTCTTTCCGACCAATGGTTGGTCTGGAACAGGCTTGGCAGAACCAGATTCAGGAAGAGGAGGCTGGACAAGAGAGGAATCTTGGTTGATTTCTTTGTTAGCAGGGGAACGTTCTGCAGTTGCAGAAAGATGTTGATAACCAGTAGGAAGTTGGGTTGAGGGAGCTGTAAGACTTTCCAATACAATAGTGGCTCTATCCATGAATGGACAAAGGTGAAGGGGATGATTGCCTTCACAAAGTTTACAAGGGATTCGAATCTTCTCTTTTCCCTTACCGTTTCCAAGTGATAAGGTAACATCGCCATGATCGACAGAGGACGATGCAGGGCGGTCCGGATCATGAGACCATACTTCTAAAACCCTGGGAATACCAGGACAATCGCGGAGAAGATGGTTTTCCTTGCATAACGTACAAGGAAATTTGACCTTCCGCGGAGGAGCACAAGGTGGCTCGACTTGGGTTATACCTTTAACCTCTAGTTTAGGGGTCTTCTTCTTCTTTGTCTTCTTCTTCTTTTTCTTCTTAGCCACCTGGTTACTTGAATCCAGAGGTTCACCAGGCAAAGTAGAAGATGAGGACGCAGCAGTAGGCGAAGAAGGGGAAGGGTCCACCTCGAAATCAGCAAGACGTTGTTCGGGTGGAGGAGGTGGTGGTGGACCCGAACTGAATGGAGGAGCACTAGAGGGTATCTCAGGCTCATTCCTGGTAGATGGCGGGTAATCATTTGTTCGAGTACTGATATTGATGGGTATCGTTCCGACCACAAACACTTGAGAACCAAAGGAAGAGGGAGGCTGAGATGGGTCAGCCACCATTTGAGTTTTTTGAGTTTGCTGTGAGGGAAAGGGTTCTTTAAGCACCGCAGGAGTCCCGGGAGTGCCTTTCAACAAACGACTAACTTCGGACCACTTGGGGCAGTCCTTTGTATAGTGATCCTCATCATAGATAAGACAAGGATACTTGGGTTTGCGTTTGGCACCCTCATCGGGCGGAGGGTTAGGGGCTTCCTGCTTGGGTTGATTTGGCTTATTCTTCGGTTTCCTTTTCTTCTTTGCTTTCGAGGCTTTGTCTGCCGTGGTGGTTTGGACGACATTGACCTCGGAAGTAACATTCGAAGTGGGTATTACCTGGGAGGTGGGTTCATTCGGAGCAGAAGTTATCACACTCGAGACCACCGAGTTTGAAAACAACCATACGGGTAAACCAATGGTCAACCCAAGCAAAGACAATGTTGCGATATACTGAACACCGGCATTTCCAACATAAGGAAATGGATGAAGGTTCCCATCAGGAGGAACACCTTGGCCGGTGGGCACCGGGAAGGTTGCCATTGAACGAGAAATAATCCTACTCAAGCTAACGCAAACAAAATCTAATTGGGTAGATGTTATCGTGGCCAATAAATTTTAAGACACTGAATTTGACCTTTTCATATTTTAAGAGTCGAGAAAAGGATAAAAGATGACTCTAGTCTCCTTCGAATATTTAATGAGCACGAAGTGACAAGACGCTCACAGGCACCTTTTCTTTTAGGGAGTCCGAAAAGGATCAAAAGTGACTACTCTGGAGACTCTAGGTAAAAGGTTTACCAAACAATCCGTAAAACTGCTTATACACCTTGGCAATCAGATGAAAACCAAGGACTTCCTATGGATAAAGGATAATAGCCTAGTGGGGTCTCCCGTATATACGCGACGGTACGTGGGAGCTCAGTCCGTATTGGCACCTATCGTTTCACCGTGGAGGAATCACCCAACCACTCGACGATAAACTACCAGGTTTAAAGACGCCGGAACACGTCTCTAACCTAGACCTCTAGAGTATTTGCGTTATGTTCCACTGCGTTGTTATGTTCATTGAGTTTATTTTAAAGTTTATCTTCGATTATGTTTCAGTTTTTTGGTCCTACCATATGTGATATCTCAAAAACTTCTTAAATGAAAACTATATGCCAAAACTATATCATTTGATTCGATGAATTCTATCTACAGGAGGGTTGAGATCTTTACACAAATGAAATGATCACTCAACAAACAACAAAGATCCTAATGCAGCTAATAACAAGAAATGAAATTTTTTCTTTTTCTTTTTAATAGCAACAAATAACAATAAACGCTAACTAATATGATGCAAAAGATATTTTGTTTTTCTTTCCTTTAAGATGGCATGATGCATTTAAACAAATCTTAAGAGATATGCACAATCCAAGTTCACTCAATGAAATAGAACAAACTCTGAAACACCAAAATGAACTATGCAAGTAAGGAAAAACACAAAGACTTTCAATGAACCATGTAATCTAAGTTCGAATGAAGTCAAGTAAAATCCAAAGAGGCTAGAAGTGAATCACTCAGAGTATAGAAGATCAAGCTTTAACCAATCACTGGATAGGTGCAGAACACAACCAACAAGTTGACTGGATAATCAAGAGACCGAAACTTCCCACAGAAGGCTAGACATGCAAAGTCACTAGATGTTCTAGGGCTGAGACGAAAATCAATAGAAATAAGCAAACAACTGAAGGATAAAGGCTAAAACTAGTCAAACAGTGGTTCAACACACTTCCAGAGGCTGTAAGAGATATAAAAAGAAGCTGAAAGAGCTTTCCACCCATACACAGGAAAAATTTACAGGGCTGGCACGACTGTCAGCCTGCAACTTGCGCTACCAAAGGATTGGCGCGAGTTGCTTTCGAGCAACATGCGCCAACTGGCGCGACTGTCAGAGTAATAACAGCGCCAATTAAGCTTGCCGGCTAGAAAAATAAATAACACGACCTCAGGTAGGGCTGACAGTGCTTAGATGGATCAAACAGTAAAGAATAAACTCAAAACTGACCCAGGAAGCTCATTCACTCAAGCAAGCAAGAGAAAATTAACATGCAAGACAAACTCCAAATAGCTTCTCCCCAGTGGAGTCGCCAAATTGTTGGATAGGTAAATCCCCTCTGCGGATAGAGGCGATCCCACTAGCCTAAAACAGAACTAGCCACAATCAAACCACGCTGCCACGCAAGTTCCTAGTTGTACATTAAAGGTGAATTAAAAAGACCAACCTGGAATCCAACGCTGTAGTCGAAGCAGAGTTGATATTCCCGCTCCCTCGCTCCGGAAGATCATAAGCGGACACCTGCACATGCAAAGGAAGGAACAGATACCAGCATAAAATCCACCAAGGCACAACTATATTTCAGTCAGAAAGGAAATAAATCACACATCACTATAAGAGACAATGAGATTGGAACTATAATAGCAGTCACTCATTAATTAATAATAGACAGGAAAAGTTACAACCAAGGTTCTGACGTTGAACCTCTCCTCTGGCTGGGCGAGCAACTATATGTGTCTTGCAATGTATCTCCTCTCCGGAAGCATAACCTATCTATGCTTCATTATCACTCATGATAATCATAACTAGCATTCCTCCAAGAACTCAAGAACTCAACAACTAGCACTTCGGAACTCATAAACTTGGAACTAGCTTGTCTAATGCATGAGGACAGGCTTTTATAGATGAAGAAGGGAGAAAGATTCAATGCACCAGGACACCCATTATGGAATGGCAACATCCATGAAAAGCTACTGTGGATAGATATGATGACTCTCGATCTTTATCATATGGATTTTTCCCTCAAAGGACTTCATGATCTGGGAGGAAAAAATCATACAGTCGTGCTTTTGGTAAAAAACATTACTAAACTCGACTGGCGCGGGCATTGTTCTAAGACATAGCGCCAATGGGTGCGCCCCTTTTTGAGGATCTGAGTTATTGGCGTGGGTCAGACATTGGGTACCTGTGCCAATGGGAAAAGGGCACTTTTCAGGGATAATTTGCAGAAGGTGTCTTGAGGGAACATGAAGTACATACTCAGGGGAACATAGTGCAAGTTTTTTTAGGCTATGTCACTGCTCACAGGTCCCGGAATGCATCCTCCAATGTATGGAAATGGGGTGATAGGGACGGTGACCAATGGTGACAAATTACTGTGTAACAGCAATGTAAAAAACTGCATGGGAAGGTGGCTTTGTTTTGGTGGATTCAGTTGATGAATTAGCCTCAAAACTGTGTTGCGCTGATGTGTTAGCTATCATACTAGTTGTTGTGCTAGCTATTGTTTTTATTGTATCCAAATTACCCTTTAATCCAGTAAATCACAAAGTTATTCCCACCTCTTTTCATGTGGTATTGTTAATTTAATTACCCTCCGGTAAATCTCATCAACCTCAGTATATTTTGCAAAAGTTGGCTTCATTGTAAAAACATGTTTTACCTCATTCTGGATGTAGAATTCATTTTCCATGGTTTCTAAGAATTCTTTGGCTATCATTCTGCCTTTTATGCCACTGAACTTGACACTGCTTCTATCAATTTCCTTCATCTTCATAACATAATATTCCTAAGTGATCAATTTATCATTTATCACATATTCGCTGGGAAGTCCTTTCTAGATTAATGTTTCAATTTTGTTGCAAAATTTGTTCACTCCTAGCTCTAGTGTTTCACATCTTTCCTCCAATTGATCAATGATGTTCCTTTTAGTCAAAATTTTCTTGAATTCCAAAATAGTGGAAATCCTGTCACTAATTCCTAATTCTTCAAGTTCATATTTTTTCTTTGAATTCAGGAATTTGATAATTTTGGAGGCTTCTGTGGGCATATCTGCCAACTTCTCCCTTACCTCAACAATGGTTTCTATGGCATTTTATATCAATTCTTTCTATTCGAAAATGATTTGGATAGATGACCAAATCTCATTCATAGAGTCCAGAATACCCATCCAAATAGTTTCCCTGCCTTGGGCCAAGGTCTGACCAATTGATATATCCTTTTCTACCTTCTGCAATCTCTCTAACAGTATCTGTGATTTCTGCACTTCAGTAAGACAAGAAGCTTCAACTCTGGCTTCCTTTTATTCTAGAGCTTTGAGATTCCCATGCAATGTCTTGATCTCTTCTAAATGGATTGAAATGTTCTCTAGTGTCTTTGTCACTTGTTCAACACTTGCAGTATGAGTGGAAGAAGTAGCTACAATGGTTGTTCCTATTTTTGGGAGCTGAGTGATGGGTATGGCATCCAGGGGGACTATGGCCATCTTTCGACTCTGTTCTTTCTCTTTTATCATCTTTTCCATTTTTGCCTCCATCTGCTTGATCTATATATTCTTCTTTATAATTAGCTTCATCATATCAGAGTTCTGTGTTTCATCTTCTTCAATGTCTTTGGTTAGGGGATCCTCTATGGCTAGTAGCTTTAGTTTCTTTCACAATGCTACAATATCCAGATTTTTCTTCTTGATGATCTCCTCTGCAACATTTATATATTTAAGATCATATCTTATCGTGATTACCAAATCTTCCAAATATTTGATCCTATTATCCTTTTCTAAGGAGGATACCTTTTCCATTTTAAACTGAGACTGAATGTTGGCAAATGAAACCTACAAATTGGACAACGACATTGTAGTATTAGTTAATGTAGAAGAAATCATCTCACTAGTTTTCTTATGCATCTCCAGTTGATCAATGGGATGGATATCTTTGGTGCTGAACTCAAATGTAGTACTCTTGTTGCTCCTTCATGACCAATATAGTCCAAAAAATCACAGGTTACCAATTTCCTTCATCATCTAACTTCTACATAGAAAAACCAAACCTGTCTACTTGATAATAAAGAAACATGTAGATTAAAATGTAAGTGTAATTGAACACCGTCTCTGTTGGAAATTTTATAAATTGTTCATGAATGCTCTCAGCCAAGAATTGACTAAAATTGAATAAAATGGATGGTCTACTGTCTGTGGAAAATACGGAAAGGAAACCTAGAATTGGCTCATGTACCCACTGATCAGAATAATAACCCAAAATTTATGAAATTATGGACATATTTTGTTTAGCTTAATTAGGTAAGATAGAGGAAGGGTATGGAGATTTCATCTTGGTTAATTGGGCATTTTTAGGCAAGAATATCTCAAACATTTTGGATCTTGTAGCAAAATCAATCTTCTGATAAAGCTGAGTGAACGCTTCTAAGGAGAAAGGGGCACTATTTTCCACAGGGGGAGACATCATCATCTGGTTTATGGAGTGGTCAGTAATTATAAACAAAATGTCACTAGATGGGGCCGTAATAGCTCTTTGGCCAGGGAAATAATAGGCTTGACATTTTGTGGTG
This sequence comes from Pinus tabuliformis, assembly GCA_031772625.1. Classification (NCBI taxonomy): domain Eukaryota; kingdom Viridiplantae; phylum Streptophyta; class Pinopsida; order Pinales; family Pinaceae; genus Pinus; species Pinus tabuliformis. Next base: position 441,917,818 of record CM062820.1, on the reverse strand, counting down.
AATTTAGGGGCTTGGAAGGTCATATGGAAGATATAATGAGGAAGATTGGACTCTCAGAGTCCAATATCATTAATTTTGTCTGCATTCTTGTCCTCTAGCCAACAGTATAGCTCTAAAAACTCACAGTCACAATGCGTTTCACTAATATGATAATCCCTGTCAGTGAAAGTAATGTGATCTAAAATATGGAGGGAGAGATCAATGGATTGACATGTTTATCCTAGGTTTTCCTCTTTGGAGGCGTGATTAGATAAGATAAAAGTAATATTAAGTGAACAAATAGCTTACTAGGAAAAGTTTGAAGCAATGAGTTGTTAGGGAAGGAAACAAAGGGCTGTCAATTCTGATCTAGTCTCATTGCAACACTTCTTTGAAAATGATTTCTTATCAAAACTGTTAAATAAATAGAATGAGCAGTGAAAGAGAGAAAGGCGATGGTTTGAAAGATTTTAAACAACAATGGGAATTTTTGTTGGAGGTGGCATGGGACCGTTAAGTTTGAACGGTTACCAAGAAGGAAAATTGAATGTCGAATGATTATTTTTTCCCAGAGAGCAATTAATTGGGCAACAACGAGGCGACATTGAGGGAGATGAGTGGGGGAGGTGACGAAGTAGGGACATGGTAAGAGGATGTGGGGAAGGTGGGTTTGGAGGGAGTATAGGATGGTAAGCAGTATCGGCTGGGGCAGTTGTGAAATGATGGGAAGGTGACTTATTAGGATGGGCCCAACAAGGGAAAACTACCTTTTCATACCCACCCCCTCCCCCCGACTGTAAAGGTAGAATGGAGAGGGGGGACGAGAGAAAATGATGGTCATGGATCATGAGGGGTAGATGATCTTGATGCTATCACAGCAGCATCCATTAACTTTATACGGAAAAATAACTTTGTCCATATGCACCTTTATTTCTTGCTTTTGGACTTATGATAAAGGTTAGAATTAAAAAAACATGCAAAAATACTTTATCCCATCGTGCCCTTTTTACAATGTTACTAAACTTAGGATAAAAGGAACATAAGCATATATTTAAAAAACTAAACTATTTCTACCTACCCTTTAACTAAACTAACATTTTGATTCTTCTAATGGTGTGCACTTAGACTAGAAAACCTGCATTATTTTCTTTTATGAAAAATTAAAAACTATATAAATCTTATCACTTATTTCTCCCATTGATTCATAATTAAACAGTTAATCAATGTCATTTTATACCTAACTACTCATTTACCAAGATTAAACTATTTGGAAAATATTTATTCTCTAGTCTCATTTACAAAATTTTAAACATGTTTAACTATGATTATACTGCATGATTAAACAAATAACTAGTCATTGTGGCATTTTAAACAAGCTGCACATAACCTTTATTTATCAATGATGAAGAAATATATCTATTAGTAATGGCATTTAAAATTTCAACACTTTCACTATTATTTATTTTTGTTTTTCCTTTGATGGGGTTCTATCTTTTATTCTTTTTCGATATTTTCGTTTTTCTTCTTTCTTTTTTTATTTATACCCTCTTTTCATTTTTATTCTATTTTTATTTTATTTGGAAATCATTCATAGATTGAAAATTATTTACAATATAAGATTCTTGAGATGAAATACTCAATCAGCTTGCGACCCTATAAATTATATGACCCTAACAGTGGCTCCAGCTGGGGATGACACTCTCCCTGTGAGATGCTAAGAACATTTGATTAGTAGCCTTGAGTGTTCCATTTCAACAATATCCACCCCTTATTTCTTTTGTTGTAGAAGTAATTATGGAAACATATCGATGGAAGCTTAGGGCCCTCTTTGTGGGCTTCAACTTCTTTCAATAACTCACCCAAAAAGAAATAATAAATATAATTATATTTACAATGATTTGATGCTAGAAAACTTGTATTGCTAAGAGAAATAGTGCTTTAGCATTCTGCCATTCACAGGTGGACCAGGAATTTATGTTCCATCTAGACACTTAAGAAAAAATTCATTGTGTCCTCTTAAAGCATCAATGATATAAGTTCCTATCCATAGATTGTCAAATTTTCCATGCTTTCCATTGTCCTCTCTTCTAGAATCCTACTTTAAAACTCTATCACCCAAAGTGAAATCATCTACTTTATTTCTTCTATAAAAAATATTTTGATATTCTCTTAAATGACCAGAGCTTGATTATAGAATTCTTCCCTAAATTGTTGCAATTGAATAGTCTGGTCAATCCTCCTTTGGATGTCATTAGGTTGAACCTGCAATTCCTGAATTATCTTCATAACTAGAATTCCAAAAGAGGATGGAAAAAAAACATCCATCCCATAAACCAGTTGGTATGGTGACATGCCAATTGATTTCTTTGTTGTGAGCATATCAGCCCAAAGTGCAATTATCAATTTGTTGTGACATGACCTTTTATTCTATTCTAACATATTTTTAATAATGTTTACCAGACTCTTATTTGAAGATTCATCCAAACCATTACCCTATGGGTAATAAGCAGTTGAACGTCCCAAAGTAATATGGTACTTATTGAAAAAGTATATCATTTTCTTGGATTTAAAAGTTGTAGCATTATCTATGATGAGCTTGTTGGGACATCCAAATCTAGACAGGATATTTGTTTTTAGAAATTTGATAATAACAACATCATTAGTCAGTCTGGAAGGTGTGGCCTCAATCCATTTGGTGAAGCAGCCGGTAGCTGTGAGGATCCATTTATGTTGGGTGGAGGATGGTGGATGGATTTATCCAATGAAATCCAATCCCCGTTGTTGGAAAGGACTTTCAACAGATATGGGTTTTAGAGGCAGAGGAAATAGCTTTCTTTTTTCCCTCAAATATTTAACATTTGTGGCGAGAGGTTACCTTCTTATGAAAATTATGGAAAATGGTAGGCGAGTAGAAACCAACTCTAAGGATCTTGTTAACAATGATTTTCAAGTATATATGTCCACTGCAATCATCTTCATGGAATTCCTACATTCTTCTTTCTGCATCATCTTTGAATAAACAATTCAGTAAAACACCACCAGCATATTTCCAATATAAAAGATTATCTATGATGCAAAATTTGACTGCTTTTATCTTTAGAAATCTAGCCTTTGTCTTAGTTAAACTAGGAGGAGCATTTAAATTGAATAAAACCAAAAATGAGGTTTGGATACCTGGGTGAGGTCATAAAAGCCTCATCTAATTGTGGAGTTGCCTTCTCCTCTTTATCATCTAATGTAGCTACAAAGTTGATATCCAATGCATTAAAGTTAGATTCAACCATAAATTTGGCTAACCCTTGTCCTTTGATAAGCTTGGTGGGCTTGATTTCCATGTCATACTCAGGAATGATTGCAATCCATTAGCCTCTTTTACCATCTGGTCCATTTTGGGTTAAAATATCTTTAACCACAACATTGGGTAGATAAGGAATTATGTGAGAATGGAGGATATAGAACCTGAAATCTTTGATTTTTTTTATTAATTCCAATGCTTGTTTTTCCATTATATTATATTTGAGTGAAACATCCCTTAAATCATTGTTGAAGAAATCAACATTTGGTTTGTTCAAATCCATCATTGTTTTTCTATAAAAGGACAACTGCAAAAATGTTTTTAGAAGAAAATGAAAAGATTATAAAATATTTATTGAAATCTGGACTGATTAGGATTAGGGCTTTTGTACATGCTTGTTTAACTTGATCAAATGATTTCCTAGCCTCAATGTTCCATATGATTCCTGAGTCTTTTTTCAGCATATTTGTTATGTTTCTGAGAACTTTTGCAAGGTTACGGATAAATCTTCTTAGGAAGTTTATTCTGCCAATAAATGATTGAAGTTCCTTACTGTTTCTAGGATGGTTTATTTTCAAAATGGTGTCAATCTTTTTGGGATCAATTTTGATACCTTCCTTAGAGATGATATGACCAAGAAGTTTTCCCTCTTCAAGGCCAAACAACATTTCCTTAAGATTTAGCGAAATCCAAAACCTTTTGTATTTCTCAAATACTCTTCTCAGATGTAACAAATGTTCTTCATTAATTTTGGAATAAATATTAATGTCATCTAGATAAATCACAATAAACCTACCAATTTCATCAGCAACAACAATATCCATTACTCTTTGAAATGTGACTCCAACATTCATTAACCCAAAAGGCATCTTCACATACATGAAGGTACTACATGGAGTAGTAAAGTTTCTTTTATCTTGATCATCATGGTGAACTAAAACCTGATTATAACCTGAGAAACCATCTAGTAAAGAAATCCTAGAAGATCCAACTGCCTTCTGTAGAATATGATCCATTTTTGGTAATGGGTATTTGTCTTTTAAGGAAAATTTATTAAGGTTTCGAAAATCTATGGATAGTCTGATTTCACTAGTTTTCTTCCTTGTCGGAACTATGTTGGAAACCCATTTAGAGTACCTAAGAGGGACTATGATTTTAGAGTCATACTTTCTTTAAATGGTGTCTGATCCTCTTTAATTGGAATTTTATGTTGTATAATATCTGTATCACAAGTTTTTAGATCTTCATAGCTCCAGGTAAAAACATCATTGAATTCCTTGAATAAATCAATGTATTTTTCTTTTATGGTAGTTGGGAGTGATTTGGACTGTTTTATGATTTTAGGATATTTTTCACTGCCTATGTTGCAATCTTTTACTATTGCTCCTATGGGCTCAATCTTAGGATTCTTAGCCACATTATTGAAATCAAATCAGTCTTCTAGTGGAACTAGACCTATAGGTAAAATGCTATCCTTTAACTGACGTGTTTCAAACTCTTTTTTTTTATGGATCTATCTCAAGCAATTCTAATTTATTTACAACTTTATTTATGTGTATATTTACATTTGATTTTTCTAACTGCCTTTCTAGATTAGAATGTACAATTATTTAATTTTCTAATTCAGATACCAAGTCTATACTATTATCTTGAAATTCATCCTTAGATTGCAAAAAGTTTTCGAATTGTTTATCATTACCAAACACTTTCCAATACTTCATTTTATCTAGTATAGTTGACCGATGTTTTACTTCCAATGTATATTGTCGATTAGGGTAAGGCATTTTACAAGAGACGGCTGAAAAATCCAGACTGTTTGCAACGATATTTTGTTTTGTAGGAATTGCTAAAAGGTCATGTTCAATAAAACTCTCTTGAAAATCTAGCACATAATTTATGTATGCTCTCATCCTAAGGTGTTTAGCTGAATACTACTTTAATTTTTTTTATAATTAACTCAGCATCCCCTTGAATGGAGATTCTCTTGGCACCCAATTTTCTTAACAATTACAATCCTAATATAAGGGCTTCATACTCGGTTATGTTATTGATACATTGAAAATTGAGCTTGTTTGAATGACCTTCATCATGATTGTTTCATGTGTTTACCACCCACACTCCTGCTCGAGAACCATATTTACTACAAGAGCCATCAAAGCTCGTGCCCCAAAGAGGTTCAAGAAGAGTGTTTAGTTCAATTATTTTTGTTTGGTTTGGATCTCTTTTAGAAATATTAGTTTCTGCTTTGATTACCTAAGTGTTGATGTCTCCATCATTATAAATAATGAAAGAGTCTAAATCTAAGTGGAAAGAGTAAAGAGGATAGTTGTGGGGCTTATCTTAACTACTCACCATGAATTTCATCAAAGTTTCCCTATATAATCTTCTTTGCTTACCAATAACTCATATGATGGAAAATATCATAACCATATGTAGGGTACATTATAATTTCATTCCCCATGAGCATGACAACAACATGCCATACTTAGGGGGAATATCTGCAACCACTATGTCCATTACTAGACTTTTTTCTGGGATTTCAGCTAAAGTAACACACATGTCTTTGATGAGACCTAGACATCTTACTTTGTTGGAATCAAAGGAATATAGTTCTTTATAAGGTATGGTAATGTCAAGTCCTAGCTTCTCCATAACAGCTTTAGGCATTAAATTGTGGGAAGCACCTGAATCTAACATATCATTATGGAGAATCCTATCATGAATATTTAGGCTAACATAGTATGGAGGAACTCCTCATTCCTGTGGTTTTCCTTCAACTTGCAGCCCAAATAAGAGTTCAAGATGGTCATCATTTAGATTTACAGAGTTTGTGTTTTCCCCTATGTTTAGAGCTTTCATCACTTGAGGTCTATACATATTTTTGTTCATTAAATCTGTTAGTGGAATAGGAATTTTCAGGTTTTCTAATTATTCTCAATGTTTAACTACGTTTGAATCTTAATCAGGTTAGGAAGATCAGATTGATCAATAATTTCTTTTGATAGAGTCCCTTTTCACTGACTTGTGGTTGGAATATCAATTTGAGTAGTTTTAGAAACACTATCAACTATCTTTTTGGCAGGAGTTTCTACTATCGTTTTGCCATAATTATCAACAGTCTTCTTGGGAAAACTATTTCTGGTTTTCCTAGGATTAGTTTCAGAGGCTTTTTTAGCAGTATTCTTAGAGTTTTTTCTGTTGAGAGTGTCTGCGTTATTTTTTCTCCTAAGGTTATACTACCTATGGAATTCCATGATGGAATTTTCAAAACCTTGTTTATATTCATCTGGTTCCTCAAAGTCAAGGTTAGTTTGAGTTAGGAGGAAAAGTTCTTGCTCCTCTTGAGTGAGAAAAAAAAAATTCATCATCATTTATTCCCATCAGATTTATTTGACTGTCATTTAAATCTTCAATAATATTACCCTCATCATCAGTATAGATTTCATGAAAAGGAGGCTGAACCTACTAGTCTGACCCCTTTTTTTCTTCTTGTTTGATTTGGGGAACATTCCTTCTGAATTTTTGGTTTCTATTTTGAGGAGCATTTTGGTTTTATCTCATTTGAGATTGACCATTTGCGTTTACTCTTTGCATCATATTTTCCACTACCTTCCCTAGGTTATCAATTTTATGATCAGACGCAGAAGTGGAAGGCACTTCTTTAATGGTAACCCTGTGTTCATATTTTAGTTTGGCCTTCTTGTCTAAGACATTAGCTTCAACTTTTACAGCATTGGCTTTCATTTTTCCAAAGTTGCCAAGTTCCTCTCTCTAAGTTGATATTCCATGTCTACATCAAAACCATCAGGAAAATAATTTACAGCTAGGCCAGAGGAGGGATTGAAGTCTATTGGAATTGCATTGTAAACAATATTAAACCATTCACAGTATTCCTCCATAGTTTCATTTGTCTTTACTTTTAGTCTTTTGTATTCAACCAGGAGTTGAAGTGCATTTTTCTTGATTTTCCATATAGCTAAGAAATTTTGATGGAATGCATCAAGGTTGGCTATACTTCCTACAGGTAAACTCCTAAACCATTTTTTGACATCACCTCCTAAACTTTGAGCAAACAATCTCATTTTTACATTAGGCTCATCTACTTCCTGAAGGTAAAAAACATCATTCATTCTATCCACATGTTGCTGAGAAATATGAGAACCAAAGTTATCAAAGGTCAGAATTTTAGATTGACAATCTCCAGGCATAGCAGTCAGCTGGCTTGGTAACACCAAAGATTTATACCTACCTACCATAGCTAGTCTGAGAGATTGACTAGAAGATGGACCTGTGGTAGGTGTAGTTGTGATAACTACATGGATAGTAGGAACAACAGTCTGAGATATTATAGGTGAAAAAGTAGATACTATAGAATGAGTAGGACTAGGGAGTTCTAGATTAACAGACTAGGAATATTGGGTGGAAAAAGAAGCTCCTGCAACCATTAAAGCTGAAAATTCAACCAATTGTTGAATATAAGCTTCTTCAATGGCTTGGTCCAAAAGTGAGACTAGACCCTGAAATTTATCGAATTGTTGTAGATATTATAGATCACAATCTAATTTGGGACGTTAAGCTTCGGGTATATATGGTTTCAGTAAATCTTGATCAATGACAGACTGATTTACAAAGCTTTTAGACTTTTTCCTAAACAAACTATGCTGGAAAGGCAAATTAAACTTTGTCTTGAATAGTTTTAAACTTCTTAGGAAGAAAATTAGACCTAGACAAAGGATTGTTTTGAGGAAGAGAAATGAACCTAGACAAAGGATTGTTCTGAGGAAGAGAATTGAACCTAGACAAAGGACTGTTGGTTAGGTAAATCCCCTCTGCGGACAGAGGCGATCCCACTAGCCTAAAACAGAACTAGCCACAATCAAACCACGCTGCTATGCAAGTTCCTAGTTATGCATCAAAGGTGAATTAAGAAGACCAACCTGGAATCCAACGCTATGGTTGAAGCAGAGTTGATATTCCCGCTCCCTCGCTCCAGCAGATCATAAACAAACACCTGCACATACAAAGGAAGAGACAGATACCAACATAAAATCTACTAAGGCACAACTATATTTCAGTCAGAAAGGAAATAAATCAACACATCACCATAATAGACAATGAGATTGGAACTATAATAGCAGTCGCTCATTAATTAATAATAAACAGGAAAAGTTACAACCATGGTTCTGACGTTGAACCTCTCCTGGCTGGGCGAGTAACTATATGTGTCTTGCAATGCATCTCCTCTCCGGCAGCATAACCTCTCTAGAATTCACTAGCATTCCTCCAAGAACTCAAGGACTCAACATCTAGCACTCCATGACTAACGACTAGCTTGTCAAATGCATAAGGACAAGCTTATATACATGAAGAAGGGAGGAGGATACGATGAACCGGGACACCTATTGTGGATTAACATTATCCCCAAAAGCCATTAAAGATGGAGATAGGATAGAACTCGACATAAGACTGATTTTTTATCCTCAAAAAGCTCCATGTAATGAAGGAAACAACAGTCGGACGTGCGTTAAGGAAAAAAGCATGACCAAACTTGGTTGGCGCGACTGCTGCTCTAAGACAGAGCGCCAATGGTCGCACCCTCTTTTGAGGATCTCCATGATTGGCGCGGGTAAGATACTATGGACATGCACCAATGGAAAAATAGCACTTTTCAGGGATAATATGTAGAAGGTGTCTTCAGGGAACATGAAGTACATACTCAGGGGAACATAATGCAAGTGGTTTTAGACTTTGTCACTTCTTATAACTCCGGGGATGAGTCCTCCAAAGTACGACAAGAGGAGTAACAGGGATGGTGACAAATTACTGTGTAACAGATGCCCCCTAAAGCATGAAGTCCGAGAGGTGGAGAGGGGTGAAAAGCTTTACAAGAACACATATAGTTGCTGCCGCCGAGGATCTGTGTTAAGAGACATGACTGATAGTTCAATTACATGATGTACGTGGCATGGTCGCAGCCATCCATAAGAGAGTACATAAATAATCTAGATCCATAGCATGGACGCAGCCATCTGGTTAGGATCAATGAATTGACTCAGGTATGGTCGCAGCCATCCAGTGAATGAGTCAAGTATCAAGAATCACGCCTGGATTACAACAGACACAATCCAGGGTCTTGCGCTCCATCTCGACCCGAACAAGAGTACAAGTTCAAGCATGTGAATATATGAGCTGAAGTCGAACATGCATGAACATCGTCTAATTACCAGTCAATAGTGGAAACTGTTAACAGACGCGAGAGGTACCACCAATAATGACAATGGTCCTCAAGGTACTATAGGTACAACCTACGGCACGTGAATTAATGATCTGAAGTCGAACGCCCGTAGAATCATTCGATCGGAGGCCAATGATGAAAACCTCACGTCGACCACGAAGAACCTGCCATTGAGGCATGCAGGCTCCAAGGCACCGGAAAGAAGTCTCTAGATCAACTTCCTGGATAATGAGTTGAAGTCGACAGGAAGTGACCTTGATCGAAGGTGGGCCATAATGTTTCCCACATCATTGACACGAGACAGAGAGATAATGTTGTGAATCAAGATTGTGCGAACTTATCAGAGGGAGGTTGTTTCTTTGTAGAGATCAACTTCTCTTGAACATATCGGCGGCACATTAATGGAATCGGCAATATTTGACATCAATGTATCAAAGGTCATGATGAAGAGGCGATGAGTGGATGAGAGGTCAAATGAGGTACCCAAGTCCATGGAAGCAAGTGAAAGATATGAGATGAGATATCCCCACCCTGGACACGAAAGCAGAAAAGTGCCATGTTCAAGAGCGACATACTGCCGTCACGGTAATAATTATGGTTCAAAAATTTTCTTTTCCCCCCGCCATTTCTGGCGAGTACCCCAGTTATTTTTAACAAGCTTGATGGGGATAGCATATGCTTGTGTTGTGACAAAATCCGATGTCATTAAGTTTTAACGAGTTTGACAAAGGAAGAACTCGGCGTATTTTCATGTTTAGAGAGTTTGAAAAGACAGCAGAAAAGGAAACTCCAGGGATGTCCTTTTTTGTAAGGTTGTGTCTCTCGGGCCCGAAAAAGTATAAAATAATACCCGAAAGAACCGCCCGATCATTATCATTGAGGAGTACTTTTCATAATTAGTGATTTCGACCTGAAAAAGTAAAAAAGCAGTCAAAACCACGTCGTTTCGTAACCATTAACGAGTTTGAAACGACAAAAACCCGGTAATCTTTTTATGTTTTAACAGTCGACAAAAAGAACTTAAAATGACCGCCCCTTATTAACATTTAACGAGTCAAGAGGAGCAACTCGGCAATCTTTTCCTCTTTAAATGGTCAGAAAAGAGCTGAAAGCAGACCTCCATTTTTATTTTCTTTAACGAGTCAAAAAGGAAAAATACTCGGCAATCTTTTCATATTTTACGAGTCAGAAAAGAGCATAAATGCGACTCGTCCTGAAGGAACGAGTGGTATAAAAGGTAGCAACTAGTCCCGGTAATGGTGGAACCTACTCGAAACATGTAAAGGTTAAGAGGCTGGATAATAAAACCACTCATCACTGCGGTTCCTTCAGGAAAGGAGAAACAACCCAGTGAAAGCATATGATCGGCAAAAGAGATGGTGGCAATGGAATGAAACAACCAAGGCTCATCTAGAAGAATTTAGTAGATAAAAGGCAATCACGGGGTGTAAATCAGGTATGGGTTCATTTTTTCACAAGCTTGAACCATGGAGAACTCTGCTTGAATTCGGTTTCATGTTTACACAAGCTTGAAACGAAAAACTATGCTTGCTATAAATTTGCATGCCCCCAGCATGATAATACAAATCAAGGTACATGCCCCCAAGCTTCATGGCATTCACGGAGTGGATGGAATGAAGGTTTACTTGGAAAGACTCAATTTTGAAGGAGGATGCATGCCCCCCCGGGCCTCAATCACGCGCCTGGGTCAGCTGTCGTCATCAGAATGACGGAGTGGATGTTGGGGCATTTCCTGTGGAAATAAGACCATTTAGGAATGGTAGATGACTATATGTGAAGTGTGAACCGGGGAATGAAAGTTGGTCTACGACCTTGATCGTCCTTCCTTCATGCGGAAAACACATCACTCTGAAGAGTGAGGACACAATTGCACGTATGCGATAAATATAGTCTCATGCAAGGAGTAAATTGTAATCTAACGGACCTTGGACTACCATGACGCCCATTTGAACAGTCTTCCCTTCTAATGTGATAGGTACATTGGGAAGAATTCCTAAAGGTCGAGTGGTTTCTCGATGGAAACCTGTAAGGTTTCTCATCTCAAGCAGAAGCAGTGGGGAACCAAGTGCTTCCCAAGATTTTGAAGAAAGGATACTCACAGGAGATCCCTCATCAATAATTGTACCGGCCATAACCATGCGATAGACTTGGACTATAATTCGAAATGGTATGGAGGCTGGTAACCGAGGATTGCCTAGTTGATCCCAATTGAAGGAAACAACTAGATTGCTTGGAGGTGGGACTGGATAGACAGCCAGACATGATTCTGATGGACTTTCTTCCTGGTGCGAAGGAATGAGAGGGATGCTCACTTGATCATTAGAGTCTATGTTGATAAATAGAATTTGGACGGTGGGATCTTCATTCTTTGCAGTGATAACATCATCTGAGGAGGTAACTTCGGAAGGCAAAACCGGGTCACTTGTGAGCTGGACCTTTTGACTTTTGTCTGGTTTGGATTAAGATGTAAGATCATCTAAGGATGTAACTTCTGTAGGCAAAACTGGGTCACTTGTAAGCTGGACCTTTTGAAAGACCGGGTCAACTGTAATCTGGAACTTTGGACTTTCGTTTGGTTTGGACTCAGGTGGTTCATCTTTGATGATAGAGTGGTGCGTAGATGATGAATGTAAATCAACACTCATTCCGACTAGGGACTGGTCTGGAACAGGCAGAGCACAGGTAGGTTCAGGAAGAGAGGGCTGGACCAAAGAGGAATCATGTTCGATCACTTGGTTAATGGAGAGATGATATGCAGTTGTAAAAAGACGCTAATATCCAGCGGGTAGTTGGGGTAAGGGAGCTGACAGACTTTCCAAAAGACGGGAGGCTTCATCCATAAGTGGACAAAGGCGAAGGAGATGATTACCTTCACAAAGTCGACAAGGGAAACGAACCTTCCCTTTTCTCTTACCAACTAGTAAGGTATTGTCGATCTGCGACGACAAGGGGTGAGTCGGGTCACGGGACCATATATCTAGGATTCTAGGAATACCAGGACAATCAGAAAGAAAATGGTCCTCCTTGCATAATCGACAAGGAGACTTAGCCTTCCGCGGAGGAGCAGAAGGTGGTTCCACTTCAGATATTTTCGTGGTAGATGCGACCTTTCCCTTAGGAGACTTCTTCTTTTTGGTCTTCTTCTTCTTCTTCTTAGCCACCTGGTTACTGAAATCCAAGGTTTCACCAGGCGAAGTAGAATATGAGGACGCAGCAATAGGTGAAGAAGGGAAGGGGTCCACCTTAGAATCAACATGGTGTTGTTCGGGTGGAGGAGGTGGTGGTGGAACAGGAGTTATCACACTCGAGACCACCGAGTTTGAAAACAACCATACGGGTAAGCCTATGGTCAACCCAGGCAAAGGCAATGTTGCGATATACTGAACACCGACATTTCCAACAGGAGGAAATGGACGAGGGTTCCCATCAGGAGGAACACCTTGGCCGGTGGGCGCCGGGAAGGCTGCCATTGAACGAGAAATAATCCTACTCAAGCTAACGCAAACAAAATCTAATTGGGTAGATGTTATCGTGGCCAATAAATTTTAAGACACTGAACTTAACCTTTTCATTTTTTAAGAGTCAAGAAAAGGATAAAAGATGACTCTAGTCTCCTTCGAATATTTAATGAGCACGAAGTGACAAGACGCTCACAGGCACCTTTTCGTTTAAGGAGTCCGAAAAGGATCAAAAGTGACTGCTCTGGAATTCTAGGTAGAGGGTGTGCCAAACTTTTCGCAAAACCACAGAATACTTTTTAGGGTACGGGTGGTCAATCTTCGTGAATGCTGTGTTCACTGCATTGCGAATCGTAGGGCGGCTGACACGGCTTCCTATGGATAAAGGCTTTATTCCTATAGGGGTCTCCCAATATATACGCGACGGTACGTGGGAGCACAGTCTGTATTGGCACCTATCGTTTCACCGTGGAGGGATCACCCAACCAGTCGACGATAAACTACCAGGTTTAAAGACGCCGAAACACGTCTCTAACCTAGACCTCTAGAGTATTTGCGTTATGTTCCAATGCGTTGTTATGTTCATTGAGTTTATTTTAAAGTTTATCTTCGATTATGTTTCAGTTTTTTGGTCCTACCGTATGTGATATCTCAAAAACTTTTTAAATGCAAACTATATGCCAAAATTATATCATTTGATTCGATGAATTCTATCTACAGGAGGGTTGAGATCTTTACACAAACGAAATGATCACTCAACAAACAACAAAGATCCTAATGCAGCTAATAACAAGAAATGAAATTTTTTCTTTTTCTTTTTAATAGCAACAAATAACAATAAACGCTAATTAATATGATGCAAAAGATATTTTGTTTTTCTTTCCTTTAAGATGGCATGATGCATTTAAACAAATCTTAAGAGATATGCACAATTCAAGTTCACTCAATGAAATAGAACCAACTCTGAAACACCAAAATGAACTATGCAAGCAAGGAAAAACACAAAGACTTCCAATGAACCATGTAATCTAAGTTCAAATGAAGTCAATTCAAAGAGGCTATAAGTGAATCACTCAGAGTATAGAAGATCAAGCTTTAACAAATCACTGGATAGGTGCAGGACACAACCAACAAGCTAACTGGATAATCAAGAGACCGAAACTTCCCAGAGAAGGCTAGACATGCAAAGTCACTAGATGTTCTAGGGCTGAGACGAAAATCAATAGAAATAAGCAAACAACTGAAGGATAAAGGCTAAAACCAGTCAAGCAGAGGTTCAACACACTTCCAGAGGCTGTAAGAGATATAAAAAGAGACTGAAAGAGCTTCCCACCCACACAGAGGCAAAATTTACAGGGCTGGCGCGACTGTCAGCCTACCACTTGCGCTACCAAAGGATTGGCGCGAGTTGCTTTTGAGCAACATGCACCAACTGGCGCGACTGTCAGAGTAATAACCGCGCCAATTAAGCTTGTCGGCTAGAAAAATAAATGATACGACCTCAGGTCGGGTTGACAGTGCTCAGATGGGTCAAATAGTAAAGAATAAACTCAAAAGTAACCCAGGAAGCTCATTCACTCAAGCAAGCAGAAGAAAGTTAACATGCAGGACAGATTCCAAATAGCTTCTCCCCAGTGGAGTCGCCAAATTGTTGGTTAGGTAAATCCCCTCTACAGACAGAGGCGATCCCACTAGCCTAAAACAGAACTAGCCGCAATCAAACCACGCTACTACGCAAGTTCCTAGTTATGCATCAAAGGTGAATTAAGAAGACCAACCTGGAATCCAACGTTATGGTTGAAGCAGAGTTGATATTCCCTCTCCCTCGCTCTAGCAGATCATAAACGGACACCTGCACATGCAAAGGAAGAGACATATACCAACATAAAATCTACTAAGGCACAACTATATTTCAGTCAGAAAGGAAATAAATCAACACATCACCATAATAGACAATGAGATTGGAACTATAATAGCAGTCGCTCATTAATTAATAATAAACAGGAAAAGTTACAACCATGGTTCTGACGTTGAACCTCTCCTGGCTGGGCGAGTAACTATATGTGTCTTGCAATGCATCTCCTCTTCGGCAGCATAACCTCTCTAGCATTCACTAGCATTCCTCCAAGAACTCAAGGACTCAACATCTAGCACTCCATGACTAACGACTAGCTTGTCAAATGCATAAGGACAAGCTTATATAGATGAAGAAGGGAGGAGGATACGATGAACCGGGACACCTATTGTGGATTAACATTATCCCCAAAAGCCATTAAAGATGGAGATAGGATAGAACTTGACATAAGACTGATTTTTTATCCTCAAAAAGCTCCATGTAATGAAGGAAACAACAGTCGGACGTGCGTTAAGGCAAAAAGCATGACCAAACTTGGTTGGTGCGACTGCTGCTCTAAGACAGAGCGCCAATGGTCGCGTCCTCTTTTGAGGATCTCCATGATTGGCGCGGGTAAGATACTGTGGACCTGTGCCAACGGAAAAAGAGCACTTTTCAGGGGTAATCTGTAGAAGGTGTCTTCAGGGAACATGAAGTACATACTCAGGGGAACATAATGCAAGTGTTTTTAGACTTTGTCACTTCTTATAACTCCCGGGATGAGTCCTCCAAAGTATGACAAGAGGAGTAACAGGGATGGTGACAAATTACTGTGTAACAAGGACTATTACTACCCTCACTTTCTGTAAGAATTTTCTTTCTCACTAATTTCTTTGGATTATCTACATATTCAGTAGGGTTAGGATCAGGGTGAGCTCTAGTGAAATTTCTCTTGGGAGCCAGATCTATTAATATTCATCACATATGCAATAAAATTACAATAAAAATACATTGAATATATACAATATTACAACCTCAAATCAAGTATTTCATGGTGATATAACATTTTTTTTTATTGAAATATTGATTAACTACCAGGGAATAATTGTTTTCAATATAAAAAGTATTCGTCCCTGCTAGGATATTCTGAAACATAGGAAATAGTTAAGTATAACTTGGTCTAGTGTAGAGTTAGGTAAAGTGTGTTTCTTTACTATGTACTTTTTTAACTTACAATCTAATGGTCATGATATGTTCTAGACATGTAGTGATCTGATGGTACATTCTCTCCTCGGTATTACCGACACTTGATTCGTGGCTTAACACCAAATTGTTCCATGATCTCTATTTAAATAGCATTGATCCAGGTGGATCTTCAGATACAATGGCACGGAAACTTAGAAAACAAAGTGATCGGAATGAAGTCAACTCAAGACCAAAATGTAGATCTCATCTTGCTGATTCCAACGGCGCAAATGGTACTTCAATCCAAGTTCAGATGATGAAGTTATTGCAAAAATAAGGGCTCTTCAATCCTTAAGAGAATGAGGAATTTACTTTGAAAAGTGGGTTTTAAAGCCTTAAAGGAAAATCGCAATCGGAGGTCACATGAGGGAGGATTTAAGGTTTGGGTCGTGGAACCCCCGATCGCCGATCTATGATCAGATTGGATCGGTGGATCGGAGGCAATTTCAATCAGCGGTTACATATACATAGATCAGTGAATGGATAATGCGGTTGGTGATTAATTGGATCGACGAAACCCCCAACAGACACCCAGGGTGATATATGTGTGGGATGCCAATGCGATCGGCCGACGATGATATTGGCGATCGGCAATCGATAGTTGGTCTTTCCTAAGGACTAGGCCAATGACATAGCGAAACGCCGATCCGCGACCTCAGCACGGACCTAATATAGACTGTAAGCCTGATTTAATAATATTTGAGGTTCGGGCATACAGTTTTTGGACAGATTTGAAGTGTTTTTCGAGGTTTTGAAGCCTTATTAAAGCAACGATAAACAAGCCATTTTCAGAAATGGTTGCGCCTACCAATCCTTCCACTCTACCAACCTCTTTTATTAACCAGGCATGCCCTGTTTTAAATGGGACTTTGTCCGAAAATCCTTTATAAAAGAGGATCAATGGAAGAGCACAGGGAGGAGGCATTTTTATGGTTGCAGCATGTTGTTTTGTAGAGGCCAAGAACATCTGTTGAGCTATTTTTTAACATTTACACAATTCAAATCCCTTCTATAGCTGTGAGAAGCTTTGGCGCTGCACATCACTCCATCTCAAGCATTCATTTCATATCCATCAGGTAGATTGGAGGTATAAGCCTCTTTACAGATAGATTAATTAATGTAATTATGTTTATTCATGCAATTTAATAAGAAAGGCCTCCCCATTGTTGAGTTGGGCCCGGAGATGTGGTTCAAATTGGATGAACTCTGTTATCAAGCCTTGGTGTTCTCTTTTGTGCCTTTTTCTGTGTCTTCTTCTTCCTTTCATATGTGCACATTTATGTGTTGAGCTACAATTTGATATGCAATTCTTTTATATACATCTATAAGCGAAAACATCCTGGATCAAGTGGTATCAGAGTAGGGATTTTTAGATGTGAATTGCATGTTTGTATGCTAACAAGAGGTAGGCTTCAAAGAGGCGAAGGGAACCTAGAACCTTTCGATCCAAAGGTAGGGCGTGCACCTCGAAGAAGAGACATGGCCGAAGAGGAAGCTCGTATTGAAGAGGAGTGCAATTTTAGAAAGACTTTCTATTCAATGGCAGAAAATATCAGTCAGATGGTTATAAGACTGGAAAAAGATGAAGAGAGGAATCTAGAAGGATAATGCTCACCACATGGGAATAATGGAGAAGAACCCCCTCCTTCTCCTTCAGGTGGTGAAGGTTATTCTTCCCCACACCACCATAATCAGAGAAATCCAAAGGATGCACCGAAGAAACCCTTTTTTAAATTAGATGTTAAATTTGATCTTCCTATCTTTAATGGTAAAAGTAATGCAGAAAATCTTAGCAATTGGATCATAAGGATTGAGGTTTATTGCAAGATTCAGAAAATCATAGAGGATGAGGTGAAAATCCGGCTGGCCTCTCTACGGCTAGGTAGCATAGCTATGGTTTGGAGGGAGAGTAAATTACAGAGCAATAAAAATGTGGGTAAGCTCTTTTCCTCATGGTCTACTTTTACTTCTTTGTTAAGGGAATAATTTTATCCCTTAGGATACAAACAAAAAGCTTTGATGAGTTGGAAATATTTAAGGCAAGGCAAAGGGCAAGATGTTTAGAGTTTCACAGAAAATTTAGGAAGCAAGCATTGAATTTGGCTATTGCGCTAGATACACCTGAATTTTTAACTAAGTATGTTGGCTCACTGCATAGTTATATTCAGCATTCATTATTGTTGTTTGAACCAACCACTATTGACATGGCTAGTGTGAAAGCAATTCATATTGAAAATAGGGGCAAGAATGAAAGAGAGGACCAATCCAGAAAGCCACCATTCAAACCTCCCAATGGAAAGTCCAATGTGCAATGGAAAGGGAAGGAGAAGAAAACAACAACAACCAGAGAGGGAGAGCGGCCTTATTGCAATCATTGCAAGAAAGAAGGTCATAATGATGACCACTGTTCGAAGCAACACCCAGAAAACACTAAAAGAAGTATGGAGGAAAGGAGAAGTAGAAAACAGTTGCAGCAACACAGCAAGACCTTGGATCAGATTCAGGAGATGAAGTGCTGGTCATAGCAGTGGGAACAAAAGGTGCCTTTGCACCTCCTATTGATTCTAAATAACAGGTAAGTACCAATTCTGTAGATGAGTCCATTTCAAATGATAGAAAAATGATTGAATTATTTCATATCAGAGTAGTAGTAAACCATACCAAAGTAGAAACTCTATTTGATACAGGGTCCCAAGCAAATTTAATTGCAAAATCTCTAATAAAGAAGGCAGGCCTAGAAACAAAACCGCACCCAAAGCCTTACCCTTTGGGATGGATACATGATAAAGCTAAATTGAATGTAACCCAGCAGTGCAAGGTAAAATTTGTGATTACTTCTAAGCTGGTAGATGAAGTAGAGATGGATGTTATACCATTGGACATCTGTGGCATGGTATTGGGGAGCCCTACCTGTATGACAGAAAAGGTGTCTTTTTCCGCCATGAAAATAAGTACCACATCACTAAGGATGGGATAGAGTACATAGTGCGATCTCATCAAAACAAAATTAATGCCAACCTCATAAGTGCTGGGCAGATGAAATGGCTGGTGAACTCTAGCAAGGCATGCATGCTTCTAATCGTCAGGGAAAAGGAGGCTGAATTTGCAGACGCATTCCAAGGCTGTGATGGTAAGCATAAACAAGAATTTATGGCTTTAACTGCTGATTATAATGCATTGTTTCAGGAGCCACAGGGACTACCTCCACAGAGGGAGATCCAACACAAGATCCACCTGTTGCATGATGCCCCTCTGTCAAATGTTGGCATGTACAGAATGTCATCAATCGAAATGGAGGAGATCAAGCGTCAAGTGCAGGAATTGTTGTACCAAGGCATGATCAAGCTGAGCTCCTCTCCATGTGGGTCATTGATTGTTATAGTGCCAAAGAAGGAAGGAAACTGGAGGATGTGCGTGGACTACCATGTGCTCAACAAATATCAATAAAAAATCGCTATCCCCTCCCACGCATAGATGATTTATTAGATCAATTAAAAAATGTTGTATATTTCACAAAATTGGATCTGTGCAGTGACTATCACCAGGTCCAAATTGTGGAGCAAGGCATGTAGAAAACCACTTTCAAAACCAAGAAGGGGCTTTTGAATGGATGGTAATGCTATTCGGGATTTTCAATGCTCTAGCCACCTATATGCGGGTTATGAATAATGTATTTCAGCCCTTCATTGATGTGTTTGTCCTTGTATATTTAGATGATATATTAGTTTTTAGCAAGAATTGGTTTGAACATATGAGTCATGTAAAGAAAGTGCTTGATGTGCTGAAGAAAGAAAAAATCTTTGTAAAACTATCAAAGTGTGAGTTCGGGAAAACCTTTTTGGGTTACCTAGGTCATATTGTTGGTCATGGTCAATTAAGAATTGATCCCACTAATGTTGAAGCAATTGTAAATTGGCCTAACCCTACCAGTGTAACTAAGGTCCGTAGCTTTCCAGGTGCAATCCAGTATTGGAGGAGATTTATTGCTAATTTCTCTGTTATTGCAACACCTTTGCACACATTGACAATTTTGAAACAAGTCTTCCAATGGGGAGGAAGACAACAAAAGTCCTTTGAAACATTGAAGGAAAAAATTAGCACCTCACTAGTCTTCGCCTTACTCAATCTCCAACAACCATTTGAGATCGAAATAGATGCCAGTGGTTATGCCATGGGAGATGTACTGATGCAGCAAAAGAAGCCTATTTGTTACCATTCTGAGAAGTTTTCTCAAGATGTGATAAACTATCCCACCTATGACAAGGAGCTTTATGCCTTGGTGCAGAGCATGAAAAAGTGGAAACACTACCTAATCGGCAAGGAAACCGTCATCCATACAGATCATGAGCCCTTGTACTACCTTCAGTCACAAACCAAGTTGCAGAAAACTTGTCATTTCAAGTGGATGGGATTTCTTCAACAATTTCATTTGATAATAAAGTATAAGAAGGGCACTAGCTGTAAAGTGGCCGATATGCTATCTTGCCCTCCTATTTCTACTTCTGTTATTTTGCATAATGCTTCATTGTCTTTTGAAAGTTATGTTGAACAAAATGCTAATGATGATGACTTTAAGGAGGTTTACGCAAAACTAACCCATGGTTCAAAGGTGGACAACTATCACTTGCAGGGAAAATTGTTGTATCACCTTGGTAAATTGTGTATTCCCATAGGAGAAAGAGTGCATGTAATTCGAGAGGCCCACACCTCTCTTGTGTCTAGACACTTTGGTGTCGAGAATACTTTAAGTCATATACAAAGATTTTTCGTTTGGCCTCATATGAAAAACATTGTGACTCACTATGTAAAGGGTTGTGTGATATGTTCTGTTTCAAAGCCCTCTAATAGAAAACCTGGACTCTACATACCACTCCCTATTCTGAGTCGTCCATGGGAAAGTGTTTCAATGGACTTTGTAGGAGGTCTACCTTTGTCTAGGAAGGGTCACGACTATTTGTATGTCGTCGTTGACTAGTTTAGCAAAATGTGTATTCTTATGCCTTGCAGAAAGCAAATTACTGCAGAACAGACTGGTTCTCTTTTCTTTCAATATGTTTGGGTCTACTTTGGATTACCCACATCAATTGTTTTGGATCGATACTCTCGCTTCCTTGGGGAGTTCTGGACCAACTTGTGGAGGATGATGGATACCAAATTTCACCCGCAAACCGACGAGCAGACAGAGGTTGTTAACTATACTATGGTACACCGATTACGAGGCTATTGTGGGAAACATTCCAAGTTGTGGGATGAACATCTCCCCTATATACAACATTCCTATAACTGAGCAGTGCATTCATCGACACATCAGTCACCATTCGAGACATGCTTTGGTTAACTGCCAAAGGACTCTTTAGATATGGTCTTTGGTAGGGAGGATGGCTCAAGTGGACATAATGATAAAGACAAAGCTCAACGATTCATTCAACGAATCCAAATGATTCACCAAGCAGTGCAAGAACAGTTGGAAAAGAGTGCGACAAGGAGTTGTTCCACATCAACAAAGATAGGATGAAGGGAGAAGGAAAGAAGTTGCGGCCAATCCGATATGGACCATTCACTATATTGGAGAAGATTAGGAATAATGCCTTTCATCTTGACTTGCTGGTATATATGCAGATGTACTCGGTGGTGAATGTGGAAACCTGAAGCTATATGAACTACCTTTGATCATCGACATTGATGAGGTGGGCACAGTTCCTACCATCCATGATTTTTCACCTGAATATCTCAATGAGTTTCCCGAAGACATCATCCTCGATAGAAGAGCCAGGACTTCACAGCAAGGAGATGTAGAATACCTTCGAGTTGGATTTAATGGAATGCATCCCAGCAAGGTGAGATGGCTAGAGAAAGAAAAATTGAGGGCATAGTACCCTCACTTGCCAATTGACTAATGAAAATATTGTTGGGTTGCGTTATATTCTTTCCACTACTAGCCCATGTAGTTAACCCAGGGGTTAGAGGGGGGGTGGAGCCCCCCTTCGTTGCACTGATTGTGTAGCGGGGCAGTCACAGGGGGTTTGAGGTGTACATATAACCCCATTTTATGGGGTCCAGGGCAATGCCCCAGAAAATTTTGGTTTTGGACCCTATGTTAGGTTAGGCGGACCCACCTATTGTTTTGTGCATGATTTTCGCACATGTTTTTCAGACGTGATGGTTTTCGGTCCATGGTATTGGACGCAATGGTTTTGGGTCCATGGTATTGGATGCTTCGGCATGTATAAATATGTATTATAAAATTGAAAGGAACATAATGAAAAATCAAGCTGGTAGTCCTGGTTTTTGGATCTAGGGGAAATCTATGTGTATATGTGATTTATGTGTTATGCTCTCGCATTGTTTATTTTCTGTGTTTTAGAATTCCTATGTAGGTAATTTCTATACGGGGTTAAAACCTACATTTGGTATCAGAGCAGTTTTGGCTTCAAGGGGACGCCTTTGTTGCCAAGGGGTTTCGCTCAAGCTTGTGGTAGACCTTGTTCAGTGGGAGATCTGTGATATTGATTCTAGTGGTGAAAGAAGATGGCAAGCAGTGGAAAGATAGAGATCGAGAAATTTAATGGTTAGAGTTTTGAGTTGTGGAAACTCAATATGGAGGATATGTTGGTGGATAAAGATAAGTGGGTCGCGGTAGATCCGGGTACTAAACCAACGGGAGTGTCTGATGAAGAATGGAAGAAGTTGGATCGAAAGGCAAAGAGCACAATACGATTGTGTGTCTCAGATTCAGTATTGCTAAATTTATCAAGGGAAGCTACAACAAAGGCTTTGTGGGACAAGTTAGGGACTTTGTACCAATATAAGTCTCTAGTGAATAAAATTTTCCTATAGAAAAAGATATTTAACCTGAGGATGAAAGATGTAGACTCAGTGACAGAGCATCTCCACGCATTTAATACTGTGGTAAGTCAGTTAACATCTGTTGATATCAAAATTTTAGATGAAGATAAGTGCATTAGTTTTTTGTTTTCTCTACTAGATTTGTGGGATAGTCTATTTATTACAATAGGCGGCAATGCAACTGCCTTGCAGTTTGATGAAATAGTCTCATCCTTGCTGAAAAAGGAGATGAGACGGAAAAATACGGAGAGCTAGAATGGTGATGCCTTGTCTGTATGAGGACAGTCCCAGAATAGAAACAAAAATAAGTCATCGAGTGGGAGATCTAAATCTAGAGGGATATCTAAATCTCTAGGAAAACCTGTAAAGGTGGTGTGCTAGAAATGCGGAAAGGAAGGACACTTCAAAAGGGACTGTAAATCTAAATCTCTTGATAAAGGAAAGGGATTTGATGATTATCCTTCTGTAGAGGCGAAAACCACCTTAGATGAAGTTGGGGATGTGTACTTGGCTTCTTCAAGTACATATGTAGATCATGAGGCATGGTCGATTGACTCAAGTGCATCCTTTCACTTCACTCCCCAAAGAGAGTGGTTCTGCGAGTATGAGAAATATGATGGTGGTGATGTCTTCTTGGGGGATGAAAAGAAGGCTAGAATCATTATTCGTGGAAAAGTAAAGTTGAAGCTACAAGGTAGAAGGGTTAGAACACTTTCAGGTGTTCTGCATATTCCTGCATTGGTCTTAAATTTGATTTCTCTAAGCAAGTTGGATGATGCAGGTGTAAAAATAGTGTTTGAGAAGGATACCTACAAAATGGTTCAGGGAGCACTGGTATTGATGTGGGGAGTTCGGATTGGAACTCTGTACAAGCTGCAAGGTAGCACTGTTATTGATGGGTGCAACAGTTCTTTGGTTCCTGAAAGTGGAGCAAAAAATATAGTGGTCTCTGGAGAGAAGACTATTGTTGGAGAGGTAAATCCCCTTTGCGGACAGAGGCGATCCCACTAGCCCAAAATGGGTCTAGCAACAATCAATCACGCTATTATGCAAGTTCCTAGTTGTAAATCGAAGGTGGATAAGAAGAACCAACCTGGAATCCCACGCTATTGTCGTAGATGAGTTGATATCCCTGTTATCTAGCTTCGGCAGGTCACAATCCTAGCGATCTCCGCGTATGGACAACTGCACATGCAAAGAACGAAGTGAAATACAAGCATAAAATCCAAGATATACAACTATATATCAGTCAGAAAGGACATAAATCAAACATCATCATCATGAACAGTAAGATTGGAACCATAATAATAGTCGTTTATTAATGAACAATCAGAGAAAATTACAACCAATGTTCTGACGTTGAATCTCTCCTCTGGCTGGGCAAGCAGCTACATATGCCTTGCAATAGATCCTTCTCTCTCTCTTTACTTGTGGATACACAGTTCAGACTTCCGGCAGCATAACCTCTCTATAATCAATACTAGCACCAATACATCAGAACTCAAGAACTTCCAGCACTTCGGAACTAGCTTGTTAAGTTCATGAGGATGGGCTTTTATAGATGGAGAAGGGAAGAAGATACAATGCATCCAGACACTCATGGTGGATTGACATTATCCCCAAAAAGCTGCCGTGGATAGATGATGAGGATAGATGATGAGTCTCGACACCTTTAAAGCCAACTTTATTCCAAAAAGACTGATGACAATAAAAGGAAAAAAACATCCGGCGCGCGTTTGTCAAAAATATTTCCCAAATCTGGTTGGCGCGAGTGTTGTTCTAAGACAGGCGCCATTGGTCGCACCCTTTTTTGAGGATCTCATTTATTGGCGCAGGTAAGACATTGTGGACTCGCGCTAATGGAAAAAGGGCACTTTTCAGGGATATTTTGCAGAAAGTGTCTTCAGGGAATATGAAGTTCATACTCAGGGGAATGTTACACAGTAATTTGTCACCATCCCTGTTACTTCTCTTGTCGTACCTTGGAGGACTCATCCTGGGAGTTATAAGAAGTGACAAAGTCTAAAAACACTTGCATTATGTTCCCCTGAGTATGTACTTCATGTTCCCTGAAGACACCTCCTACAGATTATCCCTGAAAAATGCTCTCTTTCCATTGGCACAAGTCCACAGTATCTTACCCACGCCAATCATGGAGATCCTCAAAAGAGGGCGCGAACATTGGCGCTCTGTCTTAGAGCAGCAGTTGCGCCAACCAAGTTTGGTTATGCTTTTTTCTTTAACGCACGTCCGACTGTTGTTTCCTTCATTACATGGAGATTTTTTGAGGATAAAAAATCAGTCTTATGTCGAGCTCTATCCTATCTCCATCTTTAATGGCTTTTGGGGATAATGTTAATCCACAATAGGTGTCCCGGTTCATCATATCCTCCTCCCTTCTTCATCTATATAAGCTTGTCCTTATGCATTTGACAAGCTAGTGATAGTCATTAGTCATGGAGTGCTAGATGTTGATTTCTTGAGTTCTTGGAGGAATGTTAGTGAATGCTAGAGAGGTTATGCTGCCGAAGAGGAGATGCATTGCAAGACACATATCGTTACTCGCCCAACCAGGAGAGGTTCGACGTCAGAACCATGGTTGTAACTTTTCCTGTTTATTATTAATTAATGAGCGACTGCTATTATAGTTCCAATTTCATTGTCTATTATGGTGATGTGTTGATTTATTTCCTTTCTGACTGAAATATAGTTGTGCCTTGGTAGATTTTATGTTGGCATCTGTCTCTTCCTTTGCATGTGCAGGTGTTCGTTTATGATCTGCTGGAGCGAGGGAGCGGGAATATCAACTCTGCTTCAATCATAGCGTTGGATTCCAGGTTGGTCTTCTTGATTCACCTTTGATGCATAACTAGGAACTTGCGTAGCAGCATGGTTTGATTGTGGCTAGTTCTGTTTTAGGCTAGTGGGATCGCCTCTGTCCACAGAGGGGATTTACCTATCCAACAATTTGGCGACTCCGCTGGGGAGAAGCTATTTGATTTTTGTCTTGCATGTTAATTTTCTTCTGCTTGCTTGAGTGAATGAGCTTCTTGAGTCAGTTTTGAGTTTATTCTTTACTGTTTGACCCATATGAGTACTGTCAACCCGACCTGGGGTCGTATCATTTATTTTTCTAACCGGAAAGCTTAATGGCGCGGTTATTGCTCTGAGAGTCGCGCCAGTTGGCGCATGTTGCTCAAAAGCAACTCGCGCCAATCTTGTGGTAGCGCAAGTTGCAGGCTGACAGTCGCGCCAGCCTGTAAATTTTGCCTGTGTGTGGGTGGAAAGCTCTTTCAGTCTCTTTTTATATCTCTTACAGCCTCTGGAAGTGTGTTGAACCTCTGCTTGTCTGGTCTTAGCCTTTATCCTTCAGCTGTTTGCGTATTTCTATTGATTTTCGTCTCAGCCCTAGAACATCTAGTGACTTTGCATGTCTAGCCTTCTGTGGGAAGTTTCGGTCTCTTGATTATCCAGTCAGCTTGTTGGTTGTGTTCTGCACCTATCCAGTGATTTGTTAAAGCTTGATCTTCTATACTCTGAGTGCTTCACTTCTAGCCTCTTTGGATTTCACTTGACTTCATTCGAACTTAGAGTACATGGTTCAGTGAAAGTCTTTGTGTTTTTTCTTGCTTGCATGGTTCATTTTGGTGTTTCAGAATTGGTTCTATTTCATTGACTGAACTTGGATTGTTTATATCTCTTAAGGTTTGTTTAAATGCATCATGCCATCTTAAAGGAAAGAAAAACAAAAAAATCTTTTGCATCATATTAGTTAGCATTTATTGTTATTTGTTGCTATTAAAAAGAAAAAGAAAAATTTCATTTCTTGTTATTAGCTGCATTAGGATCTTTGTTGTTTGTTGAGTGATCATTTCGTTTGTGAAAAGATATCAACCCTCCTGTAGATAGAATTCATCGAATCAAATGATATAATTTTGGCATATAGTTTGCATTTAAGAAGTTTTTGAGATATCACATACGGTAGGACCAAAAACTGAAACATAATCGAAGATAAACTTTAAAATGAACTCAATGAACATAACAACGCATTGGAACATAACGCAAATACTCTAGAGGTCTAGGTTAGAGACGTGTTCCGGCGTCTTTAAACCTGGTAGTTTATCGTCGAGTGGTTGGGTGATTCCTCCACGGTGAAACGATAGGTGCCAATACGGACTGTGCTCCCACGTACCGTCGAGTATATATTGGGAGACCCCTATAGGAATAAAGCCTTTATCCATAGGAAGCCATGTCAGCCGCCCTACGATTCGCAATGCAGTGAACACAGCATTCACGAAGATTGACCACCCGTACCCTAAAAAGTATTCTGTGGTTTTGCGAAAAGTTTGGCACACCCTCTACCTAGAATTCCAGAGCAGTCACTTTTGATCCTTTTCGGACTCCCTAAAGGAAAAGGTGCCTGTGAGCATCTTGTCACTTCGTGCTCATTAAATATTCGAAGGAGACTAGAGTCATCTTTTATCCTTTTCTCGACTCTAAAAAGTGAAAAGGTTAAGTTCAGTGTCTTAAAATTTATTGGCCACGATAACATTTACCCAATTAGATTTTGTTTGCGTTAGCTTGACTAGGATTATTTCTCGTTCAATGGCAGCCTTCCCGGCGCCCACCGGCCAAGGTGTTCCTCCTGATGGGAACCCTCGTCCATTTCCTTCTGTTGGAAATGTCGGTGTTCAGTATATCGCAACATTGTCTTTGCCTGGGTTGACCATTGGTTTACCCGTATGGTTGTTTTCAAACTCGGTGGTCTCAAGTGTGATGACTCCTGTTCCGCCACCACCTCCTCCACCCGAACAACACCATGGTGATTCTAAGGTGGACCCCTTCCCTTCTTCGCCCATTGCTGCGTCCTCATCTTCTACTTCGCCTGGTGAAACCGTGGATTTCAGTAACCAGGTGGCTAAGAAGAAGAAGAAGAAGACCAAAAAGAAGAAGTCTCCTAAGGGAAAGGTCGCATCTACCACAAAAATATCCGAAGTGGAACCACCTTCTGCTCCTCCGCGGAAGGCTAAGTCTCCTTGTCGATTATGCAAGGAGGACCATTTTCTTTCTGATTGTCCTGGTATTCCCAGGATCCTAGATATATGGTCTCGTGACCCGACTCGCCCCTTGTCGTCGTAGATCGACGATACCTTACTAGTTGGTAAGAGAAAAGGGAGGGTTCGTTTCCCTTGTCGACTTTGTGAAGGTAATCATTTCCTTCGCCTTTGTCCACTTATGGACGAAGCTTCCCGTCTTTTGGCAAGTCTGTCGGCTCCCTTACCCCAACTACCCGCTGGATATCAGCGTCTTTTTGCAACTGCAGATCATCTCTCCACTAACCAAGTGATCAAACATGATTCCTCTTTGGTCCAGCTCTCTCTTCCTGAACCTACCTGTGCTCCGCCTGCTCCAGACCAGTCCCTAGTCGGAACGAGTGTTGATTTATATTCATCATCTACACACCACTCTATCATCAAAGATGAACCACCTGAGTCCAAACCAAATGAAAGTCCACAGTCCCAGATTACATTTGACCCGGTCTTTCAAAAGGTCCAGCTTATAAGTGACCCGATTTTGCCTACAGAAGTTCCATCCTTAGATGATCCTACACCTGAATCTAAACCAGACAAAAGTCAAAAGGTCCAGCTTACAAGTGACCCGGTTTTGCCTTCAGAACTTCCAGCCTTAGATGATCTTACATCTGAATCCAAACCAGACAAAAGTCAAAAGGTCCGGCTTACAAGTGACTCGGTTTTGCCTTCAGAAGTTACCTCCTCAGATGATGTTATCACTGCCAAGAATGAAGATCCCACCGTCCAACTTCTATTCATCAACATAGATTCTAATGATCAAGTGAGCATCCCTCTCATTCCTTCGCACCAGGAAGAAAGTCCATCAGAATCATATCCTGCTGTGTATCCAGTCCCACCTCCAAGCAACCTAGTTGTTTCCTTCAATTGGGATCAACTAGTCAATCCTCGATTACCAGCCTCCATACCATTTCAAATTATAGTCCAAGTCTACCGCATGGTTATGGCTGGTACAATTATTGATGAGGGATCTCCTGTGAGTATCCTTTCTTCAACAGCTTGGGAAGCACTTGGTTCCCCACTGCTTCTGCCTGAGATGAGAAACCTTACAGGTTTCCATCGAGAAATCACTCGACCTTTAGGAATTCTTCCCAATGTACCTATCACGTTAGAAGGGAAGACTATTCAAATGGGTGTCATGGTAGTCCAAGGTCCGTTAGATTACAATTTACTCCTTGGACGAGACTATATTTATCGCATACGTGCTATTGTGTCCTCACTCTTCAGAGTGATGTGTTTTCCGCACGAAGGAAGGACGATCAAAGTCGTAGACCAACTTTCATTTCCCGGTTCACACTTCACATATAGTAATCTACCATTCCTAAATGGTCTTATTTCCACAGGAAATGCCCCATCATCCACTCCGTCATTCTGATGACGGCAGCTGCCCCCCCCCCCCGGGGAGGCATGCATCCTCCTTCAAAATCGAGTCTTTCCAAGTAAACCTTCATTCCATCCACTCCGTGAATGCCATGAAGCTTGGGGGGCATGTACCTCGATTTTGCATTATCATGCTGGGGGCGCATTATCATGCTGGGGGCATGCAACAAAAAAAATTTAACAAGCAAAGTTCTCCATGGTTCAAGCTTGTGTAAAAATGAATCCATACCTGATTTACATCCCGTGATTGCCTTTTATCCGCTAAATTCTGCTAGACGAGCCTTGCTTGTTTCATTCGATCGCCACCATCTCTTTGGCCGATCATATGCTTTCACTTGGTTGTTTCTCCTTTCCTGAGGAACCGCAGCGATGAGTGGTTGTATTAGCCAGCCTCTTAACCTTTCCATGTTTCGAGTAAGTTCCACCATTACTGGAACCAGTTGCTATCCTTTATACCACTCGTTCCTTCAGGACGAGTCGCCTTTACGCTCTTTTCTGACTCGTAAAATATGAAAAGATTGCCGAGTATTTTTTTCCTTTTTGACTCGTTAAAGAAAATAAAAATGGAGGTCCGCTTTCAGCTCTTTTCTGACCTTTTAAAGAGGAAAAGATTGCCGAGTCGCTCCTTTTGACTCGTTAAATGGTAATAAGGGGCGGTCGTTTTAAGTTCTTTTTGTCGACCATTAAAACATAAAAAGATTACTGGGTTTTTGTCGTTTCAAACTCGTTAATGGTTACGAAACGACGTGGTTTTGACCACTTTTTTACTTTTTCAGGTCGAAATCACTAATTATGAAAAGTACTCCTCGATCGTAATGATCGAGCGGTTCTTTCGGGTATTATTTTATACTTTTTCGGGCCCGGG
Organism: Pinus tabuliformis; assembly: GCA_031772625.1. NCBI lineage: Eukaryota > Viridiplantae > Streptophyta > Pinopsida > Pinales > Pinaceae > Pinus > Pinus tabuliformis. Next base: position 441,887,570 of record CM062820.1, on the reverse strand, counting down.
AGACACAACTTTACGAAAAAGGACATCCCTGGAGTTTCCTTTTCTGCTGTCTTTTCAAACTCTCTAAACATGAAAAGACGCCGAGTTCTTCCTTTGTCAGGCTCGTTAAAACTTAATGACATCGGATTTTGACACAACACAAGCATATGCTATCCCCATCAAGCTTGTTAAAAATAACTGGGGGACTCGCCGGAAATGGCGGGGGGAAAAGAAAATTTTTGAACCATAATTATTACCGTAACGGCAGTATGTCGCTCTTGAACATGGAACTTTTTGCTTTCGTGTCCGGGGTGGGGATATCTCATCTCATATCTTTCACTTGCTTCCATGGACTTGGGTACCTTATTTGACCTCTCATCCACTCATTGCCTCGTCATCATGACCTTTGATACATTGATGTCAAATACTGCCAATTCCGTTAATGTGCCGCCGATATGTTCAAGAGAAGTTGACCTCTGCAAAGAAACAACCTCCCTCTGATAGTTCGCACAATCTTGATTCACAACATTATCTCTCTGTCTCGTGTCGATGATGTGGGAAACATTATGGCCCACCTTCGATCAAGGTCACTTCCTGTCGACTTCAACTCATTATCCAGGAAGTTGATCTAGAGACTCCTTTCCGGTGCCTTGGAGCCTGCATGCCTCAATGGCAGGTTCTTCGTGTTCGACGTGAAGTTTTCATCATTGGCCTCCGATCGAATGATTCTACGGGTGTTCGACTTCAGATCATTAATTCACACGCCATGGATTGTACCTATAGTACCTTGAGGGCCATTGTCATTATTGGTGGTACCTCTCGCGTCTGTTAACAATTTCCACTATTGACTGGTAATCAGACGATGTTCATGCATGTTCGACTTCAGCTCATATATTCACATGTTTTAACTTGTACTCTTGTTCGGGTCGAGATGGAGCGCAAGACCCTGGATTGTGTCTGTTGTAATCCAGGCGTGATTCTTGATACTTGACTCATTCACTCGATGGCTGCGACCATGCCTGAGTCAATTCATTGATCCTAACCAGATGGCTGCGTCCATACTATGGATCTAGATTATTTATGTACTCTCTTATGGATGGCTGCGACCATACCACGTACATCATGTAATTGAACTATCAGTCATGTCTCTTAATACAGATCCTCGGCGGTAGTAACTATATGTGTTCTTATGTGTTCTTGTGTGTTCTTGTAAAGCATTTCACCCCTCTCCACCTCTCAGACTTCATGCTTTAGGGGGCATCTGTTACACAGTAATTTGTCACCATCCCTGTTACTCCTCTTGTCGTACCTTGGAGGACTCATCCCGGGAGTTATAAGAAGTGACAAAGTCTAAAAACACTTGCATTATGTTCCCATGAGTATGTACTTCATGTTCCCTGAAGACACCTCCTACAGATTATCCCTGAAAAATGCTCTTTTTCCATTGGCGCAAGTCCATAGTATCTTACCCATGCCAATCATGGAGATCCTCAAAAGAGGGCGCGACCATTGGCGCTCTGTCTTAGAGCAGCAGTCGCGCCAACCAAGTTTGGTCATGCTTTTTGCCTTAACGCACGTCCGACTGTTGTTTCCTTCATTACATGGAGCTTTTTTGAGGATAAAAAATCAGTCTTATGTCGAGCTCTATCCTATCTCCATCTTTAATGGCTTTTGGGGATAATGTTAATCCACAATAGGTGTCCCGGTTCATCGTATCCTCCTCCCTTCTTCATCTATATAAGCTTGTCCTTATGCATCTGACAAGCTAGTGATAGTCATTAGTCATGGAGTGCTAGAAGTTGAGTTCTTGAGTTCTTGGAGGAATGTTAGTGAATGCTAGAGAGGTTATGCTGCCGGAGAGGAGATGCATTGCAAGACACATATAGTTACTCACCCAGCCAAGAGAGGTTCGACGTCAGAACCATGGTTGTAACTTTTCCTATTTATTATTAATTAATGAGCGACTGCTATTATAGTTCCAATCTCATTGTCTATTATGGTGATGTGTTGATTTATTTCCTTTCTAACTGAAATATAGTTGTGCCTTGGTAGATTTTATGTTGGCATCTGTCTCTTCCTTTGCATGTGCAGGTGTTCGTTTATGATCTGCTGGAGCGAGGGAGCGGGAATATCAACTCTGCTTCAATCATAGCGTTGGATTCCAGGTTGGTCTTCTTGATTCACGTTTGATGCATAACTAGGAACTTGCGTAGCAGCGTGGTTTGATTGTGGCTAGTTCTGTTTTAGGCTAGTGGGATCGCCTCTGTCCGAAGAGGGGATTTACCTATCCAACAGGGAACATAATGCAAGTGTTTTTAGGTTATGTCACTGCTCACAGGTCCCGGAATGCATCCACCAACGTACGAAAACAGGGGTAACAAGGACAGTGACCAATGGTGACAAATTACTGTGTAACAGATGCCCCCTAAAGCATGAGGCCCGAGAGAGAGAGAGGGGTGAAATTCTTTACAAGAACACATGTAGCTGCCGCCGAGAATCTGCATTGAGAGATACAACTGATAGCTCAAGTACATGATATATGTGGTATGGTCGCAGCCACCCATAAGGGAGTACATAATAATCTAGATCCATAGTATGGTCGCAACCATCTGGTTAGGATCAATGAATAGACTCAGGTATGGTCGCAGCCATCCAGTGATTGAGTCATGTATCACGCCTGGATTACAATAGCAAAATCCAGGGTCTTGCGCTCCATCTCGACCCGAAGAAAAGTACAAGTTCAAACATGCGAATATATGAGCTGAAGTCGAACATGCATGAACTTCGTCTGATTACCAGTCAATAATGGAAACTATTAACAGACGCGAAAGGTACCACCAATAATGACAATGGCCCTCAAGGTACTATAGGTACAATCTACAGTGTGTGAATTAGTGATCTGATGTCGAACACCTGTAGAATCATTCGATCAGAGGCCAATGATGAAAACCTCGCATCGAACACGAAGAACCTGCCATTAAGGCATGCAGGCTCCAAGGCACCGGTAGGGAGTCTCTAGATCAACTTCCTGGATAATGAGCTGAAGTCGACAAGAAGTGACCTTGATCGAAGGTGGGCCATAATGTTTCCCACATCATCGACACGAGACGGAGAGATAATGTTGTGAATCAGGATTATATGAGCTATCATAGGTTGTTTTTCTGCAAAGGTCAACTTCGCTTGAACATTTCGGCGGCACGACAGTGGAGTTGGCAGTATTTGACATCAATGGATCATAGGTCATGGTGATGTGGCAATGAGCAGATGAGAGGTCAAACAGGATTATCCAAACCCACAGAAACAAGTGAAAAAATGAGATGAGATATCCCCACCCAGACACGAAAACAGAGAAGTGCCATGTTCAAGAGCGACATACTGCCGACACGACCATAGTTATGGTTCCAAAAATTTTCTTTTTCCCCCACCATTTCTGGCGAGTACCCCAATTATTTTTAACAAGCTTGATGTGGATAGCATATGCTTTTGGTGGGTTATTTCGACAAAATCCGATGTCATCAGGGTTTAATGAGTCTGACAAAGGAAGAACTCGGCGTCTTTTCATGTTTAGAGAGTTTGAAAAGACAACGGAAAAGGAAACTCCAGGGTGTCCTTTTTCGTAAAGTTGTGTCTCTCGAGCCCGAAAAAGTATAAAACAATGCTCGAAAGAACCGCCTGACCATTACGATCGAGGAGTACTTTTCATAGGTAGTGATTTTAATCTGAAAAAGTAAAAAAAGGGATCAAAACCACGTCGTTTCGTAACCATTTACGAGTTTGAAACGACAAAAACCTGGTAATCTTTTTATGATTTAACGGTCGACAAAAAGAACTTAAAACGACCACCCCTTATTAACATTTTAACGATTCAAGAGGAGTAACTCGGCAATCTTTTCATGTTTAGCGAGTCAGAAAAGAGCTGAAAGATAACTCTAAAAAGGAGCTTGTTTCATTGCTTTGAGTTGCACCAACCCCTGTCATCATACAAAACAGCGTAAAACCCACTTTGACATAAAAATATTCCAAAAATACTCAAAAAATACTCAAAAAATATCATTTCTATTGTATTTTTAGGTCAAAAAATGTTATAAATAGTGAAATGGTAAAAAATAAATTTACTTTTCACTTTTTACCTTGTGAGTTTACCATTGGAGGGTTTTGGGTGCAAACTTCAACTGCTGATTGTGATCAATCCAGGAGATCATTCGAGCGACCGTCTGGAGCAGGTAAGAGGCCTCATCTTTAGCTTTGTTTTCATTCCATTTTTTCAGCTTTTTATCCACAAAATGATCCTCTGCAAGGGGGATTGCAAAAACTAGGGTTGCGCCCATTGGCGCGAGTTTCCCACACGGGTTCGCGCCAATGGGATTTTCTGCCCAAAGGGGGCGCGACCTTGGCGCGACTGTTTTAGAAACAGTCGCGCCAACCGCGCGACCTAAATTTGCCATGAATTTAGCCGTTGAAATTGCAATTTTTCCTGGTTTTTGTCTTCACCATTGATCTAATGATGACATTTTCGACTTTTTGGTTGCAGGGTTTGGTCACAATGGCTATAGAATGGAGAGAACGAGAGCACGATGCCGTGGATGCCATGGCAATTGAGGATGATGCATGCATGGCTGCTCTGAGAGATTGTGGCTTGAAAAAGTTCTTCCTTACCTCATACTTACGTGCACAACCTGAGTTGTTGCGATTCATCGTAGATGCGTGGGATACAGAGGATCAGGTATTTCGCCTGAAAGACCAGACATTGGAGTTAGATGTTTCTGATGTCTATTTTATTACTGGTCTATCACGGCGAGGTGCACAACCCATCTTGACTGGTAGTAGGCCTTCTGGTGAGAAGATGGGAGAGGTGATGGAAAGAATCTGTCCTGGGGCACATTTTGGATCTAACAGTGCCAAAGTAGACATTATCACGGTTCCCGACTTGGTACTACGAGTGATATTGTTCACCATTACACGGACGGCTGGGGTACAAGCACCCCATGAGGTGAGCAAGAATCACTTGCTGCTGGAAACCGAGTGTCTAAATCCTATTTTGTTTGATTGGGCCACGGCAGTGACAACAAACATCAAAAGGCAGCTTACCAAGTGTAAGCGTGATGGGAACAAACAGTTCGGCTACGGATCTATCATAGTGACTTTCTTCCTGGAGCGACTGCCGATATTCCGGGTACAGGGGGGCATAGTGGCAGATCCAGTGCCACAGGAGATGAGGTTAAATCGGTGGGCAGAACTCATGCCCAGAGGAGGAGGGGGCCAGCAGATGGCCTGGAGGCCCGAGTTCTTTATCTGGCTTCGTCACCAGATGATCGTCATAGAAGACTGGCCCTATGCGGGCACGGATTTCACTAGAGATCCCAATCTCCCACTGCCTGCAGGAGAGGACTGGGACGAGGAGCTAGGTAAGAACTCTTTGTGTTTTTGATGTTTTTTATGTATTTCAGTTTTTTTTGTGTAATACATGCCTGTTTCTTACAGCATCTATATATGTGTATGCAGATGTTGGTGCAGAGCGACTAGCTGACTTGCCTCATAACGTATAGAGAGCACAACCAGTAGCAGACCCTCAGGTAGAGGGTGATGACGATCTAGTTCAGAACCTTGAGGCACTTACTCGAGGAATTCCAGATTATGGCAGATTGGCCGACGTGCCTAGAGCGTACCAAAGGCACACGATGGGAGTATCTACTCGCGTCCATCATCTGTTGAGACGTTTGGTGCGGGCGGTGACATGCTATCATGAGCATCACCGTGGTTAGACGCCTAGGTTTCATTGTTGCACGTTTTTGAGAGACATGTTGTCAGCGGCTATATGAGTTTTGGACATGTATTATTTTTTGATTATGTAATGCGCAGAGCGCAAACATTATGACACACACGTATATATATATATATATATATATATATATATACATATGCCTATGGTTTATTATCGTGTTTTCATGTGCTTGCTTGTATAATGGTTTATTTACAAATTACACAAATGTCTATCTAATACATGATTAGCCAATGCATCAGATAATGTGTTTAATTGTCATGGAATATGCTGATATGTAATAAAATAAAAATTCCTTTCTAACAACCTCACACGTAAATAAAACCTTAGAATATGATGGTCTCTAACGGAATAACGCCCGTTGAGCTGGTGGACGACAAGTTGAGAGTCTAGGTTTACTACCAACGCCCGAATGCCGAGATTAATTGCTTCAGCAAGCAGCTCGATTACAGCACAATATTCGGCGACATTATTAGTGGTATGGCCCAAAAACACACCTTGAAGATCTATCAACTCGCCATGAGGATCATAGATCACCCACGCCGCAGAGGACAAGTTACGAGTACTGCGGCAGGCACCATCAGCGAAACCAACATAAGGTGTACTCGACATCTGCACAAGAAGCGAAAGACACAATAAGCGGCAATCATGCCTATTAAGACTGACACACACACACATAACAGACTAGCTAAAGTATATGTATGTAAAAAATGAAGTGTACCAGCATCACGCATAGTACTTTTTCAAATACAGCCCATTTCGGGGCCGGGCGAGAGGGTTCCCTTCATAGTCAATTAGCTCATAGGCCCCTTTTGGAAAAACTTTCTTGACAATGTAAGGGCCTTGTTGGATAGGTAAATCCCCTCTGCGGACAGAGGCGATCCCACTAGCCTAAAACAGAACTAGCCACAATCAATTCACGCTGCCACGCAAGTTCCTAGTTGTACATTAAAGGTGAATTAAGAAGACCAACCTGGAATCCAACGCTATAGTTGAAGCAGAGTTGGTATTCCCGCTCCCTCGCTCCGGCAGGTCACAATCCTTGCGATCCTTGCAAACGGACACCTGCACATGCAAAGGAAGAAACAAAGACAAGCATAAAATCCACCAAGGCACAACTATATTTCAGTCAGAAAGGAAATAAATCAAACATCACTATAATAGACAATGAGATTGGAACCATAACAGCAGTCGTTCATTAATAAATAATAGACAGGAAAAGTTACAACCAAGGTTCTGACGTTGAACCTCTCCTTTGGCTGGGCGAGCAACTATATGTGTCTTGCAATGTACCTCTTCTCCGGCAGCATAACCTCTCTATGCTTCACTATCACTCACGACAAGCATAATCACAACTAGAATTCCTCCAAGAATTAAAAACTAGCTTGTCTAATGCATGAGGACAGATATTTATAGATGGAGAAGGGAGAAAGATTCGATGAACCAGGACACCCATTGTGGATTGGCATTATCTCTGAAAAGCCACTGTGGATAGATGTCGAGGATAGATGATGACTCTCGACCTCTATCAGATGGATTTTTCCCTCAAAAGACTTCGTGATCTGAAAGGAAAAAAACAGACGGGCGTGCTTTTAGCAAAAATCATTACCAAACTGGGCTGGCGCGGGTGTTTTTCTGTGACAGAGCGCCAATGGTCGCACCCTCTTTTGAGAATCTTAGTGATTGGCGTGGGTAAGATACTTGCGGACCTGCGCCAATGGAAAAATAGTACTTTTCAGGGAGAATTTGCAGAAGGTGTCTTCAGGGAACATGAAGTACATACTCAAGGGAACATAATGCAAGTGTTTTTGGGTTATGTCACTGGTCACAGGTCCCGGAATGCATCCTCCAATGTATGGAAACAGGGCGATAAGGACGGTGACCAATGGTGACAAATTACTGTGTAACAGATTCCCCCTAAAGCATGAAGTCCGAGAGGGAGAGAGAGGGGTGAAATGCTTTATAGGAGCACACAAGAACACATATAGCTGCCGCCGAGGATCTGCATTGAGAGACATGACTGATAGTTCAATTACATGATGTACGTGGTATGGTCGTAGCCATCCATAAGAGAGTACATAAATAATCTAGATCCATAGTATGGACACAGCCATCTGGTTAGGATCAATGAATTGACTCAGGTATGGTCGCAGCCATCCAGTGAATGAGTCATGTATCAAGAATCACACCTGGATTACAACAGACACAATCCAGGGTCTTGCGCTCCATCTCGACCCGAACAAGAGTACAAGTTCAAGCATGCGAATATATGAGCTGAAGTCGAGCATGCATGAACATCGTCTGATTACCAGTCAATAGTGGAAGCTGTTAACAGACGCGAGAGGTACCACCAATAATGACAATGACCCTCAAGGTACTATAGGTACAATCTACGGCGTGCGAATTAATGAGCTGGCGTCGAACACCCGTAGAATCATTCGATCAGAGGCCAATGATGAAAACCTCACGTCGAACACGAAGAACCTGCCATTGAGGCATGCAGGCTCCAAGGCACCGGAAGGGAGTATCTAGATCAGCTTCCTGGATAATGAGCTGAAGTCGACAGGAAGTGACCTTGATCGAAGGTGGGCCATAATGTTTCCCACATCATCGACACAAGACAAGGAGATAATGTTGTGAATCAATATCATGTGAACTATCAGATGGAGGTTGTTTCTTTTCAGAGGTCAACTTCTCTTGAACATATCGGCGGCATGATAGTGGAATTGGCAGTATCTGACATCGATGGATCAAAGGTCATGATGACGAGGCAATGAGTAGATGAGAGGTCAAATAGGGTACCCAAGTCCATGGAAGCAAGTGAAAAATATGAGATGAGATATCCCCACCCTGGCCACGAAAGCAGAGAAGTGCCATGTTCAAGAGCGACATACTGCCGACACGATGGTAACTATGGTTCCAAAATTTTCTTTTTTTCCCCGCCATTTCTGGCGAGTACCCCAATTATTTTTAACAAGCTTGATGGGGATAGCATATGCTTGTGGTACGTCATTTTGACAAAATCCGATGTCATCAGGTTTTAACAAGTCTGACAAAGGAAGAACTCGGCGTCTTTTCATGTTTAGAGAGTTTGAAAAGACAGCAGAAAAGGAAACTCCACGGGTGTCCTTTTTCGTAAAGTTGTGTCTCTCGGGCCCGAAAAAGTATAAAATAATGCCCGAAAGAACCGCCCGACCATTACGATCGAGGAGTACTTTTCATAAATAGTGATTCCGACCTGAAAAAGTAAAAAAGCAGTTGAAATCACGTCGTTTCATGACCATTAACGAGTTTGAAACGACAAAACCCGGTAATCTTTTTATGTTTTAACGGTCGACAAAAAGAACTTAAAACGACCGCCCCTTATTAACGTTTAACGAGCCAAGAGGAGTAAGTCAGCAATCTTTTCCTTTTTAAATGGTCAGAAAAGAGCTGAAAGCAGACCTTAGAGTAACCTTTTCTTATGTTTTACTGAGCCTGAAAAAGTGGGAAAATGAGCTCATTACGTTGCTTGAGTTGCACCAAACCCTGTCATCATTCAAAAACCGGCGTAAAACCCACTTTGACATAAAAATACCCAGAAAACATCATTTTAATGTATTTTTAGGCCAAAAGAAGCTATAAATAGTGAAATGGTAAAAAAACAAAATTACTTTTCACTTTTTACGTTGTGAGTTTACCATTGGAGGGTTTTGGGTGCAAAGTTCGGCTGCTGATTGCGATCAATCCAGGAGACCATTCGAGCTGCCGTCTGAAACAGGTAAAAGGCCTCATCTTAATCTTCATTTTTATTCCATTTCTTTAGCTTTTCACCCACAGAATGATCCTCTGCAAGGGGGATTGTAAAAATTAGGGTTGCGCCCATTGGCGCGAGTTCCCCGCGCGGGTTCGCGCCAATAGGCTATTTTCCTAAAAGGAGTCGCGCCATTTTCGCGACTGTTTTGAAAACAGTCGCGCCAATTGCGCGAACCAAATTTTCACAAGATTTTGACCGTTTAACCTGCAATTTTTGTTGATTTTTGGCTTCACCATTGATCTAATGATGAAATTTTCGACTTTTTGGTTGCATAGTTTGGTCAGAATGGCGATAGAATGGAGAGAAAGGGAACATGAGGCCATAGATGCAATGGCAATGGAAGATGATGCATGCATGGATGATTTGTGAGATTGCGGCTTGAAAAGATTCTTTCTTACCTCATACTTACGTGCACAGCCTGAGTTAGTAAGGTTCATTGTGGATGCTTGGGATATTGATGATCGGGTATTCCGCCTGAAGGACCAGACATTGGAGCTGGATGTCTCTGATGTCTATTTTATTACTGGACTATCTCGGCGGGGTGCACGGCCCATCTTGACCAGTAGCAGGCCTTCCGGGGAAAGGATGGGTGAAGTAATGGAAAGGGTTTGTCCTGGGGCCCATTTTGGATCCAACAACGCCAAGGTAGACATCGTCACTGTCCCAGATCTGGTGCTACGAGTGGTACTATTCACTATCACCCGGATGGCTGGGGTACAGGCACCCCACGACGCCAGCAAGAATCACTTGTTGCTGGCGACTGAGTGTCTGCAGCCGACACTGTTTGATTGGGCAACGGCAGTGACAACAAACATAAAGAGGCAGCTTACCAAGTGTAAGCGTGATGGCAATAAGCAGTTTAGATATGGATCCATCATAGTATCGTTTTTCCTGGAGCGGCTACCGATATTCTGGATCCTGGGAGGTATTGTGGCAGATCCAGTGCCAAGGGAGCCGAGGTTGGCTCGATGGGAACCACTTATGCCCAGGGGGGGTGGGGGCCAACAGATGGCCTGAAGGCCCGAGTTATTCATTTGGCTCCAACACCAGATGATCGTCGTGGAGGACTGGCCCTATGCGGGCACTGATTTTACTGGAGATCCAGACCTCCCATTGCCTGAGGGAGAGGACTGGGATGAGGAGATAGGTAAGAACTCTTTATGTTTTTAATGTTTTTACATATTCAAGTTTTTTCAATACATGTCCATCTCTGACAACTTCTATACATATGTATGCAGATGTTGGTGCAGAGCGACCAGCTGACTTGCCTCATAACGTACGGAGAGCACAACCTGCAGCAGACCCTCAGGTAGAGGGTGATGACGATCTAGTTCAGAACCTTGAGGCACTTACTCGAGGAATTCTAGATTATGGCAGATTGGCCGATGTGCCTAGAGCGTACCAGAGGCACACGGTGGGAGTATCTACTCGCGTCCATCGTCTGTTGAGACGTTTGGTGCGGGCGGTGACATGCTATCATGAGCATCACCGTGCTTAGACGCCTAGGTTTCTTTTTTGTACATTTTTGAGAGACATGTTGTCAGCGGCCGTATGGGACTTGGACAGGTATTATTTTTGAGTTATGTAATGCACGTGGCGCAAAAATTATGACACACACGTATATATATACATATGCCTATGGTTTACTATTGTGTTTTCATGTGCTTGCTTATGTACTGTTTTGATTACAAATTATGCAAATGTCTATCTAACACATGATTAGCCAATGCATCAGATAATGTGTTTAGTTGTCTTGGAACATGTTGATATGTGATAAAATCAAAATTTCTTTCCAATAACCTTACACGTAGATACAACCTTAGAATATGATGGTTTCTGACGGAATATTACCCGTTGAGCTGGTGGACAACAAGTTGAGAGTCCAGGTTCACTACCAATGCACGAATGTCGAAATTAATTGCTTTAGCAAGTAGCTCAATTACAGCACAATATTCGGCGACATTGTTAGTAGTATGACCTAAACACACACCCTGACAATCTATTAGCTCGCCATGAGGATCGTAGATCACCCATGCCGTAGAGGACAAATTGCGAGTACTGCGGCAAGCACCATCAGCGAAACCAACATAAGGTGCATCCGACATCTGCACAAGAAGCGAAAAACACAATAAGTGGTAGCTATGTCTTGAAAACTGACACACACACACAACACACTAAAGTACATGTATGTACACAATAAAATGTACTAGCATTACGCATAGTACTTTTTCAAATAAAGCCCATTTCGAGGCTACCCAAGAGGGTTTCTTTCATAATCAATCAGCTCGTAGGCCCCTTTCTGTAGGACTTTCTTAACAATGTAAGGGCCTAGCCACATAGACTCGAGCTTTCCTGCTCCTAGCTTATCTTTTGCCTGATCATAGAGCAGGACTAAGTCTCCCTCAACAAAAGAACGTGGACGGACAGTCTGATCGAAGTGAGTCTTGACTCGCTTCTTTTGCGTTTCGATGGCCAGAGAGGCCAGGCGACGAGTCTCATCTAGCCGTTCTAAATAAAGAAGGCGTTCTTCTAACGGAGTGGTGTTGGGAAGTAGGCCGATAGCTTGAGGGACACCGAACCGCGAAATGACATGATTGAATAAACATTGCGCCGCTGTGTGACCGTCTTCAGTTAATTTAGGCATCGCCTCGGCCCATTTAGTAAAGTAATCGACGGAAACGATGATAAACCCATGCCCCCCGGCCGAGCGAGGGTTACAGGTCATATAATCAATGCCCCATTTTGCAAAAGGGCCGACGGTGACAACAGGGTGCAATGGAGCAGGAGGCGCGCGCATCTTGCGCTGGTATATCTGGCACTCATGACAAGAGCGGACGGCAAGGATGCAATCCTTGAAGATAGAGGGCCAAAAGTAGCCAGCACGAAGGATTTTTTGGGCAGTAGCATATCTGGACATATGTCCGCCACAGGCACCAGAGTGGCAGTCATTCAAAACCCGCTCAGCTTCCTCGAGAGTAAGACAGCGGCGGAGAACAGAGTCTGCGCCGAGACGATATAATGTATCTCCAATGATACGGTATGGTTGAGATTGATGACGAATTCTTCGCCGAGCGTCTTTAGACACACCCGGGAGAAAGGAGGACGTTTGCAGATATGTTATTATATCTCCGTACCATGGATCGAGGGTGCTAATGAGAAAAAGGGTCTCATCTGGAATTTTATCCTCTACATGTGAGGTTTGTAAAAATTAGGGTTGCGCCCATTGGCACGAGTTCCCCACGCGGGTTCGCGCCAATGGGCTATTTCCCCAGCGGAGTCGCCAAATTGTTGGATAGGTAAATCCCCTCTGCGGACAGAGGCGATCCCACTAGCCTAAAACAGAACTAGCCACAATCAATTCACACTGCCACGCAAGTTCCTAGTTGTACATTAAAGGTGAATTAAGAAGACCAACCTGGAATCCAACGCTATAGTTGAAGCAAAGTTGGTATTCCCACTCCCTCGCTCCGACAGGTCACAATCCTTACGATCCTTGCAAACGGACACCTGCACATGCAAAGGAAGAAACAAAGACAAGCATAAAATCCACCAAGGAACAACTATATTTCAGTCAGAAAGGAAATAAATCAAACATCACTATAATAGACAATGAGATTGGAACCATAACAACAGTCGTTCATTAATAAATAATAGACAGGAAAAGTTACAACCAAGGTTCTGACGTTGAACCTCTCCTCTGGTTGGGCGAGAAACTATATGTGTCTTGCAATGTACCTCTTCTCTAGCAGCATAACCTCTCTATGCTTCACTATCACTCACGACAAGCATAAGCACAACTAGCATTCCTCCAAGAATTAAAAACTAGCTTGTCTAATGCATGAGGACAGATATTTATAGATGGAGAAGGGAGAAAGATTCGATGAACTAGGACACCCACTGTGGATTGGCATTATCTCTGAAAAGCCACTGTGGATAGATGTCGAGGATAGATGATGACTCTCGACCTTTATCAGATGGATTTTTCCCTCAAAAGACTTCGTGATCTGAAAGGAAAAAAACAGACAGGCATGCTTTTAGCAAAAATCATTACCAAACTAGGCTGGCGCGGGTGTTGTTCTGTGACAGAGCGCCAATGGTCGCACCCTCTTTTGAGGATCTCAGTGATTGGTGCGGGTAAGATACTTGTGGACCTGCGCCAATGGAAAAAGAGTACTTTTCAGGGAGAATTTGCAGAAGGTGTCTTCAGGGAACATGAAGTACATACTCAGGGGAACATAATGCAAGTGTTTTTGGGTTATGTCACTGCTCACAGGTCCCGGAATGCGTCCTCCAATTTATGGAAACAGGGTGATAAGGACGGTGACCAATGGTGACAAATTACTGTGTAACAGGCCTAGCCACATAGACTCGAGTTTTCCTGCTCCTAGCTTATCGTTTTCCTGATCGTATAGCAGAACTAAATCTCCTTCAACAAAAGAACGTGGCTGTACAGTCTGGTCGAAGTGAGTCTTGACTCGCTTCTTCTGTGTTTTGATGACCAAAGAGGCTAGGCGACGGGTCTCATCTAGCCGTTCCAGATAAAGAAGGCATTCTTCTAATGGGGTAGTGTTGGGAAGTAGCTCGACAGCCAGTTTTAACGAAGGGATTTCACACTTGATTGGAAGGGGAGCCTCTAGTCCATAGACTAGTTGGAATGGAGTGAAACCAGTGGCATCCTTCACGGAGGTTCGGTAAGCCCACAAGGCAGGGAACAACATCAAATGCCAGTTAGACTTATGCATGCCAACGGTACGTTGAAGCATTGTAACCAAAATCTTATTGATCACTTCAACTTGGCCATTGGACTGAGGGTAGTGTGGAGTGGAACTATCGTGCTTTAAGCCTAGCTGGGTTGTTAGTTCTGTCATCATATTATTACGGAAATGCTTCCCGTGATCAGTGACGATGGCTTGAGGGACGCCGAAACGCGAAATAACATGGTTAAATAAAAATTGCACCGCTGTGTGACCGTCTTCAGTCAGTGTAGGCATCGCCTCGGCCCATTTAGTAAAATAATCGACGGCGACGATAATAAACCCATGCCCCCCGGCCGAGCGAGGGTTACAGGTGACATAATCAATGCCCCATTTTGCAAAAGGGCCGACGGTGACAACAGGGTACAATGGAGCAGGAGGTGCTCGCATCTTCCACTGGAATATCTGGCACTCATGACAGGAACGGACAGCAAGAATGCAATCCTTAAAGATAGAGGGCCAGAAGTAGCCAGCACGGAGGATTTTTTGGGCGGTTGCATATCCAGACATGTGACCACCACAAGCACCAGAGTGGCAGTCATTTAAGACTCGCTCAGCTTCCTCGTGAGTAAGACAATGGCGGAGAACAGAGTCGGTGCCCAGGCAATACAATGTATCCCCAATGATACGGTATGGTTGAGACTGATGACGAATCCTTCGCCGAGCGTCTTTGGAAATGCCTGGGCGAAAGGAGGAAGTCTACAAATATATAATGATATCACCATACCAGGGATCGAGGGTGCTGATGAGAAACAAAGTCTGATCCGTAATTTGATCCTCTGTATGAGAGGGCGTGGAAGAAGATGGCAAAGAACAAAGTAACTCAGCAAAGACAAGGGATTTCTTGGACTTGGCAGTAGTAAATTCCAAGTCAAACTCTTGGAGGATGACAATCCACTTAGAGTACTTGCCCCCTAGCAACTGGCGTGACAAGATATACGTCATGGGGTTGCAATCAGAAATCACTGTAGTAGTGCGCAACAGAATATAGTGACGGAAACATTGAACCGCACAAACGACGGCTAACGCTAACTTCTCGACATAAGCATATCGAGTTTCCGTATCTAAAAGATTGCAGCTGAGGTAATAGATAACATGTTCAGTGTCATCGTCGTCGGTCTGAACAAGAACCATGCCGATAGTGGTGTCAGCAGCAGCTAAATATAAGGTGTAGTCACGATGGTAGTTCGGAGGGCAAAGCAATCGAGCAGAAACAAGGAGACCCTTGAGTCGCTCAAAAGCTTCTTGAGCCATGGTATCCCATTGGAAAGGGACATCTCGTTTGAGTAATCGTGTGAAACCTTTAGCCACCTCAGCATAGTTTGGAACGAAACGACGTAGAAAATTTGCTTTACCTTGCAAGCTCTGCAATTGATGTAAGGTAGCAGGTGGAGGAAGATTCACTATAGCTTCGACTTTGAGGGGATCCAATCAGATGCCCTCCCGGGAGACGACAAATCCTAGAAATCGACCCGATTCTACGGAGAAGACACACTTGTGAGGATTAAGTCTGATTCGGTAGTATCGACAGCAAAGAAATATCTCGCGAAGGTGAGTAGGGTGGTCCTGACGCTTAGCTGAATGAGCTGGAAGATCATCCAAGTATGGCTGTACAATGTGTCGAATGTCATGAAAAGCATAGGACATTGCATGTTGGAAGGTAGCACCGGCATTTTTGAGACCGAAAGGTAGCTTCTTATAGGCAAAAGTACCCCATGGACAGATGAAGGCAGTCTTGTGTTGATCAGCGGGAGCAATATTGATCTGGTTATAACCAGAAAAACCGTCCATAAAAGAAAACATTTCGCTTCCCGCACACTCGTCAATAATCTGATCAATGAATGGTGTGGGGAAATTATCTTTAGGACAGGCCCGATTAATATCATGATAATCGACACAAACACGGATAGTACCCTGTTTTTTGGTCACAGGTACGATATTAGAAACCCAATCTGTGAGCGGGATAGGATAAATAAAACCGGCTTTAAGAAGCTTTTCTACTTCGGCCTTAATCGCTGCAGCCTTTCTGGGGTGTACAGGAAGTAAACGTTGACGAACAAGCTAAGGCTGCAGAAAGGCTGCAGCGATTAAGGCCGAAGTAGAAAAGCTTCTTAAAGCCGGTTTTATTTATCCTATCTCGCTCACAGATTGGGTTTCTAATATCGTACCTGTGACCAAAAAACAGGGTACTATCCGTGTTTGTGTCGATTATCGTGATATTAATCGGGCCTGTCCTAAAGAAAATTTCCCCACACCATTCATTGATCAGATTATTGACGAGTGTGCGGGAAGCGAAATGTTTTCTTTTATGGATGGTTTTTCTGGTTATAACCAGATCAATATTGCTCCCGCTGATCAACACAAGACTGCCTTCATCTGTCCATGGGGTACTTTTGCCTATAATAAGCTACCTTTCGGTCTCAAAAATGTCGGTGCTACCTTCCAACGTGCAATGTCCTATGCTTTTCATGACATTCGACACATTGTACAACCATACTTGGATGATCTTCTAGCTCATTCAGCTAAGTGTCAGGACCACCCTACTCACCTTCGCGAGATATTTCTTCGCTGTCGATACTACCGAATCAGACTTAATCCTCACAAGTGTGTCTTCTGCGTAGAATCGGGTCGACTTCTAGGATTTGTCGTCTCCCGGGAGGGCATCCGATTGGATCCCCTCAAAGTCGAAGCTATAGTGAATCTTCCTCCACCTGCTACCTTACATCAATTGCAGAGCTTGCAAGGTAAAGCAAATTTTCTACGTCGTTTCGTTCCAAACTATGCTGAGGTGGCTAAAGGTTTCGCACGATTACTCAAACGAGACGTCCCTTTCCAATGGGATACCATGGTTGAGGAAGCTTTTGAGCGACTCAAGGGTCTCCTTGTTTCTGCTCCATTGCTTCGCCCTCCGAACTACCATCGTGACTACACCTTATATTTAGCTGCTGCTGACACCACTATCAGCATGGTTCTTGTTCAGACCGACGACGATGACACTGAACATGTTATCTATTACCTCAGCCACAATCTTTTAGATATGGAAACTCGATATGCTTATGTCGAGAAGTTAGCGTTAGCTGTCGTTTGTGCAGTTCAACGCTTCCATCACTATATTCTGTTGCGCACTACTACAGTGATTTCTGATTGCAACCCCATGACGTATATCTTGTCACGCCAGTTGCTGGGGGGCAAGTACTCTAAGTGGATTGTCATCCTCCAAGAGTTTGACTTGGAATTTACTACTGCCAAGTCCAAGAAATCCCTTGTCTTTACTGAGTTACTTTGCTCTTTGCCATCTTCTTCCACGCCCTCTCATACAGAGGATCAAATTCCGGATGAGACTTTGTTTCTCATCAGCACCCTCGATCCCTGGTATGGTGATATCATTATATATTTGCAGACGTCCTCCTTTCACCCAGGCATTTCCAAAGACGCTCGGCGAAGGATTCGTCATCAGTCTCAACCATACCGTATCATTGGGGATACATTGTATCGCCTTGGCGCCGACTCTATTCTCCGTCGTTGTCTTACTCACGAGGAAGCTGAGCGAGTCTTAAATGACTGCCACTCTGGTGCTTGTGGTGGTCACATGTCCGGATATGCAACCGCCCAAAAAATCCTCTGTGCTGGCTACTTCTGGCCCTCTATCTTTAAGGATTGCATTCTTGCTGTCCGTTCCTGTCATGAGTGTTAGATATTCCAGCGGAAGATGCGAGCACCTCCCGCTCCATTGTACCCTGTTGTCACCGTCGGCCCTTTTGCAAAATGGGGCATTGATTATGTTACCTGTAACCCTCGCTCGGCCGGGGGGCATGGGTTTATTATCATCGCCGTCGATTATTTTACTAAATGGACCGAGGTGATGCCTACGCTGACTGAAGATGGTCACACAGCGGCGCAATTTTTATTTAACCATGTTATTTCGCGTTTCGGCATCCCTCAAGCCATCGTCACTGATCACGGGAAGCATTTCCATAATCATATGATGACGGAACTAACAACCCAGCTAGGCTTAAAGCACAATAGTTCCACTCCACACTACCCTCAGTCCAATGGCCAAGTTGAAGCGATCAATAAGATTTTGGTTACAATGCTTCAACGTACCGTTGGCATGCATAAGTCTAACTGGCATTTGATGTTGTTCCCTACCTTGTGGGCTTACTGAACCTCCGTGAAGGATGCCACTGGTTTCACTCCATTCCAACTAGTCTATGGACTAGAGGCTACCCTTCCAATCGAGTGTGAAATCCCTTCGTTAAAATTGGCTGTCGAGCTACTTCCCAACACTACCCCATTAGAAGAACGCCTTCTTTATCTGGAACGGCTAGATGAGACCCGTCGCCTAGCCTCTTTGGTCATCGAAAGACAGAAGAAGCGAGTCAAGACTCACTTCGACCAGACTGTACAGCCATGTTCTTTTGTTGAAGGAGATTTAGTTCTGCTATACGATCAGGCAAACGATAAGCTAGGAGCAGGAAAACTCGAGTCTATGTGGCTAGGCCCTTACATTGTCAAGAAAGTTTTGCCAAAAGGGGCCTATGAGCTAATTGACTATGAAGGGAACACTCTCGCCCGGCCCCGAAATGGGCTGTATTTGAAAAAGTACTATGCGTGATGCTGGTACACTTCATTTTGTACATACATGTACTTTAGCTAGTCTGTTATGTGTGTGTGTGTCAGTCTTAATAGGCGTGATTGCCGCTTATTGTGTCTTTCACTTCTTGTTCAGATGTCGAGTACACCTTATGTTGGTTTCGCTGATGGTGCCTGCCGCAGTACTCGTACCTTGTCCTCTGCGGTGTGGGTGATCTATGATCCTCATGGCGAGTTGATAGATCTTCAAGGTGTGTGTTTGGGTCATACCACTAATAATGTCGCCGAATATTGTGCTGTAATCGAGCTGCTTGCTGAAGCAATTAATCTCGGCATTCGGGCATTGGTAGTAAACCTAGACTCTCAACTTGTCGTCCACCAGCTCAACAGGCATTGTTCCGTCAGAGACCATCATATTCTAAGGTTGTATTTACGTGTGAGGTTGTTAGAAAGGAATTTTGATTTCATTACATATCAGCATATTCCACGACAATTAAACACATTATCTGATGCATTGGCTAATCATGTATTAGATAGACATTTGTGTAATTTGTAAATAAACCATTATACAAGCAAGCTCATGAAAACACAATAATAAACCATAGGCATATGTATATATATACGTGTGTGTCATAATGTTTGCACTCCGTGCATTACATAATCAAAAAATAATACATGTCCAAAACTCATATAGCCGCTGACAGCATGTCTCTCAAAAAAGTGCAACAATGAAACCTAGGCGTCTAACCACGGTGATGCTCATGATAGCACATCACCGCCCGCACCAAACGTCTCAACAGACGATGGACGCGAGTAGATACTCCCACCGTGTGCCTTTGGTACGCTATAGGCACGTCGGCCAATCTCCCATAAACTGGAATTCCTCGAGTAAGTGCCTCAAGGTTCAGAACTAGATCGTCATCACCCTCTACCTGAGGGTCTGCTACTGGTTTTGCTCTCCGTACGTTATGAGGCAAGTCAGTTGGTCGCTCTGCACCAACATCTGCATACATATATATAGATGCTGTAAGAAACAGGCATGTATTACACAAAAAAAACTGAAATACATAAAAAACATCAAAAACACAAAGAGTTCTTACCTAGCTCCTCGTCCCAGTCCTCTCCTACAGGCAGTGGGAGATCGGGATCTCCAGTGAAATCCGTGCCCGCATAGGGCCAGTCTTCTATGACGATCATCTGGTGACGAAGCCAGATAAAGAACTCGGGCCTCCAGGCCATCTGCTGGCCCCCTCCTCCTCTGGGCATGAGTTCTGCCCACCGATTTAACCTCGGCTCCCGTGGCATTGGATCTGCCACTATGCCCCCCTGTACCCGGAATATCGGCAGTCGCTCTAGGAAGAAAGTCACTATGATAGATCCGTAGCCGAATTGTTTGTTCCCATCACGCTTACACTTGGTAAGCTGCTTTTTGATGTTTGTTGTCACTGCCGTGGCCCAATCAAACAAAATAGGATTCAGACACTCAGTTGCCAGCAGCAAGTGATTCTTGCTAGCCTCATAGGGTGCTTGTACCCCAGCCGTCCATGTAATGGTGAACAATATCACTCGTAGTACCAAGTCAGTAACCATGATAATGTCTACTTTGGCACTGTTAGATCCAAAATGTGCCCCATGACAGATTCTTTCCATCACCTCTCCCATCTTCTCACCAGAAGGCCTACTACCAGTCAAGATGGGCTGTGCACCTCGCCGTGATAGACCAGTAATAAAATAGACATCAGAAACATCTAACTCCAATGTCTGGTCTTTCAGGCGAAATACCTGATCCTCTGTATCCCACGCATCTACGATGAATCGCAGCAACTCAGGTTGTGCACGTAAGTATGAGGTAAGGAAGAACTTTTTCAAGCCACAATCTCTCAGAGCAGCCATGCATGCATCATCCTCAATTGCCATGGCATCCACGGCATCGTGCTCTCGTTCTCTCCATTCTATAGCCATTCTGACCAAACCCTGCAACCAAAAAGTCGAAAATGTCATCATTAGATCAATGGTGAAGACAAAAACCAGGAAAAATTGCAATTTCAACGGCTAAATTCATGGCAAATTTAGGTCGCGCGGTTGGCGTGACTGTTTCTAAAACAGTCGCACCAAGGTCGCACCCCCTTTGGGCAGAAAATCCCATTGGCGCAAACCCGTGCGGGAAACTCGCGCTAATGGGTGCAACCCTAGTTTTTGCAATCCCCCTTGCAGAGGATCATTTTGTGGATAAAAAGCTGAAAAAATGGAATGAAAACAAATCTAAAGCTGAGGCCTCTTACCTGCTCCAGACGGTGGCTCGAATGATCTCCTGGATTGATCACAATCAGCAGTTGAAGTTTGCACCCAAAACCCTCCAATGGTAAACTCACAAGGTAAAAAGTGAAAAGTAAATTTATTTTTTACCATTTCACTATTTATAACATTTTTTGACCTAAAAATACATTAGAAATTATATTTTTTGAGTATTTTTGGAATATTTTTATGTCAAAGTGGGTTTTACGCTGTTTTGTATGATGACAGGGGTTGGTGCAACTCAAAGCAATGAAACAAGCTCCTTTTTAGAGTTATCTTTCAGCTCTTTTATGACTCGCTAAACATGAAAAGATTGCCGAGTTACTCCTCTTGACTCGTTAAAACTTTAATAAGGGGCAGTCGTTTTAAGTTCTTTTTGTCGACTGTTAAATCATAAAAAGATTACCGGGTTTTTGTCATTTCAAACTCGTAAATGGTTACGAAACGACGTGGTTTTGATCCCTTTTTTTACTTTTTCAGATTAAAATCACTACCTATGAAAAGTACTCCTCGATCGTAATGGTCGGGCGGTTCTTTCGAGCATTGTTTTATACTTTTTCGGGCTCGAGAGACACAACTTTATGAAAAAGGACACCCTGGAGTTTCCTTTTCTGCTGTCTTTTCAAACTCTCTAAACATGAAAATACGCCGAGTTCTTCCTTTGTCAGACTCGTTAAACCCTGATGACATCGGATTTTGTCGAAATGACCCACCAAAAGCATATGCTATCCCCATCAAGCTTGTTAAAAATAATTGGGGTACTCGCCAGAAATGGTGGGGGAAAAAGAAAATTTTTGGAACCATAACTATGTTCGTGTCGGCAGTATGTCGCTCTTGAACATGGCACTTTGTTTTCGTGTCTGGGTGGGGATATCTCATCTCATTTTCTCACTTGCTTCCGTGGGTTTGGATAATCCTGTTTGACCTCTCATCTGCTCATTGCCACGTCACCATGACCTCTGATCCATTGATGTCAAATACTTCCAACTCCACTGTCGTGCCGCCGAAATGTTCAAGAGAAGTTGACCTTTGCAGAAAAACAACCTCTGATAGCTCATATAATCCTGATTCACAACATTATCTCTCTGTCTCGTGTCGATGATGTGGGAAACATTATGGCCCACCTTCGATCAAGGTCACTTCCTGTCGACTTCAGCTCATTATCCAGGAAGTTGATCTAGAGACTCCCTACCGGTGCCTTGGAGCCTGCATGCCTTAATGGCAGGTTCTTCATGTTCGACGCGAGGTTTTCATCATTGGCCTCCGATCGAATGATTCTACGGGTGTTCGACATTAGATCACCAATTCACACGCCGTAGATTGTACCTATAGTACCTTGAGGGCCATTGTCATTATTGGTGGTACCTCTCGCGTCTGTTAACAATTTCCATTATTGACTGGTAATCAGACGAAGTTCATGCATGTTCGACTTCAGCTCATATATTCACATGTTTGAACTTGTACTTTTCTTCGGGTCGAGATGGAGCGCAAGACCCTGGATTTTGCTATTGTAATCCAGGCATGATACATGACTCAATCACTGGATGGCTGCGACCATACCTGAGTCTATTCATTGATCCTAACCAGATGGCTGCAACCATACTATGGATCTAGATTATTATGTACTCCCGTATGGGTGGCTTCGACCATACCACATATATCATGTACTTGAGCTATCAGTTGTATCTCTCAATGCAGATTCTCGGCGGTAGCTACATGTGTTCTTGTAAAGCATTTCACCCCTCTCTCTCTCTCGGGCCTCATGCTTTAGGGGGCATCTGTTACATAGTAATTTGTCACCATTGGTCACCGTCCTTGTTACCCCTATTTCCGTACGTTGGAGGACGCATTCCGGGACCTGTGAGCAGTGACATAACCTAAAAACACTTGCATTATGTTCCCCTGAGTATGAACTTCATATTCCCTGAAGACACTTTCTGCAAAATATCCCTGAAAAGTGCCCTTTTTCCATTAGCGCGAGTCCACAATTTCTTACCCGTGCCAATAAATGAGATCCTCAAAAAAGGGTGCGACCATTGGCGCTCTGTCTTAGAACAACACTCGCGCCAATCAGATTTGGGAAAGATTTTTGACAAACGCGCGCCGGATGTTTTTTTCCTTTTATTGTCATCAGTGTTTTTGGAATAAAGCTGGCTTTAAAGGTGTCGAGACTCATCATCTATCCACAGCAGCTTTTTGGGGATAATGTCAATCCACCATGAGTGTCTGGATGCATTGTATCTTCTTCCCTTCTCCATCTATAAAAGCCCATCCTCATGAACTTAACAAGCTAGTTCCAAAGTGTTGGAGTTCTTGAGTTCTGAAGTATTGGTGCTAGTATTGATTATAGAGAGGTTATGTTGCCGAAAGTCTGAACTGTGTATCCACAAGTAAAGAGAGAGAGAAGGATCTATTGCAAGGCATATGTAGCTGCTTGCTCAGCCAGAGGAAAGATTCAACGTCAGAACATTGGTTGTAATTTTCTCTGATTGTTCATTAATAAACGACTATTATTATGGTTCCAATCTTACTGTTCATGATGATGATGTTTGATTTATGTCCTTTCTGACTGATATATAGTTGTATATCATGGATTTTATGCTTGTATTTCGCTTCGTTCTTTGCATGTGCAGGTGTCCATACGCGGAGATCGCTAGGATTGTGACCTGCCGGAGCTAGAGAACGGGGATATCAACTCATCTACGACAATAGCGTGAGATTCCAGGTTGGTTCTTCTTATCCACCTTCGATTTACAACTAGGAACTTGCATAATAACATGATTGATTGTTGCTAGACCCATTTTGGGCTAGTGGGATCGCCTCTGTCCGTAGAGGGGATTTACCTCTCCAACAATTTGGCGACTCCACTGGGGAAGAGCTATTTTTGATTTATAAATCTTGGAGTTTGTCTTGCATGTTCGTTTTCTCTTGTCTCCTTGCGTAAATGAGCTTTCTGGGTCAGTTTTTCTTGCTGTCTGAGTACTCTTGACCAGACACTGGGCTGTTTTATTTATTTTTTTTGGGCCAACAAACTGTTGGTGCATTTTTATTTTTGACAGTCGCGCCAGTTGGCGCATGTTGCATACCAGCAACTCGCGCCAATTCTTTAATAGCGCAAGTTACAGGCTGACAGTCGCGCCAGTCCTGTAAACTTTGCCAGTGTGTGTGTTGAAAGCTCTTCAAATTCAGATTTTCATCTTTTTACATATTTGTTATAGACAATTTTGTGCCTTGCAGCAGCAAGCATGAATTGTCAATAATCCAAGGGATCCAAAGTTCCCTAAACATGATGTTCCTACCCCTAGAGGAACAAGGTCAGCAAGCCAACAGCTCTCAGATCAGTTCTCCACCTGAAAACACTCAAAAACAAGCAATCCTGAAATCAAAGCAGGTGCTCCACTGGGTTTCTGCACTGAAACACAACTGCTCCATGGTGTACCTGCATTGCAAAGCAGGCAGAACAAAGCCCACCTGCGTTGGGCGAGTTTGGACATGTGGCAGAGTGAGTCATAGCTTTGGAATCTTCCAAAATTGACACTTGGATCAGGTATTTCGCCTTGTGATGAGTCAGAGGCTTTGTTTCTCCAAGTGGAAGCAAGGTTCACCAAGTGGACTCAAGAACTAAAGATCAACTAAAGATTAACTGAAGAGAGAGAGGACACAAGGCAGCTACACATCAGTTGCAAGCTGACTCATCCTTTCTCAATTCATCTATATATTGAGCTCTCTCCCATGAGCTCAGGAGGCTGGAATTTTGTGCAAAGTAATGATATGCTGTTGGTTTCATTCTTGAGTTATTGGGTGATTGTTTGAGAGAGGTGAAGAAGAGCAATTCTTTCTGCTGGGATGTGTTGCTGGGTTGGAGCCTGCAATGGTTGTAATCCTCTCAGAACCTTTATTTCTTCATTAATAAAAGCTATTGAGGTTCTTCTATGTGCTTTTGTTCAATTATATATTGTGATGATTGCATGTTTGGTTTACACTAATCCATGAACCAGTTATGATTGCATGCCCCTTGTAGTTTCCTTCTTTGTCATTGTGCAGGATCTCATTGTAGCTGGGCGAGCAGAAGGACAAAGAGCTAGGAACAAGCGGCCAAAGAGGAGAGTTTGGATTCGACATTAAGCGCAAGGCAACGGTTAGTGCTTTCTCTATCCTCTTTTGCTTTCATAAAGAAGTAAACCTTCAGTAGTTTGTTTTACAGTTGTTGCTAAGGAACTGTCACCCTTAGAGTGGGTTAGGGTCATCCAAGTCGGATACTTTTCCCTACAAAAAAATGGCGACTCCACTGGGGATCGTATCCGTTTGATTGTGTTTGTAGTATCTTTGCTATTCATTTCCTGAACAAAAGAGTACCAAATCGAAAAGCTTTTGACTATATCAAAAGCGAAGTAGAGGGGCAGCTACTCTTGCTCATTTTCTAAGCAGATTCATGATTTGAAGAGCTGATCTACAAAGATCCTTGTAAGCTCTTAGTGATAGCTTTGCACCTTCTAAATCATCCCTTTGAGTGTGCTTGACTAAATGCTTCTGATTTGAGCAAAAACCGTGCATTTTTGAGAAAATTATGACCCGGAAACTGTGAAAACGCAGCTCTCGTTTTCCAAAGCAGGTAGTACACAGGCTACCTGCTTTGCAACGCAGGTCCCGAACTGACTACCTGCGCTGAGAGCCAGTTTGACTGTGTAGAGCCTGCGTTGACCCAAATTTGCTTAGTGCATTTGGGGTTTCTTCTTTTCTCTTGCCTGTTTTCACTTAGTTTTGCTGCTAAGTGTCAGTCTTGTATCTGTTTTGAAACCAATATTACTTGCCATCATTTCGCCTCTGTTATATAATGAAATTGTACTTGTTCTTTGTATTTCTTGCTCATTTACAATTTCCCATAACGAAAAGTAAACTAGTCATGGTTTTGGCCTCTTAGATCTGAACCTGTGTTAGGCGTTTTGCTGGTCTAAAGAGTTAGCTTGTTTGCTGTCCATAGCTGATTAGTCATTTTACTTTCGTTAGTTTGGTTTGATTTCATGTATTTCCAGTGATTAAGCAAGTGAATCTTAAGGTGTCTTTTGATTTTGGACAAGCTTGTTTACTTTCGCTTTAAATCGAAATCAAAGTTATATAACCACTTTCTTTTTGTATCCATCCACATTAAGAAAGGGAAAAGAAAATACATGCATTGTGCATTTTGCATTTGACTGTATGCTTGACGATTTAGGAAAAATTTGCATTTTAGTGTGTGCTCTATGATCTGTGCGAAAAGATTTGCCTTTCTTTTCCCTCGGTAGTTAAGGTTTTCAAAGTTGAAAGATTGAAAAGTTTGCTTCTCATCTTAGACTGCATTCAGGAATTTGTTATATACATCTCGTGGTGATCCTTAAAGGCAAACTGATAAGCAAGATCAACATTAAAATAAATCCAATTTACATAACAACGCTTTGTAACATAACGCAAACACATAGAGGTCTAGGTAGAGACGTGTTCCGGCGTCGTTAAACATAGTGACTGTCGATCTCTACGAAGGTGGGTGATTCCTCCTGAGAGTCGGTGGCACTAATATGGACTTGTGCTCCCACGTACCGTCGCGTATATATTGGGAGACCCCTATAGGAAATTATCCTTTATCCATAGGAAGCCGTGTCGACCGCCCTACTGATCGCGATGCAGTGAACACAGCATTCACGAAGATCGACCACCCGTACCGTAAAACGTATTCTGTGGTTTCGCGAAAAGTTTGGCACACCCTCTGCCTAGAACTCCAGAGCAGTTTCTTTTGGCCTTTTTCAAACTCTATAACTGAAAAAGTCCAACCGAGCATTTGTCACTTCGGGCTCGTTAAAACATTGAAGGCGACTAGAGTCATCTTTAGCTTTTTCTCGACTCTTAAAACATGAAAAAGCAAGTTTGTGTCTAAAAGTGTCGTTCATAAAATTTATTTTAAGCGGAACAAAATCACCTGTTATTCCCACGTTGATCTTTCAGTTGAAAAGTATGGAGCCCACCAACCAAGGAGGCAACCTTGGCGGAAGTCCAAATCCCTTCTCCTCTTGGGGAGATGTTGGTGCGCCTCATATGGCAACATTGTCACTTCCAGGATTGACAATTGGCCTACCTGTATGGCTCTTTTCAACTAATGTAGTCCAGATCGCCACTAATCCTGAGCAGTCGAATCAACAGTCAGACCAGTCTAGGACTACCACCAGCCTTCCACTTCTTACAATACTTCCTCTGATCCTTCATCTTCGCGAGGTAGAACTGGCAAAAGTCAGCCTCCCAAGGAGAAGAAGGAAAGGAAGAAGAGAGAAAAGAAGCAGAAGGAGCCTATGGCGAAGGCGACTGGGGGCAAGCAAAAGACAGCTGACAAAAACCCACACACTGCACCGACCGGGCCTAAATCGCCATGTGTCATTTGTGAAGGGGCCCACTTCCATCGTGATTGTCTTTGTATTCCCCGGATACTAAGGGACTGGTCCCCAAGATTGCACAATCCAGTAGCATCAACCTCTGGCAGTCATGTTGATTGCAGTCCGTCAACTAGCGAGAGTGAAGGACGAAGAGGGAGACCAAGATCACCCTGTATGTTGTGTGAAGGTGAGCATGCCATCCACAAATGTCCATTCTTAGATGAGGCAAAGCGAGTTTTGGAAGATCGTCCGGTTTCGCCGTTACGACTTCCTCCTGGATACCAAAAACTCGCGCCTAATCCCTCGATAGTTGAAAATCCAGCTGACCCGCCCAAGTGGTCAGCTGAAGTGTCGGTCATTGAGAATAAACCTACTGAATCCAGACCAGACGAAAGTCTAAAGGTCGAAACAGCAGTTGACCCGGTTCTTCCTTCAGAGGTTTCATCGTCCAATGACTCCGTCATTGAAGATCCATCTTCAAATGACACCCTCACTGAAGAGGATAAGGATGACACCGTCCATATTCTTTTCATCAACACAGACTCTGATGAGCATCAGGGCAATGCGCCCATTCCTTTATCGCAGGAAGGAACATCGTCAGGGTCGTATCCGGCCGTATATTCGGTCCCACCACCAAGCAACCTAGTTGTATCCTTTGATTGGAATCAACTAGGCAGACCCCGGTTACCAGCCAGTATCCCATTCAGAATCATAGTCCAAATCTACAGAATGGTGATGGCTGGAACTATCATTGATGAAGGGGCATCTGTGAGTATCCTTTCCTCTATTGCTTGGAAAGCACTGGGTTGCCCGGCGCTTTTACCTGAGATGAGAAATCTATCAGGTTTCGATAAAGGAACCAGTCACCCATTAGGGATTCTCCCCAATGTTCCGCTTACATTGAAAGGGAAGTCAGTTCGCATGAACATCATGGTCGTCCAGGGACCCTTGGCATATAACTTACTCCTTGGACGAGACTATATATATTGCATGGAGGCAATAGTGTCCTCACTCTTTAGAGTCATGTGTTTTCCGCACGAAGGAAGAATGGTCCAGCTCGTAGACCAACTTTCATTTCCAGGATCACGCATTGCAAATAGTCAAATACCATCCCTTAACGGTTTATTCACTCAAGGAATGCCACCGCCTCCGGTTCTACTTCCCGATGAATGCGAGTAATTCGGAAAGAAAGAACTGGGACCCAGGGGGCATGCACCCTGGCCTGCCTTGGGCAGAGAAAACCTTGGGTATAAAGTTAATTTCCGCAGAAGAATGGACTAGTTCGTACCCCGTCCGGCAGTGGAAGGGAGGGTTGTTCTAGGATAAAATTCTTTTGTCAAAGTTATGTGGGCGAAGCGGTCGCTCCCTTTGTCTAAAGAGGTGGGCTCTCCTAAGGAGAGGGTCTATTTGTGGCAGCAAGAAGCCACCATCTTTGAATGTCAAGCCTCACCCATTAAAACAGGCTGTTTTGAAGGATAAGTAGGGGCAGTCTTCAAAGAAAGAGATGAAATTGCTGCAACAAGTAGTCGCCATCCTTAGCAACCTAATGATAGACATCGCCGAAAAGAGAGTTTAGTTTGCGGCAGCAAACAAAACCATTTTTCGGATAATAAGTAAGAGATGGCAGTATCTCGAAATTATACTTTATACCTGGGGGCATGCAAACCTTTTGGAGTGCAAGCACGGGACGACTATTTATTTTTTAAATTTTTAGGTCCTTCTAACCCGTTAAACTCGTAGGATTAGCCGTTTCTAGCTTGCATAAAGAAAGGATGAAGGGCAAAAGTTAAAACCTGCCAAATTGGAGTAATTAGTGAGGTATCGCTCCTTAAATAAGATTACCTCACCTAAAAGCATTCCTTGTATTAAGACTGGTATAAATCGAGCAGTTTTAGCAATGTTCATGCTCGTTAAAAAATAAACGCAAGAATCGAGCAGTTTTTGTGCAGAAGTTCATGCTCGTTAAAAAATAAACGTAAAATGTGAGCAATCTTTCCCTAGCAGTTCAAGCTCACGCATAAAAAATGAACCGGTAAACAACCTCGAGAAATGTAACCTTTGAAAGCCATATTAAAAGCCCTTGGTCGTGTTTATATGCCATCACCTCCATCTGTTCATTTGGCCAATCGTTCACCTCCATATGTTTGTTTACCCATTTTGAGGAACAGCTGCGAAGAGTGATTTCACTTAGCCATCCTTGTGACACTGCCGTGATTGGAGAATTCCAACCTGTACCTGGAATCTGCTGTTATCCCTGTTCATCACTCGTTCCTCAAAAGACGAGTCTTCTTTGAGCTCTTTTCACTGACTCGTAAAATATGAAAAGTTTGCCGAGTTTTGGCCTTCCAGCTCGTTAAAGCGACCGGAGAGCTATCCCTCCTCTATATTTTAATCTTTTTGGACCTGAGGGATTATTGCACAAAAAGATCGAGCGCTTGTTTTGTTCGGCTCGTTAAAGCAACCGAAAATTCATCCCTTCTGTATTGTTTTATACTTTTTCGGACTTAAGGGATTAGATGACGAAAAAGGAATTTTGGAGTTAACTTTTCGTGCCTTTTCAGACTCTCTAAAAATGAAAAGGACCGAGTTTTCCTTGTCGTTAGACTCGTTAAAATGATTAAATAGCGACAAGCTTGTCTTTAGACGAGAACGAGTTTCCCTATCGCTAGGCTCGTTAAAACATAGCGATGGGCTTGCCCGAAGGGCAGGTTATAGAACAAGCATATGTTATCCTCCTCAAGCTTGACAAAAATAAAGAGGTACTGGTCAGCAATGACTGGGGAAAAATTGGGAGAACCTCACAGTATTAATGGTAGCAAGTCGCTCTTGAACATGACACTTTGTCCTCCGTCTGCTTCGGGTTGGGTTGTTTCATTCACCGATCGCAGAATCATGGTCCTCGCCACACCATCCACAATTGGGGTAATGCTACCAATCCATCACATCAGTGTCGTTATATGTTCAAGAGATGTGGTTCTGTAAAGAGTCAACCCTGTTCCACCCACTGCCATACATTATCCTTCATCCACTTCATGACCGCCACCCTGAATCATACATCACAGTTTGTTTTCACCTCATCATTATCACTAGCTCCGTTCCGTGTCACTGATGTGGGATTCACTAAGGCCCTCCTTTGACGGATCGCTCCTTGTCGACATCAGCTCATTATCCAAGGAGTTGATCTAGGAACACCCCCCTCAGTACTTTGAAGCTTGCATGCCTCAATGGCAAGTTTCTCACTTCCGGCGACAGGTATACATCAATGACCTTCGACCAGAAGATTTTGCATGGTGGTCGACGCCAAGTCCTTTATTCCCACCATGTAGATTGTACTGCCGTACCTTGAGGGTCATCATCCTTATCGGTGATTCCTCTCACGCTTGTTAACGGTTTACATTATTGACCGGTAATCAAGCGATGTCTTTCCATGTTCGACTTCAAGAAATTCTCACATGGATCGACTTGTACATCGAGTGAAGATCGGAAGAGATTGAAGACCCCGGATCTAGTTTCATCCATCCGGGCTGCGATATATATTCAGGACATAAAGACATGTACATCATTGCAACAGATGATTATCCTTCTCAAAAGATGATAAATTCGGCAGAGAATTATCAGTGAAGGATGATAAATTCGGCAGAGAATTATCAGTCTAGCATCAGACGATCGTCTGTTCTATGTACCAAAATGTATTTATAAAGCTGAGCATGGGAATGCCCGCCTCAGCTAGATCATGAAAAATGTATGAAAAATAATGTATTGTATTGTATCTTATTACAGGACACTTCTCAGCAGATTGAATGAACTTCGGATCCTCTCAATAAAGCATTTCACCCGATAAACGACCTCATACTTTAGGGGGCATCTGTTATAGACAATTTTGTGCCTTGCAGCAGCAAGCATGAATTGTCAATAATCCAAGGGATCCAAAGTTCCCTAAACATGATGTTCCTACCCCTAGAGGAACAAGGTCAGCAAGCCAACAGCTCTCAGATCAGTTCTCCACCTGAAAACACTCAAAAACAAGCAATCCTGAAATCAAAGCAGGTGCTCCACTGGGTTTCTGCGCTGAAACACAACTGCTCCATGGTGTACCTGCGTTGCAAAGCAGGCAGAACAAAGCCCACCTGCGTTGGGCGAGTTTGGACATGTGGCAGAGTGAGTCATAGCTTTGGAATCTTCCAAAATTGACACTTGGATCAGGTATTTCGCCTTGTGATGAGTCAGAGGCTTTGTTTCTCCAAGTGGAAGCAAGGTTCACCAAGTGGACTCAAGAACTGAAGATCAACTAAAGATTAACTGAAGAGAGAGAGGACACAAGGCAGCTACACATCAGTTGCAAGCTGACTCATCCTTTCTCAATTCATCTATATATTGAGCTCTCTCCCATGAGCTCAGGAGGCTGGAATTTTGTGCAAAGTAATGATATGTTGTTGGTTTCATTCTTGAGTTATTGGGTGATTGTTTGAGAGAGGTGAAGAAGAGAAATTCTTTCTGCTGGGAGGTGTTGCTGGGTTGGAGCCTGCAATGGTTGTAATCCTCTCAGAACCTTTATTTCTTCATTAATAAAAGCTATTGAGGTTCTTCTATGTGCTTTTGTTCAATTATATATTGTGATGATTGCATGTTTGGTTTACACTAATCCATGAACCAGTTATGATTGCATGCCCCTTGTAGTTTCCTTCTTTGTCATTGTGCAGGATCTCATTGTAGCTGGGCGAGCAGAAGGACAAAGAGCTAGGAACAAGCGGCCAAAGAGGAGAGTTTGGATTCGACATTAAGCGCAAGGCAACGGTTAGTGCTTTCTCTATCCTCTTTTGCTTTCATAAAGAAGTAAACCTTCAGTAGTTTGTTTTATAGTTGTTGCTAAGGAACTGTCACCCTTAGAGTGGGTTAGGGTCATCCGAGTCGGATACTTTTCCCTACAACAATATTTTGCAGCTTCTGGACGTGTGTAGAAACTCTGTTTGACTGGTTTTTTACTTTTCTCCTTCGGTTGTTTGCCTATTTCTATTGATCTTGTATCCCAACCCTAGAGCATCTAGTGGCTTGGCACTTATAGCCTTCTGTAGGAGTGTTGGTTTTTGTTTATCCAGTCAGCTCTTTGCTTGTTTCCTGCACTTGTTCACTTGACTTTGTGTTGGACTTAGATCACATAGTTCACTCGAGTCTTTGTGAGCTTTTTGGACAGGTTGTCTTTCTGTTTCGGATTTGGTTCTACTTGCATTGATTAGATTTGTTTATTTCATTGTGTGATCATCTCTCAAACTTGTTTATATGTATCATGCCATCTTAAAAAAGAAAGAAAAACAAATGATCTTTTTTGCATTACATTAGCTAGCACTTTGCATTGTTATTAGCAATTAGTTACTTTTAAAAAGAAAAGAAAAATTTCCATTTCTTGTTATTAGTTGCATTAGGATCTTTGTTGATTAGTGATCATTTTGTTTGTGTGAAAAGATCTCAACTCTCCCATAGATAGCATTCATTGAACGAAATGGTTTATTTTAGCATATAGTTTGCATGCAGGAAATTTTTGAGAGATCACATATGGTAGGACCTAAAAACTGAGACATAACTGAAGATAAACTGTAAAATGAATTCAATGAACCTAACAACGCATTGGAATTTAACGCAAAAATTCTAGAGGTCTAGGCTAGAGACGTGTTCCGGCATCATAAAGCCTGGTAGCTTACCGTCGAGTGGTTGGGTGATTCCTCCACAGTGAAACGGTAGGTGCCAGTATGGATTGTGCTCCCACGTACCGTTGATTATATATTGGGAGACCCCTATAGGCTTAAAACCTTTTATCCATAGGAAGCTGTGTCGGCCGCCCTACTCATCGCAATGCACTGAACACAGCATTCGGGAAGATTGACCGCCCGTACCCTAAAAAGTATTCTGCGGTTTTGCGAAAAGTTTGGCACACCCTCTACCTAGAATTCCAGAGCAGTTCCTTTTGGCCTTTTTCAGACTCTATAACGGAAAAAGTCCACCTGAGCATTTG
Organism: Pinus tabuliformis; assembly: GCA_031772625.1. NCBI lineage: Eukaryota > Viridiplantae > Streptophyta > Pinopsida > Pinales > Pinaceae > Pinus > Pinus tabuliformis. The sequence continues at coordinate 441,853,969 of CM062820.1, read as the reverse complement.
TCACTTCGGGCTCACTAAATATTCGAAGGAGACTAGAGTCATCTTTTGTCCTTTTCTCGACTCTTAAAACATGAAAAGGTCAAGTTCAGTTCCAGTGTCTTAAAATTTATTTGACCACGATAACATATTACTCGGTTAAATTTTGTTTGCATTAGTCTGAGTAGGGTTTTGTCTCGTTAGATTCCCTAGGGTTTTGTGAAGTTTCATCCTGGCAGAATTACCAATTTCGTCTTCCGAGATACCGGTTGTGAGTGAAACTCTTTCTATTGTTCCAAGTATACAACCACTTAATTCTCGTGCTCCAAGCAACGAGACTTACCAGTTTCATTGGAACCCTATTTGGGAACCTTCTGAAAACGGTATCCCTTTTTGGGAATACACTTCTCCTTGGGTTCCACCACCACCATTTCCTTCCGACATGGAAGATACATCCCCTACTATGACTGACGAGTCCGCTGCCCCAGGTGGTGAAATTCCCACCACACCTGTTAGTAGCACTCCTGCTACTGGGGGGCTACCTCTCGGCTATAGAGCAATAAGCAATGTTATGTCGTCCCCCTTCCCGGGTTCTATCTAGTCACAATTCACTTTTACAAATACGGAACCTATGACTCCACAGAGTCACGGTATAACTGTTACCTCAGTCACAACATCTCCAACGGTATCTGTGGCTTCTTCAACTCCTATTTTTAGTCAACCTTTGGCCTCTTTATTCGGAGGTTCTGATCCTACATGGAATGTCCCACCTGAAGGCCAATATGATCAGTATTTACCACCTCTTGGGTTCTTGACAGGTCAACCGAATGTTGAGGTTTCAGTTCCATTTTCAATTGATTGGACTTCCACCGTTTTTCATGGTGGTCAAGCTTCGTATGCACAGCCTGAAAAACCACCTCAACAAAACTTACAACGACAATCCTTTCAAGGAAATCCTTTTGCCTCTGGTGGTCCATTTTTCACCTCTCGACCTACTGGTAACCCAGGTCAACCTTCTATTCAACAAGCCCACCCTGGTGTCCAGCACGGTTCGCCTACTGGACAAACTGGTCAATCATTTGTTAACCCAAATCAACCCAATGTCCAGTATGCTCACATATCTGGACAAGCTGCTCAACCACTTGGTCAGCCCACTGTCCAGTATACTCAACCTTCTGGACAAGCTGCCCAACCACTTGGTCAGTCCACTGTCCAGTATAATCAACCTTCTGGGCAAGCCGGTCAGCCTCAAACACAGTTAGGCCAACCAGCTACCCAGCCCACTCAGCCATCTGGTCTGTTAGGACAACCTTCCGCTGCTCAATAGCAACTTCAGTATCAGCAGGTAGGCCAACCTCAGTATCAACAAGGTTATCCTTCTGGCCAGATAGCCCAACCTACAGGACAGCCTACTGGCGCTACTCAATCCGGTCCTTGGCCACAACCAGGACCCCAAAATCCATCTGGTCTTAAAATGCAGGCTGGAACTCAATCCCAAACATTTTATCAAACTCAGCCTGGTTCTCAAACTCAATTTGGAGTCCCACCACAATATGGCTACCAGCAACCTCAAGGGCAACCTTTGTTCGCCCCATACCAGAATTACCAACAACTGCAAACGAATCCTTTGCAGAATTATCAACAACCATATGGTGCATCTGCAACATCGTTTGGTAATCCTTACACTGGGGGGAAAAATACAAATCCCTATGGCCAATACACTATGGGGCCAACTCCGCCTGGGCAAAGCGCATGGGGGCAACCACCACCTGGTTGGAACCCTGGTGCTCCGTCCTACCAACAGCCCCAGATGTCTTTTAATCCTCAGTTACCATTCTTAGCGACTTTAGAATTACCGGATGTGTCCAAACTGACCAATGATCCTATTCTTCATAATCCTTATTGGTCTCCGGTTCCCACCAAAATTCCTGGTGACTGTCCCAAATTCGATGGTAAAGCTAATGAAGATCCGCAAGCTCATGTCATGACTTATCACCTATGGTGTTCATCCAACTCATGGCTTGATGATTCAATCCGGCTTCGCCTTTTTCAAAGGACTCTCACTGGCTCTGCCGCTAAGTGGTATATTGAGCTCAATCGCGGATCCTTTCAGGATTTCAACTCGTTGGCAATGGCATTCCTCACTCATTTTCAGTTTCCCATTCGATATGAAACGGGCACACACCTCCTCACATCCCTAAGACAGACAACGGCTACGCATATCTCTGATCACATTCATGAATGGAGACGGCGTAGACGCATGATTAAATTTTGGATTCCCGACCAGCTTCTTTCGGATTGGTTTACAACTTCGTTCGTTCCTCCAATAGCTCGAGACATTGCTATGGAAGCATGTGTTACTGAAGAGCAAGCTATCGCGCGCGCTCAGTACCTTCACTTGGTTTATTCCCAGTCAGGTACATTATATGATTATCTGCCTGATGCCCCAAGACCAGGAACATCCAAAGCCCCGCCAACACCCACTGTTGACGGTATTATTGGATCTGTTAGTTCATCCTCTAAGAAAAATTCCACGAACCCTGGGAAGCAAAAATCAAATGCTTCAATTGAAACCACTTCTCAGGTCATACCTACTTCTAATACTACTTCTAAGGTCAATGCCATTCAGTCCACCACGGCAGACAAAGCCTCGAAAGTAAAAAAGAAAGGGAAGGCGAAAAATAAGCAAGATCAACCTAAACAGGAACCCCCCAAACCTCAACCCGAGGAGGGTGCCAAGCGCAAACCCAAGTACCCTTGTCTTATCTGTGATGAGGATCACTACACCAAAGACTGCCCTCGGCGGTCCGAAGTTAGTCGTTTGTTGAAAGGCACTCCCGGGGTCCCTGCGGTGCTTAAAGAACCCTTTCCCTCACAGCAAACTCAAATGGTGGCTGACCCCTCTCAACCTCCCTCTTCCTTCGGTTCCCAGGTGTTTATGGCTGGAACGATACCTATTAATATCAGTACTCGAACAAAGGATTATCCATCTGTCGGGAAAGAGCCTGAAGTCCCCTCCAGTGCTCCCCCGTTCAGTTCAGGCCCGCTCCATATTGAGAGACCTAGTACTGAAACGCCTCTTCGACCCCCTCCAAAAGGAGTACTCCGGAAATCTTCTTACAACCCAAATGCCCATGCCGCACAACACTACAATATTGTTGAGGACTTAGCCTAGACTCCATCGGCTATGTCCGCCCTAGAAGTCCTCCAGAGCTGCCCTTCTCAGAGGAAGTCCTTCCTATCCGCTATCGGCGGTATAGACCCGGCTGATTCGGATTTAATCACTTTTGACTTAGAACGCCATATGCAGAGACTGCCTCCCCAAATCGCATTCCTCATACAGGTAATTATTGATAAGAAAACCATCCATCGTACAGTCATTGATGAAGGTGCTTCAACTTGCATCATGTTTGTTGCCTGTTGGAAAGCTATTGGGTCTCCAACGCTGACCCAGTCTCCTACGACCTTGGAAGCTTTTGATGGAAGAGCATCCCATCCTTATGGTATACTCCAACGTTTACCAATCACTTTGAAAGGCAAGACGGTCGAGATGGAAGTTGAAGTTGTTGATGCCACTCTAACCTACAACCTCCTTCTCGGACGCAGCTGGATATACGCGATGCAAGCTGTCGCTTCATCTTTCTTTCGTATCATTTGTTTCCCTCATCAAGGGAAGATTGTTACTGTGGACCAGCTGTCATTCTTCGCTTCCTCTTCGGAAGGAACTATTCCTTTCGTGGAGCATAACTCCAAGTCGACTGAGAGTCTGGGTCATGGACTTTTCAAGGATCCCGCCCTTATGGGTGTTTTTCCAGCACCACCTCCTAACGTCGCTTCCGTCAATATGATTTCTACTGGTTCTGATCCATGGATTCTCCCTCCTATCGACCAAGTAGCTTCTTGGGGCGACCAAATGCCGTTGAGTCCTGCCGAGCTCAACTACGTCGAGATTGTTGCTGCATCGGTTCCCTCTTCTGAACTTGCTCCTCCGAGCAAGGTTTTCCACTCGTTCGCTCCATCCTTAGGACTTGTAGACGAGGCTTCTTCAGATCTTTTCAAAGAAACATTTTCTTTCGACGAAGCCATTATCGAGACTATGTCTCTCGAGGAACCTCCTTGGCATGATACTCACCATCGTTCCTCGTTTCGACCTGCCCCTCAGGATATGCTTACTTGTGTAGAGCAGTTTGCTCCTCGTTTCCCATTTCCAATCCTTCAAGCACCTATCCACGTTTATCAAGCATCCTCTGAAGGAAATATGGCAAGCATTACGCAAACCCAACCTATCGACATCTCTGTGAAACCAGGGATTGTCGAGCACATTCACATCGGAGTCACTTGTACTCCGGAGGAGATTCAACTTTATTCCAACCTTTTTCGCGAATTTCATGATGTTTTTGCTTGGTCCTATGAAGAAATGCCTAGCATTGATCCTAACATAGTGGTGCATGAGATAATCACATACCCAGGTGCTAAGCCTGTTCGTCAACGTTTACGTCCTGTACACCCCAGAAAGGCTGCAACGATTAAGGCCGAAGTAGAAAAGCTTCTTAAAGCCGGTTTTATTTATCCTATCCCGCTCACAGATTGGGTTTCTAATATCGTACCTGTGACCAAAAAACAGGGTACTATCCGTGTTTGTGTCGATTATCGTGATATTAATTGGGTCTGTCCTAAAGATAATTTCCCCACACCATTCATTGATCAGATTATTGACGAGTGCGCGGGAAGCGAAATGTTTTCTTTTATGGACGGTTTTTTTGGTTATAAACAGATCAATATTGCTCCCGCTGATCAACACAAGACCGCCTTCATCTGTCCATGGGGTACTTTTGCCTATAAGAAGCTACCTTTCGGTCTCAAAAATGCCAGTGCTACCTTCCAACGTGCAATGTCCTATGCTTTTCATGACATTCGACACATTGTACAACCATACTTAGATGAGTTACTTTGCTCTTTTCCATCTTCTTCCACGCCCTCTCATACAGAGGATCAAATTCCGGATGAGACTTTGTTTCTCATCAGCACCCTCGATCCCTGGTACGGTGATATCATTATATATTTGCAGACGTCCTCCTTTCGCCCAGGCATTTCCAAAGACGCTCGGCGAAGGATTCGTCATCAGTCTCAACCATACCGTATAATTGGGGATAGATTGTATCGCCTCGACGCCGACTCTGTTCTCCGCCGTTGTCTTACTCATGAGGAAGCTGAGCGATTCTTAAATGACTACCACTCTGGTGCTTGTGGTGGTCACATGTCCAGATATGCAACCGCCCAAAAAATCCTCCGTGCTGGCTACTTCTGGCCCTCTATCTTTAAGGATTGCATTCTTGTTGTCCGTTCCTGTCATGAGTGCTAGATATTCTAGCAGAAGATGCGAGCACGTCCCACTCCATTGTACCCTGTTGTCACCGCCGGCCCTTTTGCAAAATGGGGCATTGATTATGTCACATGTAACCCTCGCTCGGCCGGGGGGCATGGGTTTATTATCGTCGTCGTCGATTATTTTACTAAATGGGCCGAGGCGATGCCTACGCTGACTGAAGACGGTCACACAGCGGCGAAATTTTTATTTAACCATGTTATTTCGCGTTTCGGCGTCCCTCAAGCCATTGTCACTGATCACGGGAAGCATTTCCATAATCATATGATGACGGAACTAACAACCCAGCTAGGCTTAAAGCACGATAGTTCCACTCCATACTACCCTCAGTCCAATGGCCAAGTTGAAGCGATCAATAAGATTTTGGTTACAATGCTTCAACGTACCGTTGGCATGCATAAGTCTAACTGGAATTTGATGTTGTTCCCTGCCTTGTGGGCTTACCGAACCTTCGTGAAGGATGCCACTGGTTTCACTCCATTCCAACTAGTCTATGGACTAGAGGCTACCCTTCCAATCGAGTGTGAAATCCCTTCGTTAAAATTGGCTGTCGAGCTACTTCCCAACACTACCCCATTAGAAGAACGCCTTATTTATCTGGAACAGCTAGATGAGACCCGTCGCCTAGCCTCTTTGGTCATCGAAACACAGAAGAAGCGAGTCAAGACTCACTTCGACCATACTGTACAACCACATTCTTTTGTTGAAGGAGATTTAGTTCTGCTATACGATCAGGAAAACGATAAACTAGGAGCAGGAAAACTCGAGTCTATGTGGCTAGGCCCTTAGATTGTCAAGAAAGTTTTGCCAAAAGGGGCCTATGAGCTAATTGACTATGAAGGGAACCCTCTCGCTCGGCCCCGAAATGGGCTGTATTTGTAAAAGTACTATGCGTGATGCTGGTACACTTCATTTTGTACATACATGTACTTTAGCTAGTCTGTTATGTGTGTGTGTGTCAGTCTCAATAGGCGTGATTGCCGCTTATTGTGTCTTTCGCTTCTTGTGCAGATGTCGAGTACACCTTATGTTGGTTTCACTGATGGTGCCTGCCGCAGTACTCGTAACTTGTCCTCTGCAGCATGGGTGATCTATGATCCTCATGGCGAGTTGATAGATCTTCAAGGTGTGTGTTTGGGTCATACCACTAATAATGTCGCCGAATATTGTGCTGTAATCGAGCTGCTTGCTGAAGTAATTAATCTCGGCATTCGGGCATTGGTAGTAAACCTAGACTCTCAACTTGTCATCCACCAGCTCAACGGGCATTATTCCGTCAGAGACCATCATATTCTAAGGTTGTATTTACGTGTGAGGTTGTTAGAAAGGAATTTTGATTTCATTACATATCAGCATATTCCATGACAATTAAACACATTATCTGATGCATTGGCTAATCATGTATTAGATAGACATTTGCGTAATTTGTAAATAAACCATTATACAAGCAAGCACATGAAAACACAATAATAAACCATAGGCATATGTATATATGTACGTGTGTGTCATAATGTTTGCGCTCCGCGAATTACATAATCAAAAAATAATACATGTCCAAAACTCATATAGCCGATGACAACATGTCTCTCAAAAACGTGCAACAATGAAACCTAGGCGCCTAACCACGGTGATGCTCATGATAGCATGTCACCGCCTGCACCAAACGTCTCAATAGATGATGGACGCGAGTAGATACTCCCACCGTGTGCCTTTGGTACACTCTAGGCACGTCGGCCAATTTGCCATAATCTGGAATTCCTCGAGTAAGTGCCTCAAGGTTCTGAACTAGATCGTCATCACCCTCTACCTGAGGGTCTACTACTGGTTGTGCTCTCCGTACATTATGAGGCAAGTCAGTTGGTCGCTCTGCACCAACATCTGCATACATATATATAGATGCTGTAAGAAACAGGCATGTATTACACAAGAAAAACTGAAATACATAAAAAACATCAAAAACACAAAGAGTTCTTACCTAGCTCCTCGTCCCAGTCCTCTCCTGCAGGCAGTGGGAGATCGGCAGTGGGAGATCGGGATCTCCAGTAAAATCCGTGCCCGCATAGGGCCAGTCTTCTATGACGATCATCTGGTGACGAAGCCAGATAAAGAACTCGGGCCTCCAGGCCATCTGCTGGCCCCCTCCTCCTCTGGGCATGAGTTCTGCCCACCGATTTAACCTCGGCTCCCGTGGCACTGGATCTGCCACTATGCCCCCCTGTACCCGGAATATCGACAGTCGCTCTAGGAAGAAAGTCACTATGATAGATCCGTAGCCGAACTGTTTGTTCCCATCACGCTTACACTTGGTAAGCTGCCTTTTGATGTTTGTTGTCACTGTCGTGGCCCAATCAAACAAAATAGGATTCAGACACTCGGTTGCCAGCAGCAAGTGATTCTTGCTGGCCTCATGGGGTGCTTGTACCCCAACCTTCCATGTAATGGTGAACAATATCACTTGTAGTACCAAGTCGGGAACCGTGATAATGTCTACTTTGGCACTGTTAGATCCAAAATGTGCCCCAGGACAGATTCTTTCCATCACCTCTCCCATCTTCTCACCAGAAGGCCTACTACCAGTAAAGATGGGCCGTGCACCTCGCCGTGATAGACCAGTAATAAAATAGGCATCAGAAACATCTAACTCCAATGTCTGGTCTTTCAGGCAAAATACCTGATCCTCTGTATCCCAAGCATCTACGATGAATCGCAGCAACTCAGGTTGTGCATGTAAGTATGAGGTAAGGAAGAACTTTTTCAAGCCACAATCTCTCAGAGCAGCCATGCATGCATCATCCTCAATTGCCATGGCATCCATGGCATCGTGCTCTCGTTCTCTCCATTCTATAGCCATTCTGACCAAACCCTGCAACCAAAAAGTCAAAAATGTCATCATTAGATCAATGGTGAAGACAAAAACCAGGAAAAATTGCAATTTCAACAGCTAAATTCATGGAAAATTTAGGTCGCGCGGTTGGCGCGACTGTTTCTAAAACAGTTGTGCCAAGGTCGCGCCCCCTTTGGGCAGAAAATCCCATTGGCACGAACCCGTGCGGGAAACTCGCGCCAATGGGCGCAACCCTAGTTTTTGCAATCCCCCTTGCAGAGGATCATTTTGTTGATAAAAAGCTGAAAAAATGGAATGAAAACAAAGCTAAAGATGAGGCCTCTTACCTGCTCCAGACGGCGGCTCGAATGATCTCCTGGATTGATCACAATCAGCAGTTGAATTTTGCACCCAAAACCCTCCAATGGTAAACTCACAAGGTAAAAAGTGAAAAGTAAATTTAGTTTTTACCATTTCACTATTTATAACATTTTTTGACCTAAAAATACATTAGAAATGATATTTTTTGAGAATTTTTGGAATATTTTTATGTCAAAGTGGGTTTTACACTGTTTTGTATGATGACAGGGGTTGGTGCAACTCAAAGCAATGAAACAAGCTCCTTTTTAGAGTTATCTTTCAGCTCTTTTCTGACTCGCTAAACATGAAAAGATTGCCGAGTTACTCCTCTTGACTCGTTAAAACGTTAATAAGGGGCGGTCGTTTTAAGTTATTTTTGTCGACTGTTAAATCATAAAAAGATTACCGGGTTTTTGTCGTTTCAAACTCGTAAATGGTTACGAAACGACGTGGTTTTGATCCATTTTTTTACTTTTTCAGATTAAAATCACTACCTATGAAAAGTACTCCTCGATCGTAATGGTCGGGCGGTTCATTCGAGCATTGTTTTATACTTTTTCGGGCTCGAGAGACACAACTTTACGAAAAAGGACACCCTGGAGTTTCCTTTTCCGCTGTCTTTTCAAACTCTCTAAACATGAAAAGATGCCGAGTTCTTCCTTTGTCAGACTCGTTAAACCCTGATGACATCAGATTTTGTCGAAATGACCCACCAAAAGCATATGCTATCCCCATCAAGCTTGTTAAAAATAATTGGGGTACTCGCCAGAAATGGTGGGGGAAAAAGAAAATTTTTGGAACCATAACTATGGTCGTGTCGGCAGTATGTCGCTCTTGAACATGGCACTTCTCTGTTTTCGTGTCTGGGTGGGGATATCTCATCTCATTTTTTCACTTGCTTCCGTGGGTTTGGATAATCCTGTTTGACCTCTCATCTGTTCATTGCCACGTCACCATGACCTCTGATCCATTGATGTCAAATACTGCCAACTCCACTGTCGTGCCACCGAAATGTTCAAGAGAAGTTGACCTTTGCAGAAAAACAACCTCTGATAGCTCATATAATCCTGATTCACAACATTATCTCTCCGTCTCGTGTCGATGATGTGGGAAACATTATGGCCCACCTTCGATCAAGGTCACTTCCTGTCGACTTCAGCTCATCATCCAGGAAGTTGATCTAGAGACTCCCTACCGGTGCCTTGGAGCCTACATGCCTTAACGGCAGGTTCTTCGTGTTCGATGCGAGGTTTTCATCATTCGCCTCCGATCGAATGATTCCATGGGTGTTCGACATCAGATCACTAATTCACACGCCGTAGATTGTACCTATAGTACCTTGAGGGCGATTATCATTATTGGTGGTACCTCTCGCGTCTGTTAACAGTTTCCATTATTGACTGGTAATCAGACGATGTTCATGCATGTTCGACTTCAGCTCATATATTCGCATGTTTGAACTTGTACTTTTCTTCGGGTCGAGATGGAGCGCAAGACCCTGGATTTTTCTATTGTAATCCAGGCGTGATACATGACTCAATCACTGGATGGCTGCGACCATACCTGAGTCTATTCATTGATCCTAACCAGATGGCTGCGACCATACTATGGATCTAGATTATTATGTACTCTCTTATGGGTGGCTGCGACCATACCACATATATCATGTACTTGAGCTATCAGTTGTATCTCTCAATGCAGATTCTCGGCGGCAGCTACATGTGTTCTTGTAAAGCATTTCACCCCTCTCTCTCTCTCGGGCCTCATGCTTTAGGGGGCATCTGTTACACAGTAATTTGTCACCATTGGTCACTGTCCCTGTTACCCCTGTTTCCGTACGTTGGAGGACGCATTCCTGGACCTATGAGCAGTGACATAACCTAAAAACACTTGCATTATGTTCCCCTGAGTATGAACTTCATATTCCCTGAAGACACTTTCTGCAAAATATCCCTGAAAAGTGCCCTTTTTCCATTAGCGTGAGTCCACAATGTCTTCCCCACACCAATAAATGAGATCCTCAAAAAAGGGTGCGACCATTGGCGCTCTGTCTTAGAACAACACTCGCGCCAACCAAATTTGGGAAAGATTTTTGACAAACGCACGCCGGATGTTTTTTTTCCTTTTATTGTCATCAGTATTTTTGGAATAAAGCTAGATTTAAAGGTGTCGAGACTCATCATCTATCCACAACAGCTTTTTGGGGATAATGTCAATCCACCATGAGTGTTTGGATGCATTGTATCTTCTTCCCTTCTCCATCTATAAAAGCCCATCCTCATGAACTTAACAAGCTAGTTCCGAAGTGCTGGAAGTTCTTGAGTTCTGATGTATTGGTGCTACTATTGATTATAGAGAGGTTATGCTGCCGGAAGTCTGAACTGTGTATCCACAAGTAAAGAGAGAGAGAGAATGATCTATTGCAAGGCATATGTAGCTGCTTGCCCAACTAGGTCTCTCAATATGGAGCGGGCCTGAACTGAGTGGTGGAGCACTGGAGGGGACTTTAGGCTCTTTCCTGGCAGATGGATAATCCTTTGTTCGAGTACTGATATTAATAGGTATCGTTCCAGCCATAAACACCTGGGAACCGAAGGAAGAGGGAGGTTCAGAGGGGTCAGCCACCATTTGAGTTTGCTGTGAGGGAAAGGGTTCTTTAAGCACCGCAGGGACCCCGGGAGTGCCTTTCAACAAACGACTAACTTCAGACCGCCGAGGGCAGTCTTTGGTGTAGTGATCCTCATCACAGATAAGACAAGGGTACTTGGGTTTGCGCTTGGCACCCTCCTCGGGTTGAGGTTTGGGGGGTTCCTGTTTAGGTTGATCTTGCTTATTTTTCACCTTCCCTTTCTTTTTTGCTTTCGAGGCTTTGTCTGCCGTGGTGGACTGAACGACATTGACCTCGGAAGTAGTATTAGAAGTAGGTATGACCTGAGAAGTGGTTTCAATTGAAGCATTTGATTTCTGCTTCCCAGGGTTCGCGGAATTTTTCTTAGAGGATGAACTAATAGATCCAATAATACCATCAACAGTGGGTGTTGGCGGGGCTTTGGATGTTCCTGGTCTTAAGGCATCAGGCAGATAATCATATAATGTACCTGACTGAGAATAAACCAAGTCAAGGTACTGAGCACGTGCGATAGCTTGCTCTTCAGTAACACATGCTCCCATAGCAATGTCCCGAGCTATTGGAGGAACGAACGAAGTTGTAAACCAATCCGTAAGACGCTGGTCGGGAATCCAAAATTTAATCATACGTCTACGCCGTCTCCATTCATGAATGTGATCAGAGATATGTGTAGCCGTTGTCTGTCTTAGGGATGTGAGGAGGTGTGTGCCCGTTTCATATCGAATGGGCAACTGAAAATGAGTGAGGAATGCCATTGCCAACGAGTTGAAATCCTGAAAGGATCCGCGATTGAGCTCAATATACCACTTAGCGGCAGAGCCAGTGAGAGTCCTTTGAAAAAGGCGAAGCCGGATTGAATCATCAAGCCATGCGTTGGATGAACACCACAGGTGATAAGTCATGACATGAGCTTGCAGATCTTCATTAGATTTACCATCGAATTTGGGACAGTCACCAGGAATTTTGGTGGGAACCGGAGGCCAATGAGGATTATGAAGAATAGGATCATTGGTCAGTTTGGACACATCCGGTAATTCTAAAGTCACTAAGAATGGTAACTGAGGATTAAAAGACATCTGGGGCTGCTGGTAGGACGGAGCACCAGGGTTCCAACCAGGCGGTGGTTGCCCCCATGGGCTTTGCCTAGGAGGATTTGGCCCCATAGTGTATTGGCCATAGGGATTTGTATTTTCCCCCCCAGCGTAAGGATTACCAAACGATGCTGTAGATGTGCCATATGGTTGTTGATAATTCTGCAAAGGATTCGCTTGCAGTTGTTGGTAATTCTGGTATGGGGTGAACAAAGGTTGTCCTTGAGGTTGCTGGTAGCCATATTATGGTGGGACTCCAAATTGAGTTTGAGAACCAGGCTGAGTTTGATAAAATGTTTGGGATTGAGTTCCATCCTGCATTTGAAGACCAGATGGATTTTGGGGTCCCGGTTGTGGCCAAGGACCGGATTGAGCAGCGCCAGTAGGCTGTCCTGTAGGTTGGGCTATCTGGCCAGAAGGATAACCTTGTTGATACTGAGGTTGGCCTACCTGCTGATACTGAAGTTGTTGTTGAGCAGTGGAAGGTTGTCCTAACAGACCAAATGGCTGAGTGGGCTGGGCAGCTGGTTGGCCTAACTGTGTTTGAGGCTGACCGGCTTGCCGAGAAGGTTGATTATACTGGACAGTGGACTGACCAAGTGGTTGGGCAACTTGTCCAGAAGGTTGAGTATACTGGACGGTGGGCTGACCAAGTGGTTGAGCAGCTTGTCTAGATATGTGATCATACTGGACATTGGGTTGATTTGGGTTAACAAATGATTGACCAGTTTGTCCAGTAGGCGAACCGTGCTGGACACCAGGGTGGGCTTGTTGAATAGAAGGTTGACTTGGGTTACAAGTAGGTTGAGAGGTGAAAAATGGATCACCAGAGGCGAAAGGATTTCCTTGAAAGGATTGTCCTTGTAAGTTTTGCTGAGGTGGTTTTTCAGGCTGTGCATACGAAGCTTGACCACCATGAAAAACGGTGGAAGTCCAATCAATTGACAATGGAACTGAAACCTCAACATTCGGTTGACCTGTCAAGAACCCAAGAGGTGGTAAATACTGATCATATTGGCCTTCAGGTGGGACATTCCATGTAGGATCAGAACCTTCAAATAAAGAGGCCGAAGGTCGACTAAAAATAGGAGTTGAAGAAGCCACAGATACTGTTGGAGGGGTTGTGACTGAGGTAACAGTTATACCGTGACTCTGTGGAGTCATAGGTTCCGTATTTGTAAAAGTGAATTGTGACCAGATAGAACCCGGGAAGGGGGACGACATAACATTGCTTATTGCTCTATAGCCAAGAGGTAGCCCCCCAGTAGCAGGAGTGCTACTAACAGGTGTGGTGGGAATTTCACCACCTGGGGCAGCGGACTCGTCAGTCGTAGTAGGGGATGTATCTTCCATGTCGGAAGGAAATGGTGGTGGTGGAACCCGAGGAGAAGTGTATTCCCAAAAAGGGATACCGTTTTCAGAAGGTTCCCAAACAGGGTTCCAATGAAACTGGTAAGTCTCGTCGCCTGGAGCACGAGAATTAAGCGGTTGTATACTTGGAACAATAGAAAGAGTTTCACTCACAATCGGTATCTCAGAAGACGAAATTGGTAATTCCGCCAGGATGGAACTTCACAAAACCCTAGGGAATCTAACGAGACAAAACCCTACTCAGACTAACGCAAACAAAATTTAACCGGGTAATATGTTATCGTGGTCAAATAAATTTTAAGACACTGGAACTGAACTTGACCTTTTCATGTTTTAAGAGTCGAGAAAAGGACAAAAGATGACTCTAGTCTCCTTCGAATATTTAGTGAGCCCGAAGTGACAAATGCTCAGGTGGACTTTTTCCGTTATAGAGTCTGAAAAAGGCCAAAAGGAACTGCTCTGGAATTCTAGGTAGAGGGTGTGCCAAACTTTTCGCAAAACCACATAATACTTTTTAGGGTACGGGCAGTCAATCTTCCCGAATGCTGTGTTCAGTGCATTGCGATCAGTAGGGCGGCCGACACGGCTTCCTATGGATAAAAGGTTTTAAGCCTATAGGGGTCTCCCAATATATACTCGACGGTACGTGGGAGCACAATCTGCACTGGCACCTATCGTTTCACCGTGGAGGAATCACCCAACCACTCGACGGTAAGCTACCAGGCTTTACGACGCCGGAACACGTCTCTAGCCTAGACCTCTAGAATGTTTGCGTTAAATTCGAATGCGTTGTTAGGTTCATTGAATTCATTTTACAGTTTATCTTCAGTTATGTCTCAGCTTTTAGGTCCTACCGTATGTGATCTCTCAAAAATTTCCTGCATGCAAACTATATGCCAAAATAAACCATTTCGTTCAATGAATGCTATCTACGGGAGAGTTGAGATCTTTTCACACAAACAAAATGATCACTAATCAACAAAGATCCTAATGCAACTAATAACAAGAAATGGAAATTTTTCTTTTCTTTTTAAAAGTAACTAATTGCTAATAACAATGCAAAGTGCTAGCTAATGTAATGCAAAAAAGATCATTTGTTTTTCTTTCTTTTTTAAGATGGCATGATACATATAAACAAGTTTGAGAGATGATCACACAATGAAATAAACAAATCTAATCAATGCAAGTAGAACCAAATCCGAAACAGCAAGACAACCTGTCCAAAAAGCTCACAAAGACTCGAGTGAACTATGTGATCTAAGTCCAACACAAAGTCAAGTGAACAAGTGCGGGAAACAAGCAAAGAGATGACTGGATAAACAAAAACCAACACTCCTACGGAAGGCTAGAAGTGCCAAGCCACTAGATGCTCTAGGGCTGGGATACAAGATCAATAGAAATAGGCAAACAACCGAAGGAGAAAGGTAAAAAACCAGTCAAACAGAGTTTCTACACATGTCCAGAAGCTGCAAAATATGTAAAAAGACGAAAATCTGAATTTGAAGAGCTTTCAACACACACACTGGCAAAGTTTACAAGACTGGCGCGACTGTCAGCCTGTAACTTGCGCTATTAAAGAATCGGCGCGAGTTACTGGTATGCAACATGCGCCAACTGGCGCGACTGTCAAAAATAAAAACGCTCCAACAGTTTGTTGGCCCAAAAAAAAAAAATAAAACAGCCCAGTGTCTGGTCAAGAGTACTCAGACAACAAGAAAAATTGACCCAGAAAGCTCATTTACGCAAGGAGACAAGAGAAAACTAACATGCAAGACAAACTCCAAGGTTTATAAATCAAAAATAGCTCTTCCCCAGCGGAGTCGCCAAATTGTTGGAGAGGTAAATCCCCTCTGCGGACAGAGGCGATCCCACTAGCCCAAAATGGGTCTAGCAACAATCAATCACACTATTATGCAAGTTCCTAGTTGTAAATCGAAGGTGGATAAGAAGAACCAACCTGGAATCCCACGATATTGTCATAGATGAGTTGATATCCCTGTTCTCTAGCTCCGGCAGGTCACAATCCTAGCGATCTCCGCGTATGGACACCTGCACATGCAAAGAACGAAGCGAAATACAAGCATAAAATCCACGATATACAACTATATATCAGTCAGAAAGGACATAAATCAAGCATCATCATCATGAAAAGTAAGATTGGAACCATAATAATAGTCGTTTATTAATGAACAATCAGAGAAAATTACAACCAATGTTCTGACGTTGAATCTCTCCTCTGGCTGGGCAAGCAGCTACATATGCCTTGCAATAGATCCTTCTCTCTCTCTTTACTTGTGGATACACAGTTCAGACTTCCGGTAGCATAACCTCTCTATAATCAATACTAGCACCAATACATCAGAACTCAAGAACTTCCAGCACTTCGGAACTAGCTTGTTAAGTTCATGAGGATGGGCTTTTATAGATGGAGAAGGGAAGAAGATACAATGCATCCAGACACTCATGGTGGATTGACATTATCCCCATAAAGATGCTGTGGATAGATGATGAGGATAGATGATGAGTCTCGACACCTTTAAAGCCAGCTTTATTCCAAAATGACTGATGACAATAAAAGGAAAAAAACATCCGGCGCGCGTTTGTCAAAAATCTTTCCCAAATTTGGTTGGCGCGAGTGTTGTTCTAAGATAGAGCGCCAATGGTCGCACCCTTTTTTGAGGATCTCATTTATTGGCGCGGGTAAGACATTGTGGACTCGCGCTAATGGAAAAAGGGCACTTTTCAGGGATATTTTGCAGAAAGTGTCTTCAGGGAATATGAAGTTCATACTTAGGGGAACATAATGCAAGTGTTTTTAGGTTATGTCACTGCTCACAGGTCCCGGAATGCGTCCTCCAACGTACGGAAACAGGGGTAACAGGGACGGTGACCAATGGTGACAAATTACTGTGTAACAACTACGTTGTGGCATCAAAGGCTTGGACATATTGGAGAGAATGGCCTTCAAATACTTCATGGTAAAGGTATGATAGAAGGTATGAGTAATAGCAGTCTAGATTTTGATTTCTGTGAAAATTATGTATATGGGAAGCAGAATCGGGTTATTTTCCCCCTGGTGGTAAGAGGGTGAAACAGATATTAGAGCTTGTGCACAGTGATGTGTTTGGACCTGTGAAGGTTCCATCACTGGGTAAGTCTGTGTACCATGTATCATTTATAGATGACTTCTCAAGGAATACATGGATATATTTCCTTAAGAAGAAATATGAAGTCTTTGACAGGTTTAAAGAATTTAAGGCTCTAGTGGAAAACCAGACATAGAAGAAGATAAAGGTGTTGAGGACAGATAATGGTGGAGACTTTTGTAGTAAGGAATTTGAAGAATTCTGCAACAAGTGTGGTATAGCATGATAGAAGACTGCTCCATATACACTTCAACAAAATGGAGCTGTAGAAAGAATGAATAAGACGTTGATGGAAAGGGCAAGAAGCATGCTCAGTAGTGCCAAGTTAGGACAAGAATTCTAGGCAAAGGCGGTGGATACTGCATGTTCCCTGGTCAAAAGGTCACCTTCATCAGCATTCGAGGATAAGACTCCACAAGAGGCATGGACTAGTAAGAAACCCTCTCTTTCGGGGTATCTCATGTACCACAATTTTCTCCCCATTACACTGACATACCCAAGTGTTGTCTTCCCTTAATATAGATACTCATAAAATTCTTAGATTTTATGGTTTAGGGATTAGGGTTTGGGGTTTAGGGCTTACGATTTAGGGTTTATAAAATTTTAGAAAATTCTTTTAATAAGAACTTGAATAAAAATTACAAATAGTTTTTAAAATGTTATAAAATTCTTAGGCTTTAGCGTTTAGGGTTTATGGTTTATAGCACTTTAGTAAATGTTTTTAATATACTCTTAAATAAAAGTTACAAAACACTCTTTAAAATGTTATAAATTAATTAGGGTTTAGGTTTTAGGGTTTAACTTTTATGGATTAGGCTTTAAAGTTTATAACACATTAATAAATTCTTTTAATAATCACATAAAAAACGTTACAAAACACTTCTTAAAATGTTATGAAATGTTTAGGGTTTAGGCTTTATGGTATAACATATACGGTTAAGGGTTCGCGGTTTAGGGTTTAGGGCTTAGGGTTTATAACAATAGTAAATTGTTTTAATAAACACTTAAGTAAAAGTTTTGAAACACTTTTTGAAATGTTATAAAAGGCTTAGGGTTTGGCATTTACGGTTTAGGTTTTTCGGTTTAGGGTTTATAGTTTAGGGTTTGGTTTTTATGGTTTAGGGTTTATAACACATTAGTAAATTATTTTGATCAAAACTTAAGTAAAAGTTACAAAACGTTTTTTTGAATTCCATAAAATGCTTAGGGTTTAGGGTTGAGAAGACTTTAGTAAATTATTATAATAAACACTTGAATAAAAGTTAAAAATCACTTTCTAAAATGTTATAAATTGCTTAGGTTTTAAGTTTAAGAGTCTAGGGTTTATAAGAATTTAGTAAATCCTCTTAATAAACACTTAAATAAAAGTTAGATTTTTTTTTAAGATGTTATAAAATGCATAGCGTTTAGGGTTTAGGGTTTATGGTTTGGGGTTTGGTGTTTAGAGTTTAGGGTTTAGGTTTTATAACACTTTAGTAAATGATTTTAATAAACACTTAAATAGAAGTTAGAGTATGCGTTTTAAAATGTTATAAAATTATTATGGTTTAACGTTTAGGGTTTAGGGTTTAGGGTTTGGGTTTATGGTATATAATTTAGTGGTTAGGATTTAGGGTTTTAGGTTTAGAGTTTAGGGTTTAGGGTTTAGGGTTTGTGGTTTACACTTTAGGGTTGAGGGTTTATAACACTTTGGTAAATTCTTTTAATAAATACTTAAATAAAAATTACAGAACTATTTTTAAAATGTTATAAAATACTTAGGGTTTACTGTTTAATGTTCACGGTTTGGGGTATAAGATTTAAGGTTTAGTGTTTAGGGTTTATGATTTAGGGTTTAGGGTTTGGGTTTTAGAGGTTAGGGTTTAGGGTTTATAAGATTTAGTAAATTCTTTTAATAAACACTTAAATAAAATTTTCAAAATACTTTTTAAAATGTTATAAAATGATTAGGGTTTAGGGTTTATGGTTCGGGATTTAGGGTTTAGTGTTTAAAATTTGGGATTTTGTGTTTGGGTTTAGGGTTTAATGTATAGGGTCTACAACATTTTTGTAAATGTTTTTAATAAATAGTTAAATAACATTTACAAAACAATTTTTAAAATGTTATAAAATGGTTAGGGTTTAGGGTTTAGGTTTTGAGGTTTAGGGTTTATGTTTTTGTGTTTATGGATTAAGGTTTTTTGTTTATGGTTTAGGGTTTATAACACTTTAGTAAATTCTTTTAATAAAAACTTAAATACAAGTTACAAAATTCTTCTTAAACTCTTATAAAATTCTTAGGGTTTATGGTTTAGGGTTTAGGGCATTGGGTTTAGGGTCTAGGGTTTAGTTTTTGGGGTTTTCGTTTTAGGGTGCATGGCTTAAGGTTTATAATAGTTTAGTAAATTCCCTTAATAAACAATTAAATGAAAGTTACAAAAGGCTTTTAAAAATGTTATAAAATGCCTATGGTTTAGGCTTTAGTTTATAGGGTTTGGGGTTTATAAACTTTATTAAGTGCTTTTAATAAACACTTAAAAAGGGTTACAAAACACTTTTTAAATGTTATTAAATGATTAGTGTTTCGTGTTTAGGGTTTGGGGTTTAGGGTTTAGGGTTTAGGGTTTAGGGTTTAGGGTTTGGGGTTTAGGATTTAGGTCTTATAACACTTTAGTAAATTATTTTAATAAAAACTTAAATAAAAGTTTAAAAACTCTTTTTAAAATGTTATATAATGCTTAGGGTTTAGGGTTTAGGGTTATAACACTTTATTAAATGCTTTAAATAAACCCTTATAACAAAGTCAAAAAAAGGTTTTTAGGGTTTAGGGTCTTTTGGGGTTTAGGGGTTTTTTAGGGTTTATGGTTTTTTAGGGTTTAGGGTTTTTTATGGTTTATGGTTTTTTAGTATTTTTAGGGTTTAGGGATTAGGGGTTTAGGATTTATTACACTTTAGTAAATGGTTTTTGGTAAACACTTAAATTAAAGTTAGAAAACACTCTTTAAAATGTTATAAAATCCTTATGTTTTGGAGTTTGGGGTTTAGGGCTTAGGGTTTAGGGTTTAGGTATTCGAGTTTAGGGTTTAGAGTTTATAAGACCTTATTAAATGCTTTCAAGATTTAGGCTTTATGGTTTAGGGTTTATAAGACCTTAGTAAATGATTTTAGGTTTTATCCTTTAGGCTTTAAGCATTAGGATATAGGGTTTGGGGTTTGGAGTTTAGGGTTTAAGTTTTAGAGCACTTTAATAAACACTTAAATGCAAGGTACATAACACTTTATAAAACGTTTTTAAATTCTTAGTGTTTAGGGTTTACCATTTGGGGTTTATGGTTAGAGATTTAGGGGTTCGGGTTTAGGGTTTAGGTTTTAGGATTTATAACAATTTAGTAAATTCTTTTAATAAACACTTAAATAAAAGTTTTAAATGATTTTTAAAATATTATAAAATGATTAAGGTTTACATATTAGGGTTTAGGGGTTTATGGTTTTGGGTTTTGGGTTTATGGTTTAAGGTTTAATACACTTTTGTAAATGCTTTTAATAAACACTTAAATAAACGTTACAAAACACTTTCTAAAATGTTGTAAAATGCTTAGGGTTTCGGCTTTAGGGTTTATAACACTTTAGTAAATGCTTCTAATAAACACCTAAATAATATTTAGCAAATGATTTTTAAAATTTTATAAACTACATAGGGTTTAGGTTTTATAACACTTTAGTAAATTCGTTATGAAACCAGCTCAAGAAAAGATAGAAAAGGTAGATTAACACCTTAGAATTTAGCCTCGTCAAGGGGGAAACCTCCTTTACATTACATAACTAAACAATTCTTGGATGATACAAATGAAAAGACCTCATTTCTATATATAGGAGCCTAAGGGGTCATAAAATAATTAGAGCCGACATAACAATAATAATGTAAGGGCACAATAATAACAATAGTGGGCTTCTATGGGGCACAATAGTAATAATATGGGCACTACATGGGTACATCAATATAATAAGTGGGTTGCACTAATAACAATAAGGGGTTACACTAGTAGTATAGGGGACTAACAAAATTGTTGTAATAAACACTTAAATAAATGCTACAAAACAATTTTTAAAATTTTGTAAAATTGTTAAGGTTTAGGGTATGGGGTTTACAGTTCACGGCTTAGATTCTAGGGTTTATAACATTTTAGTAAATTATTTTAATAAAAACTTAAATAAAAGTTACAAAAAACTTTTCAAAATGCTATAAAATACTTAGGGTTTATGGTTTTGGTTTTCGATATAGGTTTTAGGGTTTAGGGTTTATAACACTTTAGAAATTTTCTTTAATAAACACTTAAATGAAAGTTACAAAACACTTATTAAAATATTATAAAATGATTAGTATTTAGGGTTTGGGGTTTGGGGTTTAGGGTTTAGGGTCTTAGGTTTAGAGTTTAAAAAACTCTCTTTAAAATGCTGTAAAATGGTTAGGGTTTAGGGTTTGCGATTTACGGTTTATAATGGTTCAGTAAATGATTTTAATAAACACTTAAATAAAGGTTACAAAACACTTTTTAAAATGTTATAAAATTCTTAGAGTTTGGGGTTTAAGGTTTAGAGTTTCAGGTTTGGGTTTTAGAGTTTAGGGTTTAGTGTTTATGGTTTATAAAGCTTTAGTAAATTATTTTAATAAACATTGTAATAAAAGTTACAGCATGATTTTTTAAATGCTATAAAATGATTAGGGTTTAGGGTTTAGCAGTTATGGTTTGGGGTTTAGGGTTTATGGTGGTGTAGCATTTAGGATTTATGGTTTATAAGACTTTAGTAAATTGTTTTAATCAAGGATTAAATAAAAGTTACAAATTCTTTTTAAAATGATATAAAATTCTTACAGTTTAGTGTTGGCAGTTTTGCATTTGGGACTTACGGTTTAAGGTTGATAAGACCTTAGTAAAAGCTTTTAATAAAGAATTAAACAAAAGTTTTAAAATGATTTTTAAATTGTTTTAAAATTCTTATGGTTTAGCATTTTGGGTTTTTATTTTGGGTTTTAGGTTTAGGGTTTATGGTTTATATTTTAGGGTTTCTAGTTAGTAAATGATTTAGGTTTTTAGAACTTAGGATTTATGGTTTAGGCATTAGGGTTTAGGGTTTAGGTTTTAGGTTTAGAGTTTAGGGTTTAGAGAACTTGAGTAAATGCTTTTAATAAGCACTTAAACAAAAGTTAGAAACTGCTTTTTAAAACATTATAAAATTCTTAGTGTTTATGATTTAGAGTTAAGGGTTTGAGGTTTAGGGTTTTCAATTTAGGGTTTATGGTTTATAATATGTTATAAAATGCTTCTTAAAATTTTATAAAATTCTTAGCATTTATGGTTTACGGTTTAGGGTTTAGGGTCTGTAGTTTGGGTTTTAGGGTGTAGGGTTTAGGGTTTTGGGTTTCAAGTTTAGGGTATAGGGTAGAGTGTTTAAGGTTCATAAAATTCTTATGGTTTAGGGTTTTGTGGTTTAGGGTTTAGGGTTTAAGGTTTAAGTTTTAAGGTTTATAACACTTTAGTAAATGCTTTTAATAAACACTTAAATAAAATTTACAAAACACTTTTTAAAATGTTATAAAATGATTAGGGTATAGGGTTTACGGTATAGGGTTTAGGGTTCAGAGTTTAGGGTTTATGGTTTATGGTTTATGGTTTATAACACTTTAGTTAATTCTTTTAATAAACAATTAAATAAAATTTACAAAACCATTTTTAAAATGCTATAAAATGCTGAGGGTTTAGGGTTTTAAGTTTAGGGTTTAGGGTTTAGAGTTTAAGGTTTAGGGATTACAACACTCTAGTAAATTATTTCAATGAAAAATTAAATAAAAGTTAGAAAAAACTTTTTAAAATGTTATAAATTACTTAGGATTTAGGGTTTAGAGTAAGGATTTATGGTTTAGAGTTTTGGATTTATGGTTTATAGCACTTTAGTAAATGTTTTTAGTAAACACAAATAAAAGTTACAGAAGGTTTTTAAAATTGTTATAAAATGCTTAGTGTTTAGGGTTATGGTTTATAATTTAGGGTTTGGGATTTAGGGTCTACAATTTAGGGTTAAGTGTTTGCGTTTAGGATTTAGGGATTAGGGTTTACGGTTTAGGGTTTATAACACTTTATGAAATGCTTAGGGTTTAATTTTTAAGATTTTCAGTTTAGGGTTTAGGGCTTGGGGTTTAGGTTCATGGTTTCAAGTTTATAACACCTTAGTAATTGTTTTAATAAACACTTAAATAAAAGATACAAAGCACTTTTTAAAATATTATAAAATTCTTAGGGTTTAGTGTTTAGGATTTGGAGTTTAGGGTTTATGGTTTAGGGTTTGGGGTTTAGAGTTAAGGGTTTAGGACTTAGGGTTTAGGGTGTAGGGATGAACCACCCACCTTAAGGGGGTATCTACTGCTACATATTACACATAATACATCCATCCCGTGGAGCCTCGAGGAGTTATGAAGAAGAATAAATAAAAGGAAAAAGGTTTATGAAGAAGGTGGAAAAAGAAGGTTGCGGTATCTCATGTACTACAATTTTCTCCCTCCTACAATCACATACTGAGGTGTGTTCTTCCCTTATTATAGATGTTGACAAAATTCTTAGGGTTTATGATTTAGGGATTGGGGTTTGGGGTTTAGGGTTTAGGATTTAGAGTTTAAAATGTTATAAAATTCTTAGGCTTGTTTACAGTTTATAACACTTTAGTAAATGTTCCTAATATAAACTTAAATAAAAGTTACAAAACACTCTTTAAAATGCTATAAATTAATTACGGTTTAGGTTTTAGGGTTTATGTTTTAGGGATTAGGGTTTAAAGTTTATAACACTAGAGTAAATTATTTTAATAAACACGTAAAAAAAAGTTACAAAACACTTTTTAAAATGTTATGAAATGCTTAGGGTATAGGTTTTATAGTATAAGGTATAGGGTTTAGGGTTTGGGGTTTAGGGTTTAGGTTTTAGGGTTTATTTTTAGAGATTAGGGTTTAAAGTTTATAACGCATTAGTAAATTCTTTTAATAAACACGTAAACAAAGTTACAAAACAATTTTTTAAATGTTATGAAATGTTGAGGGTTCAGGTTTTAGGGTATAAGGTATATGGTTTAGGGTTTTGGGTTTAGGGTTTAGAGTTTATAACACTTTAGTAAATTGTTTTAATGAACTCTAAAATAAAAGTTACAAAATTCTTTTTGGAATGTTATAAAAGGCATAGGGTTTAGCGTTTAGGGTTTAGGTTTTTCCATTTAGGGTTTATAGTTTAGGATTTATCTTTTGTGGTTTATGGTTTATAACACCTTAGTAAATTATTTAAATAAAAACTTAAGTAAAAGTTACAAAAGAATTTTTAGAATTTTATAAAATGCTTAGGGTTTAGGGTTTATAAGACTTTAGTAAATTCTTATAATAAACACATAATAGAGGTTTAAGTACACTTTTTAAAATGTTATAAATTGATTATGGTTTAGGGTTAAGAGTTTAGGTTTTATAAGACTTTAGTAAATCCTCTTAATAAACACTTAGATAAAAGTTATAATTCTTTTTAAGATGTTATCAAATGCTTAGGGTTTATGTTTTGGGGTTTGGTGTTTAGAGTTTAAAGTTTACTGTTTATAACACTTTAGTAAATGATTTTAATAAACACTTAAATAGAAGTTACAATATGTTTTTTAAAATGTTATAAAATTATTAGGGTTTAGCATTTAGAGTTTAGGGTTTAGGGTTTTGGAGTTTAGGGTTTAATGTTCATAGTTTTGGCTTTAGGGTTTAAGGTTTAGGGTTTAGGGTTTATGATTTAGGGTCTAGGGTTTAGGGTCTAGAGGTTAGGGTTTAGGGTTTATAAGACTTTATTAAATTCTTTTAATAAACACTTAAATAAAAGTTTCAAAATACTTTTTAGAATGTTATAAAATGATTAGGGTTTAAGGTTTAGGGTTTGGGATTTAGGTTTTAGGGTTTGGGGTTAGGGTTTAAGGCTTGGGGTTTTGGGTTTAGTTTTATGGTTTAGTTCTTAGGGTCTACAAAATTTTGGTAAATGCTTTTAACAAAAACTTAAATAAAAGTTCCGAAACAATTTTTAAAATGTTATAAAATGGTTAGGGTTTACAGTCTACGATTTAGGGTTTAGGGCTTGGAGTTTGGGGTTTACAGAAGTTACAAAATTATTCTTAAACTGTTATAAAATTCTCAGGGTTTATGGTTTAGGGCTTCGGGTTTAGGGTTTAGGGTTTAGGTTTTGGGGTTTAAGTTTTAGGGTATATGGTTTAAATTTTAGAACAATTTAGTAAATTCTTTTAATATACACTTAAATAAAAGTTAGAATTTTTTTTTAAAAATGTTATAAAATGCCTTCAGTTTAGGGTTTAGGATTTAGGGTTTGGGGTTTAGCGTCTAATACAAAACTTTATTAAGTGATTTTGATAAACACTTAAAAAAGGTTACAAAACACTTTTTTAAATGTTATTAAATGATTAGGGTTTAGGGTTTATGGTTTGGGTTTGGGATTTGTAACACATTGATAAATTATTTTAATAAGAACATAAAAAATGTTACAAAACGCTTGTTAAAATCTTATAAAATGCTTAGTCTTTATGGTTTAGGATTTAAAATTCTATATTATGCTCATGGTTTAGGATTTATAAAGCTTTAGTAAATGCTTGTAATAAACACTTAAAAAAAGTAAGAAAATGCTTGTTAAAATGTTAAAAAAACCTAGTGTTTAGAGTTTAGGGTTAATAGTTTAGGGTTTTGGGTTTAAAATGCTATAAAATGCTTATTGTTTGTGATTTACATTTTATAACGTTTTAATCAATGCTTTTAACAAAAAATTAAAAAAAGTTACAAAAATATCGTTAAAATGTCATTTAATTATTAGGGTTTAGGTTTGGGGTTTGGGGTTTAGTGTTTAGGGTTTATGTTTTGGGGTTTAGAGTTTATGTTTTTTGGTTTATGGTTTAGGGTTTTGTGTTTATGGTGTATGGTTTAGGGTTTTGTGTTTTTGGTTTATGGTTTATGGTTTTGTGTTTATGGTGTAAGGTTTAAATAAAAGCTACAAAATTCTTCTTAAACTGTTACAAAATTCTTAGGGTTTAGGGTTTAGGGTTTAAGGCTTGGGGTTTAGGGTTTAAGGTTTAGGTTTTGGGGTTTAGGTTTTAGGGTTTATAAAAATTTATTAAGTGCTTTTAATAAGCACTTAAAAAAGGTTAAAAAAACTTTTTAAAATGTTATTAAATGATTAGGGTTTAAGGTTTAGGGTTTAGGTTTTAGGTTTTATAGCACCTTAGTAAATTATTTTAATAAAAACTTGAATAAAAGTTACAAAATTATTTCTAATAGATTATAAAATTCTTAGGTATTAGGGTTTAGGGTTTCGGGTTTCAGGTTTAGGGTTTAGTGTTTAGGGTTTAGGGTTTATAACACTTTAGTAAAATATTTTAATAAACACTTAAATAAAACTTACGAAACAATTGTTAAAAGGTTATAAAATGCTTAGGGTTTAGGGTTTAGGGTTATAACACTTTAATAAATGATTTTAACAAACACTTTAAAAAATTACAAAATTGTATTTTAAGATGTTATAAAATTCTTAGTTTTTAGGGATAAGGTTTATGGTTTAGGTGTGGGATTTATAAAACTTTGATAAATTATTTTAATCAGAACATAAAAAAAATGTTAGAAAACACTTGTTAATATGTTATAAAATTCTTAGTATTTATGGTTTAGGATTTAAAATTCTATAAAATGCTCATGGTTTAGTGTGTAGCGTTTAGGGTTTATAACACTTTAGTAAATTATTTTAATAAACACTTGAAAAAGTTACAAAATCCTTGTTAAAATGTTATTGAATGCTTAGTGTTTAGGTTTAGGCTTTAAAATGTTATAAAATGCTTAAGGTTTAGGGTTTAGGGTTTATAAGACTTTAGTGAATTATTATAATAAACACTTAAATAAACGTTAAAAAACACTTCTTAGAATCTTATAGATTGCTTAGGGTTTAGGGTTAAGATTCTAAGGTTTATAAGACCTTAGTAAATGCGTTAATAAACACTTAAATAAAAGTTAGAACTTTTTTTAAGATGTTATAAAATGCTTAGGTCTTAGGGTTTAGGGTTTTAGATTTAGGGTTTAGGGTTTATTGTTTAGAGTTTAAGCTTTGGGGTTTTGGGTTTAGGTTTAGGGTTTAGTGTTTAGGGTCTACAAGATTTTGGTAAATGGTTTTAATAAATAGTTAAATAAAAGTTACATAACAATTTTTAAAATGTTATAAAATGGTTAGGGTTTAGGGTTTGGGATTTAGGGTTTAGTGTTTAGGTTTTGGGGTTTAGGGCTTATGTTTTTGCATTTAGGGTTTAGGGTTTTGTGTTTATGTTTTAGGGTTTATGTTTTTGCATTTAGGGTTTAGGGTTTTGTGTTTATGGTTTAGGGTTTACAACACTTTAGTAAATTATTTTAATAGACACTTAAATAAAAGTTACAAAATTCTTCTTAAATTGTTATAATATTATGAGGGTTTATGGTTTAGGGTTCAGGGCTTGGGATTTAGGGTTTAGGGTTTAGGTTTTGGGGTTTATGTTTTTTGGTATATGGTTTAAGGTTTATAACAATTTAGTAAATTCTTTTAATAAACACTTAAATAAAATTTGCAAAACACTTTTAAAAATGTTATAAAATGCCTATGGTTTAGGGTTTAGTTTATATGGTTTAGTGTTTAGGGTTTATTGTTTAGGGTTTAGGATTTAGGTTTTAGGGTTTGGGATTTAGTGTTTAGGGTTTATCAAAATTTAAAATGTTATTAAATGATTAGGGTTTAGGGTTTAGGGTTTAGGTTTTATAACACCTAAGTAAATTCTTTTAATAAATGCTTAAACAAAAGTTACAAAATTACTTTTAATAGATCAAAAAATGCCTAGGTTTTAGGGTTTAGGGTTTGGGTTTTTTGGTTTGGGATTTAGTGTTTAGGCTTTAGGGGTTAGGGTTTATAACACTTTAGTAAATTAATTTAATAAACACTTAAATAAAATTTACAAAACTCTTATTAAAATGTTATAAAATGCTTAGGGTTTAGGGCTCAGGGTTATAACACTTTATTAAATTTTTTTAATAAACACTTAGAAAAGTTACAAAATGTATTTTAAAATGTTATAAAATTCTTAGAGTTTAGTGATAGGGTTTATGGTTTGGGTTTGGGATTTATAACACTTTTATAAATTCTTTTAATAAGAATATAAAAAAAACTACAAAACGCTTGTTAAAATGTTATAAAATGCTTAGGCTCTAGGGTTCAGGATTTAAAATTCTATAAAATTCTCATGGTTTAGGGTTTATAACACTTTAGTAAATGCTTTTAATAAACACTTTAAAAAATCAAGAAAACGCTTGTTAAAATGTTATAAAATACTTAGGGTTTAGAGTTTAGGCTTTAGGGTTTAGGTTTTGGGTTTAAAATGTTATAAAATGCTTACGGTTTAGGATTTAGGGTTTATAACATTTTAGTAAATTCTTTTAATAAACACTTCAAAAAAAGTTACAAAAATCTTGTTAAAATGTCATTGAATGCTTAGGGTTTAGGTTTGGGGTTTGGGGTTTAGGGTTTAGGGTTTACGTTTTGGGGTTTAGGGTTTATTTTTTTGTGTTTAGTGTTTAGGGTTTTGTGTTTAAGGTTTATGGTTTATAGGAATTTAGTAA
The DNA here is from genome assembly GCA_031772625.1 of Pinus tabuliformis. Classification (NCBI taxonomy): domain Eukaryota; kingdom Viridiplantae; phylum Streptophyta; class Pinopsida; order Pinales; family Pinaceae; genus Pinus; species Pinus tabuliformis. Next base: position 441,825,509 of record CM062820.1, on the reverse strand, counting down.
ATTATTTTAATAAACATTTAAATATAAATTACAAAATTCTTCTTAAACTGTTATAAAATTCTTAGGGTTTACGGTTTAGGGTTTAGGGATTGGGGTTTTAGTGTTTAGGGTTTATGCTTTGGGGTTTAGGTTTTAGGGTATATGGTTTAAGGTTTATAAAAATTTAGTGAATTATTTTAATAAAAGCATAAATAAAAGTTAAAAAATGCTTTTAAAATTGTTATAAATGCCTAAGGTTTAGGTTTTAGTTTATAGGGTTTAGGGTTTATTGTTTAGGGTTTATTGTTTAGGGTTTAGGGTTTAGGGTTTGGGATTTACATTTTAGGGTTTATGGTTTATAGAAATTTATTAGGTTCCTTTAAAAAAAACTTAAAAATGTTACATAACACTTTTTAAAATGTTATTAAATGATTAGGGTTTAGGGTTTGGCGTTTAGGGCTTAGGGCTTAGGGTTTGGGTTTTATAGCACCTTAGTAAATTATTTTAATAAACACTTAAATAAAAGTTACAAAATTATTTTTAAGAGATCATAAAATGCCTAGGTTTTAGGGTTTAGGGTTTGGGGTTTGGGATTGAGGGTTTAATGTTTAGGGTTTAGGCTTTAGGTTTTATAACACTTTAGTAAACTATTTTAATAAAAACTTAAATAAAAGTCACAAAACTCTTTTTAAAATATTATAAAATGCTTAGGGTTTAAGGTTTATGGTTATAACACTTTATTAAAATCTTTTAATAACCACTTTAAAAAGTTGTAAAATGTATTCTTAGTGTTTAGGCATAGGGTTTATGGTTTATAGTTAGGTATTTATAACACTTTGATAAATTCTTTTAATAAGAACATAAAATAAGTTACAAAACGCGTGTTAAAATGTTATAAAACATTTAGGCTTTACCGTTTACGATTTAAAATTTTAGAAAATGCTCATGGTTTAGGGTTTAGAGTTTATGATTTAGGGTTTATGGTTTTGGGTTTAAAGTGTTATAAAATTATTATGGTTTAGGATTAAGGCTTATAACATTTCAGTAAATGATTATAATATACACTTTAAAAAAAGTTAAAAAATCTTGTTAAAATGTCATTTAATGCTTAGCATTTAGGTTTAGGGTTTAGAACATTATAAAATGCTTAAGGTTTAGGGTTTAGGGTTCACAACACTTTAGTAAATTCTTTAATAAACACTTAAAAAAAGCTTACAAAACACTTTTTAAAATGTTATAAAATGCTCAGGGTTTAGGTTTTAAAATGTTATAAAATGCTTAGGGTTTAGAGTTTATGGTTTAGAGTTTACAAAGCCTTAGTAAATCCTTTTAATAAGCCCTTAGAAAAAAGTTACAAAACAATTGCTAAAAAATTATAAAATGCTTAGGGTTTAGGTTTGAGGGACACTTCAGCAAATTATTTTAGTAAACATTTTAAAAAATGTAGAAAACTCTTTTTGAAATTTTATAAAATTCTTAGGGTGTCGGTTTTAGGGTTTAGCTTTTATAACAGTTTAGTAAATGCTTTTAATAAACACTTAAAAAAGGTTACAAAATGCTTATTAAAATGTTATAAAATGTTAGGCTTTAGGGTTTTAAAATGTTACAAAATGCTTGCTAAATTGTAATTAAATGCTTAGGGTTTAGAGTTTATAATAATTTAGTAAATTATTTAAATAAACACTTAAAAAAAAAGGTTGAAAATGCTTGTTAAAATCTTATAAAATACTTATGGTTTTGGGTTTCAGGTTTAAAATGTTATGAAGTGCTTTTGGTTTAGGGTTTAGGGTTTAGGCTAGGGGTGTGGGTAACTACATTTAGGGTTTATGGTTTAAAATTCTTTAATAAATTCTTTTAATAAACACTTATAAAAAATTAAAAAAGTGATTTTTAGGGTTTAGCATTTTTTGGGGTTTCTATGGTTTAGGGTTTTTTAGGGCTTAGGATGTTTTAGGGTTTATGGTTTTTTAGGGTTTATGGTTTTTTATAGTTTATGGTTTTTTTAGGGTTTAGGGTTTTTTAGGGTTTAGGGTTTGGGGTTTGGGGTTTAAGGTTAAGGGTTTAGGGATTAGGGGTTTAGGGTTTATAACACTTTATTAAATGGTTTTAGTAAACACTTAAATAAAAGTTACAAATTTTTTTTAAGATGTTATAAATCCTTAGGTTTTAGGGTTTGCGGATTAGGGGTTAGGGTTTAGGGTTTAGGCTTTGGAGTTCATGGTTTAGATTATAATACCTTAGTAAAATCTTTCAAGCTTTAGGCTTTAGGGTTTATAAGACCTTGGTAAATTATTTTAGGGTTTATCCTTTAGGGTTGAAGCATTATGATAGGGTTTGGGTTTTGAGGTTTAGGGTTTAGGTTTTATAAAAATTTACTAAATTCTTTTAATAAACACTTCAATAAAAGTTACAGAACGATTTCTAAAATGTTATAAAATTCTTAGTTTTTAGGGTTTACCATTTCAGGTTTACGGTTTCAGGTTTAGGGTTTTGGGTTCGGGGTTTAGGTTTTAGGGTTTACGGTTTAGGATTTATAACACTAAAGTTACAAAATGATTTTTAAAATATTAAAAAAAAATTAGCATTTAGAGTTTAGGGTTTAGGGTTTAGGATTTATAACACTTTAGTAAATTATTTTAATAAACACTTAAATAAAAGTTTAAAATGATTTTTAAAATGTTATAAAATGATTAGGGTTTAGGTTTTAGGGTTTGGGGGTTTAGGGTTTAGGGTTTCGGGTTTATGGCTTAAGGTTTATAGCACTTTAGTAAATGCTTTTAATAAAAAACTTAAATAAACGTTAAAAAACACTTTTTAAAATGTTGTAAAATGCTTACGGTTTAAGTTTTAGGGTTTATAACACTTTAGTAAATGTTTTTAATAAACACCTAAACAAAATTTAGCAGACACTTTTTAAAATTTTATAAAACACATAGGGTTTAGGTTTTAAGGTTTCAGGTGTAGTGTTTGGGGTTAAGGGTCTAGGTTTTATAACACTTTAGTAAATTATTTTAATAAACACTTAAATAAAATCTACAAAAGGTTTATTAAAATGTTATAAAATGATTAAGGTTTAGGGTATAGTTTTTAAGGTTTGGGGTTTATGGTTGAGGTCTTATATTCTAGGGTTATAACAATTTAGTAATTTATTTTAATAAAATTTTAAATAAAAGTTACATAACGCTTTTCAAAATATTATAAAATACTTAGGGTTTAGGGTTTAGGTTTAGTAGGGTTTATAACACTTTAGAGAATTCTTTTAATAAAAACTTAAATAAAACTCATAAAATGCTTTTTAAAATATTATAAAATGATTAGTATTTACGGTTTTGGGTTTGGGTTTTAGGGTTCATGTTTTAGGATTTAGGGTTTAAAGGATTTAGTAAATTCTTTTAATAAACACTTAAATAAAATTTAAAAAACTATTTTTAAAATTCTATAAAATGCTTAGGGTTTATGGTTTGGGGTTTAGTTTTTAAGGTTTAGGGTTTATAAGGGTTCAATAAATGATTTTAATAAACAATTAAATAAAAGTTACAAAACACTTTTAAAATGTTATAAAATGCATAAAGTTTATGTTTTAAGGTTTAGGGTTTAGGGTTTCATGTTTAGGGTTTAGAGTTTAGGGTTTAGTGTTTAATGTTTATAACACTTTAGTAAATTATTTTAATAAACATTGTAATAAAAGTTACAAAATGATTTTTAAAATGTTATAATTATTAGGGTTTAGGGTTTAGCATTTAGGGTTTGGGGTTTAGAGTTTAGGGCTTACGGAGGCTTAGAGTTTAGGGTTTATGGTTTATAAGACTCTAGTAAATGGTTTTAATCAAGCATTAAATAAATGTTTCAAAATTCCTTTTAAAATGATATAAAATGCTTACAGTTTTGTGCTTATGGTTTGGCATTTTGGATTTAAGCTTTATGGTTTATAATACCTTAGTAAATTCTTTTAATAAAGACTTAAATAAAAGTTTCAAAATGCTTTTTAAACTGTTATAGAATGATTTCAGTTAGGGTTTTGGGTTTTGATCTTGGGTTTTAGGTTTAGGGTTTATGGTTTATATTATAGCGTTTATAAAACTTTAGTAAATGATTTTAATAAACACTTAAATAAAAGTTACAAAATGATTTTTAAAATGTTATAAAAAGTTTAGGATTTAGGGTTTATGATTGACGCTTTAGTGTTTGGGGTTTCAAGTTTAGAGTTTAGGGTTTAGAGTTTATACCACTTGAGTAAATTATTTTAATAAACAATTAAATAAAATTTATGGACTACTTTTTAAAATGTTATAAAATGCTTAGTGCTTTCGGTTTAGAGTTAAGGGTTTGAGGTTTATTGTTTGGGGTTTAGGGTATAGGGTTTAAGGTTTTGAATTTAGGGTGTATAAAACTTTCCTAAAAGCTTTTAGTAAACACTTAGATAAAATTTACAAAACGCTATTTAAAATGTTATAAAATGCTTAGCATTTACAGTTTAGGGTTTAAATGGTTTGGTGTTTAGGGTTTCAGGTTTAGGGTCTAGCATTTAGGTTTTAGGTTTTAAGGTTTATAACACTTTAGCAAATTCTTTTAATAAACACTTAAAAAAAAGTTACAAAACAATTTTCAAAATGTTATAAAATGCTTAGTATATAGGGTTTAGGGTTCAGGGTTAAGGGATAGCATTTAGGTTTTATGGTTTATAACAATTTAGTAAATTATTTTAATAAACACTTAAATAAAAGTTATAAAACTATTTTTAAAATGCTATAAAATGTTGAGGGTTTATGGTTTACGGTTTACGGTTTTAATTCTAGGGTTTAGGGTTTACAGTTTAGGGTTTATAGCACTTTTTTAAATGTTTTTTAGTAAAAACTTAAATAAATGTTATAAAAGGTTTTTAAAATTGTTATAAAATTCTTAGTGTTTAAGTTTTAATATTTTTGATTTAGGGTTTAGGGTTTGGGGTTTAGGGTTCATGGTTTTGGGTTTATAACACCTTAGTAATTGTTTTAATAAACACGTAAATAAAATTTACAAACCACTTTTTAAATTTTTATAAAATGCTTAGGGTTTAGTGTTTAATATTTTGGGTTTATGGTTTATGGTTTAGGGATTAGGGTTTAGGGTTTAGGGTTTAGGGATTAGGCCTTAGGGTTTATGTTATGAAACCAGCTCAAGAAAAGATAGAAAAGAAAGATCAACGCCTTAGAATTCAGCCTCTTCGAGGGGGCAACCTCCTTTACATTACATAAATGAACAATTCTTGGATGATACAAATGACAAAACCTCCTTTCTATATATAGGAGTCTAAGGAGTCACAATATAATCCAGCCGACCTAACAATAATAATATAAAGCCACAAAAATAACAATAGAGGGATTCTATGGGGCACAGAAATAACAATATGGGGGTAATAGGGGCACAACAATATAAATAAGGGGTATAACTACAATAGTAATGGGGTAATCACTAGTATTATAGGGACCCAACATGCCCCTCTCCTTCAAAAAAGTGTTGTCCTCAACGCTTGAGTAGTTCTGGATACTTCTGCATAAAATTCTCATCCTCCCATGTGGAATCTTCAGCGGATAAGTTCTTCCACTTGATAAGATACTCTGAAATTGATCGATTTCGTAGCTGTCGAGTTCTTGTTTCTGTGACTGCTTCCGGTTCCAATATAATTTTTCCTTCCTCGTCAAGTTCTGGCAATATTGTTTGAATTGGGAGCTTGTCGCCTATAACCTTCTTTAAACATGAAACATGGAAAACTGGGTGCAATCGAGAAGCTGCAGGAAGCTCCAATTTGTATGCCATAGTACCAATCTTTTGCAACACCTTGTACGGACCATAATACTTTGGTGATAATTTATTATCCTTCTTAGCTTGCTTTAGGGACATTTGCTTATATGGTTGTAGCCGTAGGAATACCCAATCACCTACATCAAAACTTCTTTCACTGCGATGTTGATCTGCCTGTTGTTTCATTCTATTTTGTGCCAACACGAGGTTATCCTTTAAGAGTTGGAGGACTTGTTGTTGATGTTCGATGTGATGTTCCACTGCCTGAACCTTAGAATTTTCTCTTAAATATGATGTGATGGATGGTGGTTGATACCCATAAAGTGCCATAAATGGGGTCATTTTTGTTGCTGTATGGAAGGAAGTGTTATACCACCATTCAGCCAGAGGCAACCATTTGACCCATTGTGTCTGTTTATCAGATACAAAGCAACGAAGATATCCTTCCAAACATTTGTTTACTATCTCAGTTTGCCCATCAGATTGAGGATGATAAGATGAGCTATGAGCTAACTGAGTACCAAGACAAGAAAATAATTCTGTCCAAAAATTTCCAGTGAAAATGGGATCTCTGTCACTTACAATAATCTTTGGGTTTCCATGTAGCTTTTGAACTGTTTCCATAAATGCAGTAGAAACTGTACTGGCTTTAAATGGATGTGATAATGCACAAAAGTGTGCATACTTGGTAAGTCTGTCAACTACCACCATGATGACACTCTTTCCCTCAGACTTGGGTAAACCTGTGATAAAATCCATTGAAACCTCCTCCCAACGTTGGCTTGGAATGGATAAAGGTTGTAATAGACCGGTGTCTTAATTGTTTCAACTTTATTTTGTTGGCAAACCAAACATTCCGCCACAAACTTTTGAATATCTGATTTAAGGCCATCCCAAAAAAATTCCTTCTTAACCCTGTGGTAAGTTTTTAAAAATCCTGAGTGCCCTCCTAAGGGAGAAGTGTGCAATTCCATAAGAATCTTTTGTTTTAGCTGGGAATTCTTACAGAGGTATAAGCGATCTTTGTACCATAACGAATCATTTTGCCAGCTAAATGTATCAGAAGTACTGGAATCTTGTTGTAGCTTTCGAATAAGTGCCCACACTTCTTCGTCATTCTTCCATTCCTCCTTTGCTTCGTTTATCCAATCTGGTTGGATAATAGAAATGGCACACAACAATGCTTCCACATCCTCATCCTTTCTTGAGAGTGCATCTGCCACCACATTTTGCTTCCCTTTTTTGTAGATGATTTCAAAGTCATAACCCAACATCTTTGTGACCCACTTTTGTTGCTCTTCAGAGGATAATCTTTGTTCTAAAAAGTATTTAAGGCTATCATGATCCGTTTTTACCTTGAAGTGTCTTCCCATTAGGTAGGGTCGCCATTTCTTAAGTGCATGGAGTATTGCCAACATTTCCTTCTCATAAATAGCTTTGCTTAAAAACTTTCCCTTGATTGGACGACTTTCAAAAGCAATGGGTCTTTCATCTTGCATTAGAACAGCACCAATTCCATTTCCTGAAGCATCACATTCCACAATAAAGGTTTTTGTGAAGTCCGGTGTAGCTAAGACCGGTGCTTGGCACATTGCCTCTTTAAGATGTTCAAAGGCCTTTGTTGCTTCCGGAGTCCATGAAAATGAATCTTTCTTCAATAATGTTGTTAGAGGTGCTGCTATTCTCCCATAATTCTTAACAAACTTGCGATAATACCCTGTCAACCCAAGAAATCCTCGCAGATGCTTTATGGATGTGGGGATTTTCCATTCCTTAATGGCTTTAATTTTGCTAGGGTCTACCTTAACTCCTTCATGAGATACAATATGACCCAAATATTCCACCTCCTGGACTCCAAAGAAACATTTGGATCTTTTTGCATATAATTGTTTCTCCTCCAATAGTTGTAGCACCTTGTCAACATGTTCAACATGATCCTTCCAAGACTTGCTGTAGATTAGTATATCATCAAAAAATACTAACACAAATTTTCTAAGGAATGGTTTGAAAATTGAATTCATCAAACCTTGAAATGTTGAAGGTGCATTGGTAAGGCCAAAAGGCATGACCAAAAATTCATAATGACCCTCATGAGTTCTAAATGCCGTTTTCGGAATGTCTTCAATCTTCATTCTGATTTGATGATATCCCGAACGAAGATCCAACTTGGTGAAGTAAATTGATCCATGCAATTCATCCAGTAATTCATCAATGACAGGAATGGGGAACTTATCTTTAATAGTGAGCTTGTTGAGCTCCCTATAATCTGGACACATGCGCCATGATCCATCCTTCTTGTGCACCAATACTACTGGAGCTGAGAAAGAACTTTGACTCGGTTGAATTATACCAGCCTCTAGCATTTCTGCAACCATACGTTCAATTTCACTTTTTTGGACATAGGGATATCTGTACGGCCTGATGTTTGGAGGAACACTTCCTGGAATCAGATGAATAGCATGATCATGATCACGCATAGGTGGGAGACCTTTGGGAGTCTCAAATACCTTGGAATGATTGTCCAGGACTTTTTGGAGATCTGGAGAAATAGATGATTCCAATGTGGAAACATCTAGCGAACATAATTGTGCAATTACACCTCTTTGCTCCTTTTTTAGAAGCTTTGTCATGCCATTAGAGCTGATTATCTTTCCTGGTTTCCCTGCAATACCCCTTAATTCAACTTCCTTTCCTTCCACAGAAAATTTCATGAAAAGTTCTTGAAAATTAAAAGCTATTGTACCCAAGGATTGTAGCCATTGGACTCCTAGTACAACATCAGCACCTCCCATTGGAATGGAAAGCATTGGGCTACATATTCTCCCATGGATAGCTTGATATTATGGCACTTTCCAGAACAATTTATTGTTCCTCCATTTGCAATCATCACTTGACACTCTGGTGCTGGATATAGGAAGCAATTCAATTCTTTTGCTACCCTACAATGAATAAAATTGTGGGTGCTTCCTGAATCAATCAACACTATTACCTTTTTCTTCTTGATTTGTCCTTCTATCTTGATGGTTTGAGGAGTGGTAATTCCCGCCAATGCATTACAAGATATGGTCGGATTTATTTGTTCTTCATCTAGGCTTTGTTCCTGGAATATATCCTCTTCTTTTGACCTTTCTTGCTCCTTTTCTTCTTCCTCTTCACAATCTATGTAGAATAATTTCTTCTCAGCACACTTATGACCTTTTGTGTATTTGCTATCACAATTGTAACAAAGCCCTTTTGCTCTTTTTTCTTCCAATTGTTGTGGTGTCAACCTTGTAGGTTGTGGAAGACTATGGGCAACAACACTTCCGTCTTTATAGTTGTGAATGGTATGCTTCCTAGTTGCCATAATTTTGCTTTCCATTTTTCTTGCTAACCTGAATGCCTTCTCTAATGAATCAGGTTCCCAAAGGCGCACATCATGTTGGATATTATCCTTTAAAGACCCTATGAACACATCAATCCTATGCTCCTCTGGAATATCTTTTACCCTTATGTTCAATTTTTGGAACTCCTCAATGTGCTCCATTATTGAACCCTTTTGTTTGAGACTTATCAATTGGCTAAAAAAAGTGTTGCTTTTTGTATCCTCATAATGTGCTATCAATTCTTCCGTAAAAATTGCCCAAGTGATAAATTGTTTACGAGAACAAAGCCATTGATACCATACAAACTGATTTGGTTCCAAATATAAAGTTGCCATACGTACCTTTTGTGTGTTTTGCACATTATTGAGATCGAAGAATTGCTCCATCTGTAATATCCATGTGGCGGGATCCTTGCCATCAAACTTCCTCATATCGATTTTTGGAATATGGTGAGTCTTCGATCCAACATTAGAGTCTATGGAATCATGATTAACATTTCTTTTGTTCTCATCATGAGTTTCCTTTAGTACTCTTTCACCATTAGTGACTATTTCTTGTAGCAACTTATCCATCTTATCATCCATGCCATGCACTTCACCTTAGCTTCCATGCCATTCATCTTAGCTTCTACACCTTTCTTTAAACCATCCATCTTAGCTTCTAAATCTTTCCTTAAACCATCCATTTTAGATTCTGTTGCTTTTTGTGCAAGTGACATTTGTTGCACTTGTTCTTGTAATTTTGATATATCATGTAGCATTTCTTCCTCTTCTTCATGAGTCATGCTAGAGCTTTCAGGTTCCTTACTAGGTGTTTGCATTTTCTTTCCTCGGGGCATCAGTTACCGATAATAATGCTCTACTATGCCCTTTGAATTCCTTCAAAATAAATTTTCAAACCAAGCTTAAGCAAAAATTAAAGAAAATCTACACACCTTTTTTCACTTTGTAGGAGCTCGATATTGCCTCTGATGTATCTCTGTACTTTCTGATCATCTAGTTCTAAATTTGTGACCTGTAGTAGCCCTCTGTGTCCTCTTTCCAATGCCACAAGTCTGACCCAAATTGGATTCTCCAAGGAAGAGTTATGCGAAATCTCCCACAGTGACTTGATTATAGACTAGTTCAGTAGAGCGAACTTGTACGACGTGCCACGTGTCACTGTTTCAACCTTTGACTCTGAAAAATATATAAAAGAAACTAAAGTCCGTCCTCTTTCTGTACCTTCTTACGAAATTTCAATCCGATGCTCAGAAAGAAAGTTATGACGATTTTCCCCAGGTCACCTGTTTTGAATGTAATTCAGGAGTCTGCAAAAAGACCAACTTCCTCAGATCATATCTCCGAAAATATTGCGCAAAAACTCTGAAATTCGGACCCAAGGTTCAGCGCGATTTCTTCTCAAATGGGTTTTTTTTTCGACTTCTGAAACGTCACAGAAAAAAAGTTATAGCGAAAATGCCACGATGACCTGTTTGGAGCAGCGAAACCCTAGAATCCAAAGCTCTGATACCAAATGTTATGAAACCAGCTCAAGAAAAGATAGAAAAGAAAGATCAACGCCTTAGAATTCAGCCTCTTCAAGGGGGAAACCTCCTTTACATTACATAAATGAACAATTCTTGGATGATACAAATGACAAAACCTCCTTTCTATATATAGGAGTCTAAGGAGTCACAATATAATCCAGCCGACCTAACAATAATAATATAAAGCCACAAAAATAATAATAGAGGGATTCTATGGGGCACAGAAATAACAATATGTGGGTAATAGGGGCACAACAATATAAATAAGGGGTATAACTACAATAGTAATGGGGTAATCACTAGTATTATAGGGACCCAACAGTTTAAGTCTTAAGATTTTTGGTTTAGGGTTTATAACACCTTAGTAACTATTTTACTAAACACTTAAATAAAAGTTACAAAAGATCTTTTAAAATGTTACAAAATGCTTAGGGTTTACTATTTAGGATTTGGTGTTTAGGTTTTATGGTTTAGGATTTGGGGTTTAGGGCTAAGGGTTTAGGTTTTAGGGTTTAGGGTGTAGGAAAAAGGTTTATGAAGAAGGGTGGAAAAACAAAGGTCTGGTATCTCATGTACCATAATTTTCTCCCTCCTACACTCACATATCGAGATGTGGTCTTCGTTTATTATAAATACTGATAAAATTCTTAGGGTTTATGGTTTAGCGATGAAGGTTTGGGGTTTAGTGTTTAGGGTTTATAAAATTTTAGTAAATTCTTTTAACAAGCACTTAAATAAAAGTTACAAATAGTTTTTAAAATGTTATAAAATTATTAGGCTTTAGCATTTAGGGTTTAAGGTTTATAACAATTTAGGAAATGTTTTTAATATACACATAAATAAACGTTACAAAACACTCTTTAAAATGTTATAAACTAATTATGGTTTAGGTTTTATGGATTATGGTTTAAAGCTTATAACACTTTAGTAAATTCTTTTCATAAACATGAAAAAAATGTTACAAAAGGCTTTTTAAAATGTTATGAAATGCTTAGGGTTTAGGTTTTAGCATATAAGGTATAGGGTTTAGGGTTTGGGTTTGGGGTTTAGGGTTTAGGGTCTAGGGTTTAGGGTTTATAACACTTTAGTAGATTGTTTTAATAAACACTTAAATAAAAGTTACAAAAGTCTTTTTGAAACGTTATAAAAGGCTTAGGGTTTAGCGTTTAGGGTTTAGCTTTTTCGGTTTATGATTGATAGTTTAGGGTTTATAGATTAGGGTTTAGCATTTATGGTTTAGGTTTAATAACACCTTAGTAAATTAATTTGATAAAAACTTAGGTAAAAGTTACAAAACTCTTTTAGAAATGCTATAAAAGGCTTAGGATTTAGGGTTTATAAGACTTTAGTAAATTCTTATAATAAACACTTAAATAAAATTTAAAAAACACTTTTTAAAACGTTATGAATTGCTTAGGGTTTAGGATTAAGAGTCTAGGGTTCATAAGACTTTAGTAAATCCTATAAATAAACACTTAAATAAAATTTATAAAGTTTTTTAAGATGTTATAAAATGCTTAGGGTTTAGAGTTTAGGGTTTATGGTTTGGGGTTTGGTGTCTAGAGTTTAGCGTTTATTGTTTATAACACTTTAGTAAATGATTTTAATAAACACTTAAACAGAAGTTACAATATTTATTTTAAATGTTATAAAACTATTAGGGTTTAGCATTAGGGTTTAGGGTTTAGGGTTTAGAGTTTAGGGTTTAGAGTTTAGGGTTTAGTGTTTAGGATTTGTGGTTTACAATTTAGTGTTGAGGGTTTATAACACTTTAGTAAATTATTTTAATAAATACTTAAATAAAAATTACAAAACATTTTTTAAAATGTTATAAAATGATTGGGGTTTAAGGTTTAATGTTCACGGTTTCAGGTTTAGGGTTTAAGGTTTAGGGTTTAGGGTTTAGGTTTTATGATTTAGGGTTTTGGGTTTTGGGTTTACAGGTTAGGGTTGAGGGTTTAGGGTTTGGGATTTAAGGTTTAGAGTTTAGAGTTTACGGTTTAAGGTTTGGGGTTTGGGTTTAGGTTTAGTGTTTAGTGTTTAGCGTCTACAACATTTTAGTAAATATTTTTAATAAACACTTAAACAAAAGTTACAAAACAAGTTTTAAAATGTTATATAATGGTTAGGGTCTAGGGTTTACGGTTTAGGGTTTAGGGTTTGGGGTTTGGGGTTTACGTTTTACGGTTTACGTTTTTGGGTTTAGAGTTTATGTTTTTTGTTGAGGGTAAAGGGTTTTGTGTTTAGGGTTTAGGGTTTACAACACTTTAGTAATTTTTTTTAATAAACACTTAAATAAATGTTGCAAAATTCTTCTTAAACTATTATAAAATTCTTAGGGTTTACAAATTAGGGTTTAGGGTTCAGGTTTTTGGGTTTAAGTTTTAGGGTGTATGGTTTAAGGTTTATAACAATTTAGTAAATTATTTTAATAAACACTTAAATAAAAGTTACAAAACACTTTTAAAAATGTTATAAAATGCTTAGGGTTTAGGGTTTACTTTATAGGGTTTACGGTTTATTGTTTAGGGTTTAATGTTTATTTTTTAGGGTTTAGGGTTTATTGTTTAGGGTTTTGGGTTAAGGTTTTAGGGATTAGGTGTTTACAATTTACAACACTTTAGTAAATGGTTTTAGTAATAACTTAAATAAAAGTTACAAAGAAATTTTCAAAATGTTATAAAATCCTTAGGTTTTAGTGTTTTGGGTTTAGGGCTTAGGGTTTAGTGTTTAATTTTGGAGTTTAGGGTTTAGACTTTATAATATCTTAGTAAATTCTTTCAAGCTTTTGGCTTCAGGGTTTAGGGTTTATAAGACCTTAGTAAATTATTTTAGGGTTTATCTTTTAGTCTTTAAGCATTATGATATAGGGTATGGGATTCGGGGTTTAGGGTTTAGGTTTTATAATACTTTAGTAAATTATTTTAATAAACACTTAAATAATAATTACAAAACACTTTCTAAAATGTTATAAAATTCTAAGTGTTTAGGATTTACCATTTGGGGTTTACTGTTTGGGATTTAGGGTTTCGAGTTTAAGGTTTAGGTTTTATGGTATGGGGTTTAGGGCTTAGGGTATAAGGTTTAGGGTATGGGCTTTAGGGTATGCGGTCTATGGTTTAGGGTCAAGGGTTTAGGGATTAGAGGTTTAGGGGTTATACTAATTTAGTAAATGGTTTTAATCAAGGCTTAAATAAATGTTGCAAAATTCTTTTTAGAATGATATAAAATGCTTAGGGTTTAGTGTTTGGGTTTTAGGGCTTAGGGTTTAGGGTTTAGGTTTTGGAGTTTAAGGTTGGAGTAAATGGTTTTAATCAGCATTAAATAAATGTTGCAAAATTCCTTTTAAAATGATATAAAATGCTTACGGTTTAGTGTTTATGGTTTGGAATTTGGGATTTAAGCTTTATGGTTTATAAGACCTTAGTAAATTCTTTTAATAAAGACTTAAACAAAAGTTCCAAAATGCTTTTTAAACTGTTATAGAATGCTTTCAGTTAGGGTTTTGGGTTTTGATCTTGGGTTTTAGGTTTAGGGTTTATGGTTTATATTATAGCGTTTATAACACCTTAGTAAATGATTTTAATAAACACTTAAATAAAGGTTACAAAATGATTTTTAAAATGTTATAAAAAGTTTAGGATTTAGGGTTTATGATTGACGCTTTAGGGTTTGGGGTTTCAAGTTTAATGTTTAGGGTTTAGAGTTTATACCACTTGAGTAAATTATTTTAATAAACAATTAAATAAAATTTATGGACTACTTTTTAAAATGTTATAAAATGCTTAGTGCTTTCGGTTTAGAGTTAAGGGTTTGAGGTTTATTGTTTGGGGTTTAGGGTATATGGTTTAAGGTTTTGAATTTAGGGTGTATAACACTTCCCTAAAATATTTTAGTAAACACTTAGATAAAATTTACAAAACGCTATTTAAAATGTTATAAAATGCTTAGAATTTACAGTTTAGGGTTTATGGTTTGGTGTTTAAGGTTTAGGGTTTCGAGTGTAGGGTTTACGATTTGGGGTTTAGGGTTTACGGTTTAGGGTAGAGTATTTTATATTTATAAAATTCTTAGGGTTTAGGGTTTAGGGTCTAGTGTTTAGGTTTTAGGTTTTGAGGTTTATAACACTTTAGTAAATTCTTTTAATAAACACTTAAAAAAAGTTACAAAACAATTTTCAAAATGTTATAAAATGCTTAGTGTATAGGGTTTAGGGTTCAGGGTTAAGGGATAGCATTTAGGTTTTATGGTTTATAACAATTTAGTAAATTATTTTAATAAACACTTAAATAAAAGTTATAAAACTATTTTTAAAATGCTATAAAATGTTGAGGGTTTATGGTTTACGGTTTACGATTTTAATTCTAGGGTTTAGGGTTTACAGTTTAGGGTTTATAGGACTTTTTTAAATGTTTTTTAGTAAACACTTAAATAAATGTTATAAAAGGTTTTTAAAATTGTTATAAAATTCTTAGTGTTTAAGTTTTAAGATTTTCGATTTAGGGTTTAGGGTTTGGGGTTTAGGGTTCATGGTTTTGGGTTTATAACACCTTAGTAATTGTTTTAATAAACACGTAAATAAAATTTACAAACCACTTTTTAAATTTTTATAAAATGCTTAGGGTTTAGTGTTTAAGATTTTGGGTTTAGGGTTTATGGTTTAGGGATTAGGGTTTAGGATTTAGGGTTTAGGGATTAGGCCTTAGGGTTTAAGTCTTAAGATTTTTGGTTTAGGGTTTATAACACCTTAGTAATTATTTTACTAAACACTTAAATAAAAGTTACAAAAGATCTTTTAAAATGTTACAAAATGCTTAGGGTTTACTATTTAGGATTTGGTGTTTAGGTTTTATGGTTTAGGATTTGGGGTTTAGGGTTAAGGGTTTAGGTTTTAGGGTTTAGGGTGTAGGAAAAAGGTTTATGAAGAAGGGTGGAAAAACAAAGGTCCGGTATCTCATGTACCACAATTTTCTCCCTCCTACACTCACATATCGAGATGTGGTCTTCGCTTATTATAAATACTGATAAAATTCTTAGGGTTTATGGTTTAGGGATGAAGGTTTGGGGTTTAGGGTTTAGGATTTAGGGTTTATAAAATTTTAGTAAATTCTTTTAACAAGCACTTAAATAAAAGTTACAAATAGTTTTAAAATGTTATAAAATTATTAGGCTTTAGCATTTAGGGTTTAAGGTTTATAACAATTTAGGAAATGTTTTTAATATACACATAAATAAACGTTACAAAACACTCCTTAAAATGTTATAAACTAATTATGGTTTAGGTTTTATGGATTACGGTTTAAAGCTTATAACACTTTAGTAAATTCTTTTCATAAACATGAAAAAAATGTTACAAAAGACTTTTTAAAATGTTATGAAATGCTTAGGGTTTAGGTTTTAGCATATAAGGTATAGGGTTTAGGGTTTGGGGTTTGGGGTTTAGGGTTTAGGGTCTAGGGTTTAGGGTTTATAACACTTTAGTAGATTGTTTTAATAAACACTTAAATAAAAGTTACAAAAGGCTTTTTGAAACATTATAAAAGGCTTAGGGTTTAGCGTTTAGGGTTTAGCTTTTTCGGTTTATGATTGATAGTTTAGGGTTTATAGATTAGGATTTAGCATTTATGGTTTAGGTTTTATAACACCTTAGTAAATTAATTTGATAAAAACTTAGGTAAAAGTTACAAAACTCTTTTAGAAATGCTATAAAATTCTTAGGATTTAGGGTTTATAAGACTTTAGTAAATTCTTATAATAAACACTTAAATAAAAGTTAAAAAACACTTTTTAAAATGTTATGAATTGCTTAGGGTTTAGGATTAAGAGTCTAGGGTTCATAAGACTTTAGTAAATCCTCTAAATAAACACTTAAATAAAATTTATAAAGTTTTTTAAGATGTTATAAAATGCTTAGGGTTTAGAGTTTAGGGTTTATGGTTTGGGGTTTGGTGTCTAGAGTTTAGTGTTTATTGTTTATAACACTTTAGTAAATGATTTTAATAAACACTTAAATAGAAGTTACAATATTTATTTTAAATGTTATAAAACTATTAGGGTTTAGCATTAGGGTTTAGGGTTTAGGGTTTAGAGTTTAGGGTTTAGTGTTTACGATTTGTGGTTTACAATTTAGTGTTGAGGGTTTATAACACTTTAGTAAATTATTTTAATAAATACTTAAATAAAAATTACAAAATACTTTTTAAAATGTTATAAAGTGCTTGGGGTTTAAGTTTTAATGTTCACGGTTTCGGGTTTAGGGTTTATGGTTGAGGGTTTAGGGTTTAGGTTTTATGATTTAGGGTTTTGGGTTTACAGGTTAGGGTTGAGGGTTTAGGGTTTGGGATTTAAGGTTTAGAGTTTAGGGTTTACGGTTTAAGGTTTGGGGTTTGGGTTTAGGTTTAGTGTTTAGTGTTTAGCGTCTACAACATTTTAGTAAATATTTTTAAAAAACACTTAAACAAAAGTTACAAAACAAGTTTTAAAATGTTATATAATGGTTAGGGTCTAGGGTTTACGGTTTAGGGTTTAGGGTTTGGGGTTTGGGGTTTACGTTTTACGGTTTACGTTTTGGGGTTTAGAGTTTATGTTTTTTGTTGAGGGTAAAGGGTTTTTTGTTTATGGTTTAGGGTTTACAACACTTTAGTAAATTTTTTTAATAAACACTTAAATAAAAGTTACAAAATTCTTCTTAAACTATTATAAAATTCTTAGGGTTTACGGTTTAGGGTTTAGGGTTTAGGTTTTGGGGTTTAGGTTTTAGGGTGTATGGTTTAAGGTTTATAACAATTTAGTAAATTCTTTTAATAAACACTTAAATAAAAGTTACAAAACACTTTTAAAAATGTTATAAAATGCTTAGGGTTTAGGGTTTAGTTTATAGGGTTTAGGGTTTATTGTTTAGGGTTTAGGGTTTAGTGTTTATTTTTTAGGGTTTAGGGTTTATTGTTTAGGGTTTCGGGTTAAGGTTTTAGGGATTAGGTGTTTACAATTTATAACACTTTAGTAAATGGTTTTAGTAATAACTTAAATAAAAGTTACAAAGCACTTTTCAAAATGTTATAAAATCCTTAGGTTTTAGTGCTTTGGGTTTAGGGCTTAGGGTTTAGTGCTTAGGTTTTGGAGTTTAGGGTTTAGACTTTATAATATCTTAGTAAATTCTTTCAAGCTTTTGGCTTCAGGGTTTAGGGTTAATAAGACCTTAGTAAATGATTTTAGGGTTTATCTTTTAGTCTTTAAGCATTATGATATAGGGTATGGTATTCGGGGTTTAGGGTTTAGGTTTTATAATACTTTAGTAAATTATTTTAATAAACACTTAAATAATAATTACAAAACACTTTCTAAAATGTTATAAAATTCTTAGTGTTTAGGATTTACCATTTGGGGTTTACTGTTTGGGATTTAGGGTTTCGGGTTTAAGGTTTAGGTTTTATGGTATGGGGTTTAGGGTTTAGGGTATAGGGTTTAGGGTATGGGCTTTAGGGTATGGGGTCTATGGTTTAGGGTCAAGGGTTTAGGGATTATAGGTTTAGGGGCTATACTAATTTAGTAAATGGTTTTAATCAAGGCTTAAATAAATGTTGCAAAATTCTTTTTAGAATGATATAAAATGCTTAGGGTTTAGTGTTTGGGTTTTAGGGCTTAGGGTTTACGGTTTAGGTTTTGGAGTTTAAGGTTTAGAGTTTATAAAGCCATTGTAAATGCTTTCAAGGTTTATGCTTTAGGGTTTAGGGTTTATAAGACCTTAGTAAATGATTTTAGGGTTTATCCTTTTGGCTTTAAGTATTAGGATATAAGGTTTGGGGTTTGGGGTTTAGGGTTTAGGGTTTATAACACTTTAGTAGATTATTTTTGGTTTAGGGTTTATAACGCCTTAGTAATTTAATTTGATAAAAACTTTAGTAAAGGTTACAAAACTCTTTTTAGAATTCTATAAAATGCTTAGGGTTTACGGTTTATAAGACTTCAGTAAATTCTTATAATAAACACAAAGTAAAAGTTAAAAAACACTTTTTAAAATGTTATGAATTGCTTAGGGTTGAGGGTTAAGACTCTAAGGTTCATAAGGCTTTAGTAAATCCTCTTAATAAACACTTAAATAAAAGTTAGAAATTTTTTTAAGATGTTATAAAATGCTTAGGGTTTAGAGTTTAGGGTTTATGGTTTGGGGTTTGCTGTTTAGATTTTAGGGTTTAGGGTCTATAACACTTTAGTAAATCATTTTAATAGCCACTTAAATAGAAGTTACAATATGTTTTTTAAAATGTTATAAAATTATTAGGGTTTAGCGTTTAGGGTTTAGGGTTTAGGGTTTAGGGTTTAAGGTTTATATTTTAGGGTTTAGGGTTTAGGGTTTGTAGTTTACAATTTAGGGTTGAGGGTTTATAAAAATTTAGTAAATTCTTTTAATAAACACTTAAATAAAAATTACAAAATACTTTTTAAAATGTTATAAAATGCTTAGGGTTTACAGTTTAATGTTCATGTTTTGGGGTTTAGGGCTTAGGTTTTATGATTTAGGGTTAGGGTTTATAAGACTTGAGTAAATGATTTTAGTAAACACTTAAATAAAATTTCCAAAATACTTTCTAAAATGTTATAAAATGATTAGGGTTTGGGGTTTATGGTTAAAGGTTTAGGTTTAGGGTTTAGTGTTTAGGGTCTACAACATTTTAGTAAATACTTTTAATAAACACTTAAATAAAAGTTACAAAATTCTTCTTAAGCTATTATAAAATTCTTAGGGTTTACGTATTAGGGTTTATGGCTTAGGGTTTAGGGTTTAGGGTTTACGTTTTGGGGTTTACATTTTGAGGTGTATGGTTTAAGGTTTATAACAATTTAGTAAATTCTTTTGATAACCACTTAAATAAATGTTAGAAAACACTTTTTAAAATGTTATAAAATTCTTAGGGTTTAGTTTATAGGGTTAAGGGTTTATTATTTAGTGTTGAGGGTTTAAGGTTTAGGGTATGGGGTTTATTTTTTAGGGTTTATGGTTAAGGGCTTAGGGATTACGGTCTTATGATTTATAACACTTTAGTAAATGGTTTTAGTAAACACTTAAACAAAAGTTCCAAAACACTTTTTAAAATGATATAAAATCCTTAGGTTTTAGGGTTTGGGGTTTAGGGCTTAGTTTTAGGGTTTAGTAAATGATTTCAAGCTTTAGGTTTTAGGGTTTAGGGTTTATAAGACTTTAGTAAATGATTTTAGGGTTTATCCTTTAGGCTTTAAGCATTAGGATATATGGTTTTGGATTTTTAGTTTAGGGTTTAGGTTTTATAACACTTTAGTAAATTAATTTAATAAACACTTAAATAATAGTTACATAACACTTTCTAAAATGTTATAAAATTCTTAGTGTTTAGGATTTACCATTTGGGGTTTACTGTTTGGGATTTAGGGTTTCAGGTATAGGGTTTAGGTTTTATAGTATAGGGTTTATGGTTTAGGGTTAAGGGTTTATGTATTAGGGGTTTAGGGTTTATAGCACCTTAGTAAATGGTTTTAATTAAGGCATAAATAAAAGCTGCAAAATTCTTTTTTAAAATGATAAAAAATGCTTAGTGTTTAATGTTTGGGGTTTAGGGCTTAGGGTTTAGGGTTTATGTTTTGGACTTTATGGTTTAGAGTTTATAAGACCTTAGTAATTGCTTTCAAGCTTTATGCTTTAGGGTTTAGGTTTTATAAGACCTTAGTAAATGATTTTACGGTTTATCCTTTACGCTTTAAGCATTAGGATATAGGGTTTCAGGTTTAGGTTTTACAACACTTTAGTAAATTCTTTTAATAAACACTTAAATAAAAGTTACAAAACACTTTCTAAAATTTTATACAATTCTTAGTGTTTAGGGTTTACCATTTGGGGTTTACTATTTGGGATTTAGGGTTTTGGGTTTAGGGTTTATGGTTAAGGGTTTATGGTTTAGGATTTATAACACTAAAGTTACAATACACTTTTTAAAATATTAAAAAAAATGAGCGTTTACGGTTAAGGGTTTAGGGTTTTGGATTTATTATATTTTAGTAAATACTTTTAATAAACACTTAAATAAAAGTTTAAAATGCTTTTTAAAATGTTATAAATGATTAGGGTTTATGTTTTAAGGTTTGGGGGTTGAGGGTTTACGGTTTCGGGTTTATGGTTTAAGGTTTATAATGCTTTAGTAAATAATTTTAATAAACACTTAAGCGAAAGTTACAAAACACTTTTTAAAATGTTGTAAAATGCTTAGGGTTTAGGGTTTAGGGTTTATAACACTTTAGTAAATGATTTTAATAAACACCTAAATAAAATTTAGAAAACACTTTTTAAATTGTTATAAAATACATATGGTTTAGGTTTTAGGGTTTCAGGTGTAGTGTTTGGGGCTTAGGGTTTAGGTTTTATAACACTTTAGTAAAAAAATTTAATAAACACTTAAATATAAGCTACAAAATGATTCTTAAAATTTTATAAAATGATTAAGGTTTAGGGTATAGCGTTTAGGATTTGGGGTTTACAATTCAGGGATAGGTTTTAGGGTTTGTAGTAATTCAGTAAATTATTTTAATAAAAAGTTAAATAAAAGTTACAAAACACTTTTCAAAATGCTATAAAATACTTAGGGTTTAGGGTTTAGGGTTTATAACACTTTAGAAAATGTTTTTAATAAACACTTAAATGAAAGTTACAAAACACTTCTTAAAATGTTATAAAATGATTAGTGGTTAGGATTTGGGGTTTGGGGTTTGGGGTTTAGGGTTTAGGGTTCATGTTTTAGGATTTAGGGTTTATAAGGATTTAGTAAATTCTTTTAATAAACACTTAAATAAAAGTTAAAAAACTCTTTTTAAAATGTTATAAAATGCTTAGGGTTTAGGGTTTGGGATTTAGGGTTTAAGGTTTAGGGTTTCAGGTTTGGGGTTTAGAGTTTAGGGTTTAGTGTTTATGGTTTATAACGCTTTAGTAAATTATTTTAATAAACACTATAATAAAAGTTACAAAATGATTTTTAAAATGTTATAAAATGATTAGGGCTAAGGGCTTAGATTTTGGGGTTTAGTGTTTAGGGTGGTTTAGTGTTTAGGATTTGTGGTTTATAAAATATTAATAAATGGTTTTAATCAAGGCTTAAATAAAAGTTACAAAATAATTCTCAAATGATATAAAATTATTAGGGTTTAGTATCTACGGTTTGGCCTTAGGGATTTAGGTTTTAGGTTCTATAAGGCCTTAGTAAATGCTTTTAATAAAGAGTTAAATAAAAGTTCCAAAATGCTTTTTAAAATGTTATAAAATGCTAAGGGCTTAGGGTTTAGGGTTTTTGATTTTGGGTTTTAGGTTTACGGTTTAGGGTTTAGGTTTTAGGGTCTATAACACTTTAGTAGATGATTTTAATAAACACTTAAATAAAAGTTATGAAATGATTTTTAAAATGTTATAAAATTCTTAGGATTTAGGGTTTAGGCTTTAGGGTTTAAGGTTTCGGGTTTTGGGTTTCGATTTTAGGGTTTAGGGTTTATAATACTTGAGTAAATTCTTTTAAAAACTCTTGAATAAAAGTTATGGACTGCTTTTTAAAATGTTGTAAAATGCTTAGTGTTTATGATTTAGAGTTAAGGGTTTGAGGTTTATTGATTGGTGTTTAAGGCTTAGGGTTTTAAATTTAGGGTTTATAACACTTTCGTTAAAGATTTTAATAAACACTTAAATCAAATTTACAAAATGCTTTTTAAAATGTTATAAAATGCTTAGAATTTAGGTTTTAGGGTTTAGGGTTTGGGGTTTAGGGTTTAGGTTTTAAGGTTTAGGTTTTAAGGTTTATAAAGCATTAGCAAATGCTTTTAATAAACACTTAAATAAAGGTTACAAAACACTTTTTAAAATGTTATAAAATGATTAGGGTATAGGGTTTAGGATATAGGGTTTATGCTTTACAGTTTAGGGTTTATAACACTTTAGTAAATTATTTTAATAAACACTTAAATAAAAGTTACAAAACCGTTTTTAAAATGCTATAAAATGCTGAGTGTTTAGGGTTTGGGTTTTAGGATTTAGGATTTAGAGTTTAAGGTTTTAAGTCTAGGGTTTAGGGTTTAGGTATTATAAAACTTTAGTAAATTCTTTTAATAAACATTTAAATAAAAGTCACAAAACAATTTCAAAAATGTTATCAAATACTTAGGATTTAGGGTTTACAGTTTAGGGTTTAGAGTGAAGGGTTTATGTTTTAGAGTTTAGGGTTTAGTGTTTATAGCACTTCAGTAAAAAAGTTTAGTAAACACTTAAAGAAAAGTTACAAAACATTTTTAAAATTGTTATAAAATGCTTAGGGTTTAGGGTTTATGGTTTAGAATTTAGGGTTTAGGATTTACGGTTTGGGGTTTACGGTCTACGGTTTAGGGTTAAGCATTTACGGTTTAGGCTTTCGAGATTAGGGTTTGCAGTTTAGGGTTTATAAAACTTTATAAATTCTTAGGCTATAAGTTTTAAGATTTTTGAGTTAGCGTTTAGTGTTTGGGGTTTAGGGTTCCTGGTTTTGGGGTTATTAGACCTTAGTAATTATTTTAATAAACACTTAAATAAAGGTTACAATTTTTTTTTTTAAATGTTGTAAACTGCTTAGGGTTTAGTGCTTAGGAATTAGGGTTTAGGGTTTATGGTTTAGTGTTTGGCATTTACGGTTAAGGGTTTATAGATTAGGGTTTAGGGTGTAGGGATGTACCAACCCACCTTAAGGGGGTACCCACTGCTACGTATTACACATAATGAGTTCATCCTGATGGTGATTAACCACCAAATACTAAATATGTTAGTTTATTTGAAGCAAAATAATTGGATAACTATTTTTTTATTAGAGAATAAATCCATAAGAAGGAAAAATAACTTGATGTAAACATTAAATGATGGATTCAACAATCATTTACAAGATTTTATAATCAACTGAATGATTCACTAACATTTTACAAGATTTTACAATTCATTGAAAGAATTCTAAAACAAGAAATCACATGAAGATAAGGAACATAGGAATAGAAGAGAAATGATGTAGCACAGAACCAACAAAGTGTCACTTTATATTTAATTGTCAAAACCAATTTATCCTATCTAACTTAAACTGTTGACACGACTAGAGAATTGATAAACTTTATAGTATCAATTCTTGAATTGTTTGGGATATCAACTAAGTTGACTAGCCGCTCCAACATCTGCCCTAGCCTTAATTCCTTACTTGTGATAAGGAAGGGAAAGTTTGGAGTCTTATAAAATTTGTACAAAATTTCATACACGATAAATTAAAAAAATGCAAACGCTTATAATGAAATAAAATTTCGTCCATAAGGGTGGTTTGCTAATTAGCACATCTAGTTTCATTGTCAATGAGACCTTCTTGAATTACATTTGCAATATTTAAAATCTGAATTCCTCTTCTTTTGACTTCCTTAGGCGACCTATTGGAACATTCAACTTCAATTTCCTGATTTTGATGTTGTTGTTCAAAAGAGAGACCACATCATAAAAGCTTTACTGAAAGAAATTGAATCTATGTTATTAGAAATATGGCCGAGATGATTGTGCTACTGCAGATGTTGGTGTTGAAGTCATATGGAATGTTGTTTGATAAGTAGTTGGTGCAAGAAATTGAAGATGTTGATCAAATATATAACATTTTCATAAAAATATACTTTCATGGGCATCAAATTATTCTAAATATTTCAAATATTGGACCTTGTCGGCTAGTGATATGTTTCCTAGCAATTGTTGATGAAGTAGTAATTGATGCTCTAATTGTTCCACTTTATTAACAATTCCCTGAATATAATCAATAATATTGGTAGATTCTACTTTTACTCTCTTCCCTTATCTAAACCATCGTCTTTCCTCCTGCTGTAGTTGGGATTAAGATTTTTCTCCTTTAAAAGCTATTTCTTAGGGGTAGAATTTTCTCAAGGTTGAGTTACTTGTTGGGACAACAATTCTCAAATTAGAAGTTATTGAGTTTATAGCTGATTGCATGTGGATGATAAATATATTGGGAAAATATTAAAAATATTGGGCTTTTGTTTCTTCTAACTCTTCCTTTTCTTGGGAAAATTCTTGTTGAGCCTTTTCAATTATAGTGGATATATTTTCATTCCCTTGAACTATCACATTATCTTGAAATTTATTTACATGAGAAATTATTTGCTCGCTCTGGTCGACCAATTGTTGTACAAAATATTATATTGCAATAAGCGGATATTCATTTCTGCTTGGATTATTTATATTAAGTTTTTCTATTTCCTGGTTCTAACATTCTAACTAAATACTCCTTTGTTATTGTTGTCTCCACTAAATCTTGCTACTATCCAAGCCTTATGTTCTTTTTTTATGTTTACTTGAGAAACATAGGATATTAGGAATCACATATGGATTTGTTTATTATTTGGGTATTCCACATCTTTTGTGTAATTATTATTACCTTTTTATATATCTAATGGTTTAATGAAAAAATTTAATTTCCAGTTCACTTTCTGGCATGACCTAAGATTCTTCACTTTTTAGAGAATCCATTGTTTATATTGTATTCTATTTTAAAATATTTATTAGGAAATGGAAATCTGTTCTACTTGGCTATTTTTATGGAAAAACCACCTATTCTATAGCTTCCTATGTGTTCATTCTAGGGGATCTATTGTCATGGGAACAATATCCCTTTAATGAAATTATACTTTTGAGGGAAAGGCTAAAGGAGGGAAAGGCTAAAATTGTGGCTTTATATGAGTTTCTATTAATTTATTTTTTTGTCATATAGGAAATTAACTTTCATTGCATATTTTGTCTTTAGGACAATCTCGTTGAGCATTTTGTGTAATTTCAAAAATTTGTGTATTGATCAACAATTATTAGAGTTCTGGTTGAAGAAGAAAACAAATAGTTACAAACCAAGGAGTTGAAAAACTTATAGATGGTGATGAACCAACAAATACTAAATATGTTAGTTTATTTGAAGCAAAATAATTGGATAACTATTTTTTTATTAGAGAATAAGTCCATAAGATGGAAAAATAACTTGATGTAAACATTAAATGATGGATTCAGCAATAATTTACAAGATTTCATAATCAACTGAATGATTCACTAACATTTTACAAGATTTTACAATTCATTGAAAGAACCACCAATATTTTACAACATTTTATATCTTAGTGAAATATTCAAAAAAAATGATATATGCTAGATAATGACCATTGATTACTAGTAGAAAGGAAAACAAGAAATCACATGAAGATAAGGAACATAGGAATAGAAGAGAAATGATGTAACACAGAACCAACAAAGTGTCACTTTATATTTAATTGTCAAAACCAATTTATCCTATCTAACTTAAATTGTTGACTCGACTAGAGAGTTGATAAACTTTATAGTATCAATTCTTAATTTTTTTGGGATATCAACTAAGTTGACTAGCCCCTCCAACATCTACCCTACCCTTAATTCCTTACTTGTGATAATGAAGGGAAGGTTTGGAGTCTTATAAAATTTGTACAAAATTTCATACACCATAAATTAAAAAAATGCAAATGCTTATAATGAAATAAAATTTCGTCCATAAGGGTGGTTTTCTAATTAGCACATCTAGTTTCATGGTCAATGAGACCTTCTTGAATTACATCTGCAATATTTAAAATCTAAATTCCTCTTCTTTTCCCTTCCCTAGGTGACCTATTGGAACATTCAACTTCAATTTCCGGATCGTGATGTTGTTGTTCAGAAGAGAGACCACATCCTAAAAGCTTTCCTGAAAGAAATTGAATCTATGTTGTTAGAAGGATGACCGAGATGATTGTGCTACTGCAGATGTTGGTGTTGAAGTCATATGGAATGTTGTTTGATAAGTAGTTGGTGCAAGAAATTAAAGATGTTGATCAAATATATATCATTTTCATAAAAATATACTTTCATGGGCATCAAATTATTCTAAATATTTCAAATATTAGACCTTTTCGGCTAGTGATATGTTTCCTAGCAATTGTTGATGAAGTAGTAATTGATGCTCTAATTGTTCCACTTTATTAACAATTCCCTGAAAATAATCAATAATATTGGTAGATTCTACTTTTACTCTCTTCCCTTATATAAACCATCGTCTCTCCTCCTGCTGTAGTTGGGATTAAGATTTTTCTCCTTTAAAAGCTATTTCTCAGGGGTAGAATTTTCTCAAGGTTGAGTTACTTGCTGGGACAACAATTCTCAAATTAGAAATTATTGAGTTTATAGCTGATTGCATGTGGATGATAAATATATTGGGAAAATATTAAAAATATTGGGCTTTTGTTTCTTCTAACTCTTCCTTTTCTTGGGAAAATTCTTGTTGAACCTTTTCAATTATAGTGGATATATTTTCATTCCCTTGAACTATCACATTATCTTGAAACTTATTTACATGAGAAATTATTTGCTTGCTCTGGTCGACAAATTGTTGTACAAAATATTATATTGCAATAAGCGGATATTCATTTCTGCTTGGACTATTTATATTAAGTTTTTCTATTTCCTGGTTCTAACATTCTAACTAAATACTCCTTTGTTATTGTTGTCTCCACTAAATATTGCTACTATCCAACACCCTCCTTTCAAATTTTTTTCTTTTCTAGGGCTTCAAATATTTGTTTATCTCAAGCATGCCTTAAGTGAGTTTTTTTACTAGGTGTTTCTTTTAGCCTTTCTTTATTTATGGAGCTCAAGTGTTGGGTGTAGTTGACTCTACTAGAGAAACCTGTTCATTAGCTGTAGGTGAGGTTGAGGTAACATATGTTTGTAAATTAATTTTCTCTAGCATTTCCTTTAATATATCTTATGAAATAGAATTCTTGTATGGGACTTCTTGAGCATCAGTCTGCTTGAGAATTCAATATGATTTCTAGCACATGTTTTGTTTTTTTTTTTTTTTTGCATTCACTCAACTCTCATTAGTTCTATGTCTGTTTCAAACTTCCATTTATAACATTTTAAAGAGAGTTTTGTAACTTTTATTTAAGTGTATATTAAAAACATTTACTAAAGTGTTACAAACCCTAAATCGTAAACGATAAAGCCTAATAATTTTTTAACATTTTAGAAACTATTCCTAACTTTTATTTAAGTGGTTATTAAGAGAGTTTACTAAAATGTTATAAAACCTAAATCGTAAACCCTAAACCTGAAACCCAAATCCCTAACCCATAAATCCTAACAGTTTTATGAGTAGAACAGATTTCCATTTCCTAATAAAAATAGCCAAGTAGAACAGATTTCCATTTCCTAATAAATATTTTAAAATAGAATACAAAAATAAACAATGGATTCTCTAAAAAGTGAAGAATCATAGGTCATGCCAGAAAGTGAACTGGAAATTAATTTTTTTCATTAAACCATTAGATATATAAAAAGGTAATAATAGTTACACAAAAGATGTGGAATACCCAAATAATAAACAAATCCATATGTGATTCCTAATATCCTATGTTTCTGAAGTAAACATAAAAAAATAACATAAGGCTTGGATAGTAGCAAGATTTAGTGGAGACAACAATAACAAAGGAGTATTTAGTTAGAATGTTAGAACCAAGAAATAGAAAAATTTAATATAAATAATCCAAGAAGAATTGAATATTCGCTTATTGCAATATAATATTTTGTACAACAATTGGTCGACCAGAGTGATCAAATAATTTCTCATGTAAATAAATTTCAAGATAATGTGATAGTTCAAGGGAATGAAAATATATCCACTATAATTGAAAAGGCTCAACAAGAATTTTCCCAAGAAAAGGAAGAGTTAGAAGAAACAAAAGCCCAATATTTTTAATATTTTCCCAATATATTTAACATCCACATGCAATCAACTATAAACTCAATAATTTCTAATTTGAGAATTGTTGTCCCAACAAGTAACTCAACCTCGAGAAAATTCTACCCCAGAGATTTAGCTTTTAATGGAGAAAAATCTTAATCCCAACTACAGGACAAGGAGAGACGATGGTTTATAGAAGAGAAGAGAGTAAAAGTAGAATCTGCCAATATTATTGATTATTTTCATGGAATTGTTAATAAAGTGGAACAATTAGAGAATCAATTACTACTTCATCAACAATTTTTAGGAAACATATCACTAGCCGACAAGGTACAATATTTGAAATATTTAGAATAATTTGATGCCCATGAAAGTATATTTTTATGAAAATGGTATATATTTGATCAACATCTTCAAGTTCTTGCACCAACTACTTATCAAACAACATTCCATATAACTTCAACACCAACATCTACAATAGCACAATCATCTGGTTATCTTTCTAACAACATAAATTCAATTTCGTTCAGGAAAGCTTTTAGGATGTGGTCTCTCTTCTGAACAACAACATCACAATCAGGAAATTGAAGTTGAATGTTCCAATAGTTCACCTAGGGAAGGGAAAAGAAGGAGAATTCAGATTTTAAATATTGCAAATGTAATTCAAGAAGGTCTCATTGAGTATGAAACTAGATGTGCTAATTAGCAAACCACCCTTATCGACAAAATTTTATTTCATTATAAGCATTTGCATTTTTTTAATTTATGGTGTATGAAATTTTGTACAAATTTTATAAGACTCCAAATATTCCCTTCCTTATCATAAACAAGGAATTAAGGGTAGGGTAGATGTTGGAGGGGCTAGTTAACTTAGTTGACCATCCCAAACAATTCAAGAATTGATACTATAAAGTCGATCAACTCTCCAGTCGATCCAATAGCTTAAGTTAGAGAGGATAAATTGGTTTTGACAATTAAATATAAAGCGACACTTTGTTGGTTCTGTGCTACATCATTTCTCTTCTGTTCCTATGTTCCTTATCTTCATGTGATTTCTTGTTTTCCAGTCTACTAGTAACCAATGGTCATTATCTAGTATATATCATTTTTTTGGAATATTTCACTAAAATATAAAATGTTGTAAAATATTGGTGGTTCTTTCAATGAATTGTAAAATATTGTAAAATATTAGTGAATCATTCAGTTGATTATAAAATCTTGTAAATTATTGGTGAATCCATCATTTAATATTTACACCAAGTTATTTTTCCTTCTTATGGATTTATTCTCTAATAGAAAATTAGTTATCCAATTATTTTGCTTCAAATAAACTAACATATTTAGGATTTGGTGGTTCATCACCATCTATAAGTTTTTCAACTCCTTTGTGTGTAACTATTTGTTTTCTTCTTCAACCAAAACTCTAATAATTGTTGATCAATACACAATTTTTTGAAATTACACAAAATGCTCAACGAGATTGTCCTAAAGACAAAATATTCAATGAAAGTTAATTTCCTATATGACAAAATAATAAATTAATAGAAACTCATATAAAGCCACAATTTTAGCCTTCCCCTCAAAAGTATAATTTCATTAAAGGGATATTTTTCCCATGACAATAGATCCCCTACAATGAACACATAGGAAGCTATAAAATAGGTGTTTTTTCCATAAAAATATCCAAGTAGAACATATTTCCATTTCCTAATAGATATTTTAAAA
The DNA here is from genome assembly GCA_031772625.1 of Pinus tabuliformis. NCBI lineage: Eukaryota > Viridiplantae > Streptophyta > Pinopsida > Pinales > Pinaceae > Pinus > Pinus tabuliformis. The sequence continues at coordinate 441,795,330 of CM062820.1, read as the reverse complement.
TAAAATACAATATAAATATTGGATTCTCTAAAAAGTGAAGAATCTTAGGTCATGCCAGAAAGTGAACTGGAAATTAAATTTTTTCCTTAAACCATTAGATATATAAAAAAAGTAATAATAATTACACAAAAGATGTTAAATACCCAAATAATAAACAAATCCATATGTGATTTCTAATATCCCATGTTTCTCAAGTAAACATAAAAAAAGAACATAAGGCTTCTTATTCAAGAAACAACGTTAACTTTAACCAAACACTTTTTAAATCAATGATAATTAGATGAAACCAATCATTACCAAACAAATGGTTCATTGAAAAATAAAACGAGAACTATAAATGTTTAAGGGACTAAGAAAATTTAAGAAACAAATAAACACAAAATTTTATTCTTGAAAAACGCTTCAAATTGTTGAACACGATATTAGATCTAAACGTTAAAGAAATTACATGTACTACAATGACTATATTTGTGCATAGAAGAAATATTCCTAAATGTATTAATTATCATTTAATAGTAGGATATTATGTATGTGAAGAGATATCTTCTATATTCATGAGATTGTAGTTTTCATTTCCATCAGTGGAGAAGAGAGTGAAAATCTAATATTGGAATTCAAGAACAATAATTTTAGAACACAAGAAAGGCTTTCATTAGAATATCTCGTACGGAAGGTCATTGTCCAAGTTTATTTCACCTTCATGGATTATTTTCATCACAAGGAGAACTAAGGAATTTTTCATTGTACATATATAATAAAAATATGATCATTTTTAGTAGAATAGTTGCAATAAGAGGTGATGTAGGTGTTATCTATCCTAAACAATGTGTATTTTTGAACAATTATCTCCTTGTTAATGAAAATTATTGCCTTTCTAATTGAGTGTATATCTATTTTATTATATTTCTGTATATTTTATTGTTTTCCTAAAATATATTTATTAATTTGTCAATAACCATCAAAAAAATATATTTTTATATTGTAATACTATTCTCTTCCAAATCATGTGGAAGGTGTCTTCCATATCTCACCTTCATTCAATATTCTCTTCCAAATCATGTGGAAGGTGTCTCGCATGTCTCACCTTCATTCAAAAGGGGGCTTTCATTATTAATGAGGTTAGTGAAACATTAATATGTATATAATTGTTTCATTATATTTTTATTTGTATCCTTTAAATTCTAATTCTAAAGAAATAAATGGGAATGCATTCAATATTTGCATAATATCAGTGAAAGTCATTAAGACAAACTAGAAAAGCCACATAAATTAAATGAATCGAAGTGCAAATACACTTCAATCGATGATAACCATCAAAATGGTTACTCCTTTATTCCTATCACATTCCATAGATTTAAAAAAACATAGAGATTAACTAAATTATAACTCTATTACAACTTATATTGTGATTATTTATAAAAATATTTTCTGCACGCATATTTCAACAACAAAAACAAAAAATCTTAGTGGAAAAGTTTAGCAATTAAATATGTCAATATGACTATGAATGTTCCAATAGATTCCATGGGGTTTAATTATATGCCATCAACTCAATAATTAAATTTTAACTATGGAAGATATATTCTTCCGATTAGCATAATTATAGGCATATCTACTTTGGAATTTATTTTCAATTTAAGTTAAAATAAAATATTAACATTAAATTAACAAACAAGGGAAGCCATATAAATTAAATGGATCGAACTGCAAATAAAATCCAATCCATGATAATCATGAAAAAAGTACCCCATTATACCTATCACATTTCCTAGATTAAAAGAAACATATTAATTAACTAAATTATAAATTTATTACAAGTTATATTGTGTTTATTTATAATAATATTTGTTTACATGCATATTTCAAAAAAAATAATCTTAGTGGAAAATTTTAGCGGTGAAATTTAGCCCTTGGATTAAATTAAATGGTTTCAAATTTTGACTAGAATACTTTCTTGTATCATAGTGAATTATTAATATTAGGCCCAAAATTATTTTATAACAAAATTAGGTATGGAGGTTAGCACTGCCTTACTTTAAGGGATACCTGGAAAAAATAAAATAGCTCCTGAAATTAGGAGCTACTAATTTCCATTTACCCCAATTTTCAAGGAAAAGCATTTATGGTAGCCATTTCTCCATTCTCATTTGGTTTAAAATGGGCTAATTATTTCAGTCACCCTTATATCATGGTATTCATATTAATTTACAAAGAAAAACCCACATCTAAGTATTTAATAATCTTCTTTCCATTTTTAATGTTTTCATACTAGTCTTGTGTATTTGCTTTAAATTCCAATACCTGGAGAATTCTCTTCTTTCACTCTTGAAATTTTTTGTTTAATTTTTGGGACCAATAATAATTTTTTGTTTGGAAAATCCACAAATTTGGTCTTGGGATTTAAAAATTACACTTGCTTTATTACAATTTTTGTATCTAATGGTTGGAGAAAAATATCGTTTAGTTTTTAATTTGTAGCAGCCATGTGGGTGGGGTTGTCTTTAAGTTCATTGAATCAACCTCCAATATTTTCCTTTTTTTCTTGAAGTATAACCTTTTCTACAACACCTTTCTCTTGTGTATTACTCTTGGAATTCATCTATAGTCTTCATTAATTGGTATAAAATTTTAGGGGGGATTTTTTTTCAGAAAGTTGAAATTTGAGGGTTCAAAACTTTGGTGGTTAAAATTTTATTGAAATAGAGACTATGTATGATTATCCAAAACATTAAGTTAAATTTTTTATATTTTATACCATTAGGTCCCCATAAAATAAAGAGAAAATTCATAGAAATAAGAATTCCCATCCCTATATAATGACCAAACACTCCATTAACCTTGACATTTAGAGTCCATAATTTTTGTAACTGATTTGCCTTAATTTCTCAAACATGGTTGTTATTTAAACTAATTTGCTTGCACCTCATAAAAGTAGGTTTTTATGGAGAGAGAGAGAGAGAGAGAGAGAGAGTAAAATTATTATTCATCAATGGTACATCATAGAATCCTTTGTCCATTGATGGTCCATGATCATAATGGAAAAGCATTCCATGGAATCCATTGCTCTGAGTTAGTGACTAAAAAAATTAGTAATGTGCATGCATCATGGTGTTTATAAAGAGGATAATTGAAAGGCATATAGACAATAACATATAAAACTTATTTCTACTCTATTTTATCATGTTAAAGTAGGTATGGATAGAATATTCAATTAGAAATTATTTCTAAGGTTAGAAAAGATTGGAAACACACAAAATGAATATCTTTGAAAAAATGGTAATAGAGGTTTTCTTTTCTTTTTTTCTCACAATGATAGTCTAAGTGATAGAAAAAATGGTTTTTTTCTCATAATCCTTTCTAGCTAATTTGAATCAATGAAAGGTCACAATATTTTATGGTTTAGGTTTTAGAGATTAGGATTTAGGTTTTAGGGTTTAAGGTTTAGGGTTTATGGTTTATGGCTTAGGGTTTATAACACCTTAGTAAATTATTTTGATAAGAGTTTAGGTAAAAGTTACAAAAGTATTTTTAGAATGCTATAAAATTCTTAGGGTTTGTGGTTGATAAGATGTTACTAAATTCTTATAATAAACACTAAAATAAAAGTTAAAAAAAAACACTTTTAAAAATGTTATAAATTGCTTAGGGTTTAGGGTTAAGAGTCTAGGGTTTTTAAGACTCTAGTAAATCCTCTTAATAAACACTTAAATCAAAGTTATAATTTTTTTTAAGATGTTATAAATTTCTTAGAGTTTAGGGTTTATGGTTTTGGGTTTGGTGTTTAGATTTTAGGGTTTAGGCTTTATAACACTTTAGTAAATGATTTTAATAAACACTTCAATAAAAGTTACAATATGTTTTTTAAAATTTTATAACATTACTAGGGTTTATCATTTAGGGTTTAGGGTTTAGGGTTTAGGTTTTAGAGTTTAGGGTTTAGGGTTTCACGTTTAGAGTTTAGAGTTTAGGGTTTAGGGTTTGTGCTTTACATTTTATGGTTGAGGGTTTCTAACACTTTAGTAAATTCCTTTAATAAAGAATTAAATAAAAATTAAAAAACACTTTTTAAAATGTTATGAAATGCTTAAGGTTTAGGGTTTGGGGTTTAGAGGCTAGGGTGTAGGTTTTATAAGACTTTATTAAATTATTTTAATAAAAACTTCAAAAAATGTTACAAAAAGCTTGTTAAAATGTCAATGAATGCTTAGGGTTAAGGTTTAGGGTTTCCAATGTTTTAAAATGCTTAAGGTTTAGGGTTTAGGGTTCATAAGGGTTCACAATACTTTAGTAAATTATTTTTATAAACGCTTAAAAAAAGTTACAAAATGCTTTTTAAAATGTTATAAAATGCTTAGTGTTTAGGGTTTATGGTTTATGGTTTAGGTCTCATAACACCTCCATAAATTATTTTAATAAACACTTAAAAAAAGGTTAAAAACACATTTTAAAATGTTATAAAATGATTAGGGTTTAGGGTTTTAAATGCTATAAAATGATTAGGGTTTATAGTTTAGAGTTTAGGGTTTATAAAACTTTAGTAATCCATTCAATATGCACTTCGAAAAAACTTACAAAACAATTGCTAAAAAGTTACAATCTGCTTAGGCTTTAGGTTTGAGAGACACTTTAGTAAATTCTTTTAATAAACAATTTAAAAAGTTACAAAACTATTGTTAAATTTTATAAAAATTCTTAGGGTGTATGTTTTAGGGTTTATGGTTTATAACACTTTAGTAAATGCTTTTATTAAACACTTAAAAGATGTTACAAAACACCTATTAAAATGTTATAAAATGTTTAGGATTTAGGGTTTTAAAATGTTACGAAACACTTGCTAAATTGTAATAAAATTCTTAAGATTTAGAGTTTGTAACAATTTAGTAATTTCTTTAAATAAAAACTTAAAAAAAAGTTACAAACACATTTAAAATGTTATAAAATACTTAGGGTTTAGGGTTGGAAATTTAAAATGTTATAGAGTGCTTTTGGTTTAGGGTTTAGGTTGGGGGTGTGGGTCTTAGGGTTTAGGTTTTATGGTTTATAATGATTTAATAAATTCTTTTAATAAACACTTATAAAAAAGTTTAAAAAATGATTTTTAGTGTTGAGGGTTTTTTTAGGGTTTAGGGTTTTTTAGGGTTTAGGGTTTGTGGTTTGGGGTTTAAGGTTAAGGATTTAGGGATTATGGGTCTAGGGTTTATAAAACTTTAGTAAATGGTTTTAGTAAAAACATAAATAAAAGTTACAAACACTTTTTAAAATGTTATAAAATTGTTAGGTTTTAGGGGTTTAGGGTTTAGGGTTTATTATGGTTTATGGTTTTTTTAGGGTTTAGGGTTTTTTAGGGTTTTGGGTTTGGGGTTTAAGGTTAAGGGTTTAGGGATTACGATTTTAGGGTTTATATCACTTTTGTAAATGGTTTAGTAAACACTTAAATAAAAGTTACAAAACACTTTTTAAAATGTTATAAAATCCTTAGGTTTTAGTGTTTGGGGCTTAGGGCTTAGGCTTTGGGTTTTCGAGTTTAGGGTTTGGAGTTTATAAGACCTTAGTAAATTGTTTTAAGCTTTAGGCTTTAGGGCTTAGGGTCTATAAAACCTTAGTAAATGATTTTAGGGTTTATCCCTTAGGCTTTAAGAATTAGGAAATAGGGTTTGGGCTTTGGGGTTTAGGGTTTAGGTTTTATAACACTTTAGTAAATTCTTTTTATAAACACTTAAATAAAATTTATAGAAAACTTTCTAAAATGTTATAAAATTCTTAGTGTTTAGGGTTTACCATTTGGGGTTTACAGTTTGCGATTTATGGTTTCAGGTTTAGGGTTTAGATTTTAGGGTTTATGGTTTTGGATTTATAAAAACAAAGGTCGGGGTATCTCATGTACGACAATTTTCTCCCTCCTACACTCACATACCCACGTGTGGCCTTCCCTTATTATAGATACTGATAAAATTCTTAGGGTTTATGGTTTAGGGATTAGGGTTTGGGGTTTAGGGTTTAGGATTTAGGGTTTATAACATTTTAGTAAATTATTTTAATAAGCACTTAAATAAAAGTTACAAATGGTTTTTAAAATGTTATAAAATTATTAGGCTTTAGCGTTTAGGGTTTAGGGTTTATAACACTTTAGTAAATTTTTTTAATATAGACTTAAATAAAAGTTACAAAACACTCTTTAAAATGTTATAAATTAATTAGGGTTTGGGTTTTAGGGTTTACATTTTAGGAATGGGGTTTAAAGCTTCTACCACTTTAGTAAATTCTTTTAATAAACACGTAAAAAAAGTTACAAAACACTTTTTAAAATGTTATGAAATGCTTAGGGTTTAGGTTTTAGGGTATAAGGTCTAGGGTTTAGGGTTTGGGGTTTAGGGTTTATGGTGGTTTAGCATTTAGGGTTTATGGTTTATTAGAATTAAGTAAATGGTTTTAATCAAGGCTTAAATAAAAGTTACATAATTCTTTTTAAAATGATATATAATGCTAGGGTTTAGTGTTTACGGTTTGGCCTTTGGGATTTAGAGTTTAGGGTTTATAAGACCTTGGTAAATGCTTTTAATAAAGACTTAAATAAAAGTTCCAAAATGATTTTTAAACTGTTATAAAATGCTTAGGGTTTATGGTTTTGGGTTTTGATTTTGGGTTTTAGGTTTAGGGTTTAGGGTTAGGGTTTAAGGTTTATAACACTTTAGTAAATGCTTCTAATAAACACTTAAATAAAAGTTACAAAACAATTTTTAAAATGTTATAAAATTCTTAGGATTTAGGGTCTAGGCTTTGGGCTTTAGGGTTTAGGGTTTATAGCACTTGAGTAAATGCTTTTAATAAACACTTGAATAAAAGTTACAGACTGCTTTTTCAAATGTTATAAAATGCTTAATGTTTATGGTTTAGAGTTAAGGGTTTGAGGTTTATTGTTTGGGGTTTAGGGTTTAGGGTTTTGAATTTAGGGTTTATAACACTTTCGTAAAAGCTTTTAATAAACACTTAAATAAAATTTACAAAATGCTTTTTAAAATGTTATAAAATGTGTAGCATTTATGGTTTAGGGTTTTGGGTTTGGGTTTTAGGGTTTAGGGTGTAGGGTTTAGGGTTTGGGGTTTAGGGTTTAGGGTTTATGATACAATATTTAACATTTATAAAATGCTTAAGGTTTAGTGTTGAGGGTTTTATGGTTTAGGGTTTAGGGTTTAAGGTTTAGGTTTTAAGGTTTATAACACTTTAGTAAATTCTTTTAATAAACACTTAAATAAAAGTTACAAAACACTTTTTAAAATGTTATAAAATGACTAGGGTATAGGGTTTAGGCTATAGGGTTTATGGGTTCAGGGTTTAGGGTTTAGGGTTTATAACACTTTAGTAACTTCTTTTAATAAACACTTAAATAAAAGTTACAAAACCATTTTTAAAATGTTATAAAATGTTTAGGGTTTAGGGTTCAGGTTTTAGAGTTTATGGTTAAGGGTTTTAAGTTTAGGGTTTAGGGTTTACAGTTTAGGGTTTAGGGTTAGGGGTTTATGGTTCAAGGTTTTAGCGTTTAGGGTTTATAGCACTTTAGTAAAAAAATTTATTAAACACTTAAATAAAAATTACAAAACATTTTTAAAATTGTTATAAAATGCTTAGGGTTTAGGGTTTAGGATTTAGGGTTTGGAGTTTAGGGTCTAGGGTTTAGGCTTAAGCATTTGTAGTTTAGGCTTTAAGGATTAGGGTTTATCTTTTAGGGTTGATAACACTTTATAAAATTCTTAGGGTTTAAGTTTCAAGATTTTCGGTTTAGGGTTTAGGGTTTGGGGTTTAGGATTCATGGTTTCATGTTTATAACACCTTAGTAATTGTTTTAATAAACACTTAGATAAAAGTTACAAAAAAATTTTTAAAATGTTATAAAATTCTTAGGGTTTAGTGTTTAGGATTTGGGGTTTACGGTTTATGGTTTAGGGTTTGGGGTTTAGGGTTAAGGGTTTAGTGTTTAGGGTTAAGGTTTTAGGGATGAACCACCCCACCTTAAGGGGGTATCCGCTGTTACATATTACACATAATGCATTCATCTCGTGGAGCCTCGAGGAGTTATGAAGAAAAATAAATAAAAGTAAAAAGGTTTATGAAGAAGGGTTGAAAGACAAAGGTTGGGGTATCTCATGTATGGCAATTTTCTCCCTCCTACACTCACATACCCAGGTGTGCTCTTCCCTTATTATAGATACTGATAAAATTCTTATGGTATATGGTTTAGGGATTACGGTTTGGGGTTTAGGGTTTAGGATTTAGGATTTATAACATTTTAGTAAATTATTTTAATAAGCACTTAAATAAAAGTTACAAATAGTTTTTAAAATGTTATAAAATTCTAAGGCTTTAGCATTTAGGGTTCAGGGTTTATAACACTATAGTAAATATTTTTAATATACACTTAAATAAAAGTTAAAAAACACTCTTTAAAATGTTATAAATTAATTAGGGTTTTGGTTTTAGGGATTGGGGTTTAAAGTTTATAACACTTTAGTAAATTCATTTAATAAACACATAAAAATGTTACAAAACTCCTTTTAAAATGTTATGAAATTCTTAGGGTTTAGGCTTTAGGTATAATGTATAGGGTTTAGGGTTTAGGATTTAGGGATTATAACACTTTAGTAAATTGTTTTAATAAACACTTAAATAAAAGTTACAAAACACTTTTTGAAATGTTATAAAAGGCTTAGGGGTTAGCGTTTAGGGTTTAGGTTTTTTGGTTTAGGGTTTAGTTTTTATGGTTTTGGTGTTTATAACACCTTAGTAAATTAATTTGACCAAAACTTAAGTAAAAGTTACAAAAATCTTTTTAGAATGCTATAAAATGCCTAAGGTTTAGGTTTGATAAGACTTTAGTAAATTCTTATAATAAACACTTAAATAAAAGTTAAAGAACACTTTTTAAAATGTTATAAATTTCTTAGGGTTTAGGGTTAAGAGTCTAGGGTTCATAAGACTTTAGTAAATCCTCTTAATAAACACTTAAATAAAAGACAAAAAGTAATTTAAGATGTTATAAAATGCTTAGGGTTTATGCTTTGGGATTTGGTGTTTAGAGTTTAGGGTTTAGGGTTTATAACACTTTAGTAAATGATTTTAATAAACACTTAAATAGAAGTTACAATATGTTTTTTAAAATGTTATGAAATTATTAGGGTTTAGCATTTAGGGTTTAGGGTTTAGAGTTTAGGGTTTAGGGTTTAGGGTTTTAGGTTTAGAGTTTAGGGTTTAGGGTTTAGGGTTTGTGGTTTACAATTTAGGGTTGAGGGTTTATAACACTTTAGTAAATTCTTTTAATAAACACTTAAATAAAAATTACAAAACGCTTTTTAAAATGTTATAAAATGCTTAGGGTTTAGGGTTTAATGTTCACAGTTTGGGGTTTAGGGTTTAAGGTTTAGGGTTTAGGGTTTAGCGTTTTTGATTTAGGGTTTAGGGTTTGGGGTTTAGAAGTTAGAGTTTAGGGTTTATGATTTAAGGTATAGGGTTTAGGGTTTAGGGTTTAAGGTTTGGGATTTGGGTTTAGGTTTACGGTTTAGTGTTTAGGTTCTACAAAATTTTAGTAAATGCTTTTCATAAACACTTAGATAAATGTTACAAGACAAATTTTAAAATGTTATAAAATGGTTAGGGTCTAAGGTTTAGGGTTTAGGGTTTGGGGTTTTGGGTATAGGGTTTAGGGTTCACATTGTGGGGTTTAGGGTTTACGCTTTTGTATTTAGGGTTTATGGTTTCTTTTTTAAGGTTTAAGGCTTATAACACTTTAGTAAATTGAATTAATAAACACTTAAATAAAAGTTATAAAATTCTTCTTAAACTGTTATAAAGTTCTTAGGGATTATGCTTTAGGGTTTAGGGATTAGGGTTTAGGGTTTGGGGATTAAGTTTTTGGGTTTAGATTTTAGGGTGTATGGTTTAAGGCTTATAACAATTTAGTAAATTCTTTTATTAAACACCTAAATAAAAGTTAGAAAATGATTTTAAAAATGTTATGAAGTGCCTACGGTTTAGGGTTTAGTTTATAGGGTTTAGGGTTTAGGGTTTATTATTTAGGGTTTACAGTTTAGGGTTTTGGGTTTAGGGTTTAGGGTTTAGTGTTTATAAAACTTTATTAAGAGATTTTAATAAACACTTAAAAAAGGTTACAAAACACTTTTTAAAATGTTATTAAATGATTAGGGTTTAGGGATTAGGTTTTATAGCACCTTAGTAAATTCTTTTTATAAACACTTAAATAAAAGTTACAAAATTATTTTCTTAGGTTTTAGGGTTTAGGGTTTGGGGTTTGGATTTTAGGGTTTAGTGTTAGGGTTTAGGGTCTAGGGTTTATAACACTTTAGTAAATTATTTTAATAAACACTTAAATAAAAGTTACAAAACACTTGTTAAAATGTTATAAAATTCTTAGGGTTTAGGGTTTGGGGTTTAGACTTTAGGCTTATGTTTTATAGCACCTTAGTAAATTATTTTTATAAACGATTAAATAAAAGTTACAAAATTATTTTCTTAGTTTTTATGGTTTAGGATTTGGAGTTTGGATTTTAGGGTTTAGTGTTAGGGTGTAAGGTGTAGGGTTTATAATAGTTTAGTAAGTTATTTTAATAAACACTTAAAAAAAAGTTGCAAAATTCTTGTTAAAATGTTATAAAATGCTTAGGGTTTAGGGTTATAACCTTTTATTAAATTATTTTAATAAACACTTAAAAAAGGTTGCAAAAATCTATTTTAAATCATTAGAAAATTCTTAGAGTTTAGGTATGGGGTTTATTATTTATGGTTTTGGATTTATAAAACTTTGATAAATTCTTTTAATAAGAAAATTAAAAAAAAGTTACAAAATGCTTGATAAAATGTTATAAAATGCTTAGGCTTTAGGGTTTAGGACATAAAAATTCTATAAAATGCTCATGGTTTAGGGTTTAGGGCTTCATGTTTATAAAACTTTAGTAAATGCTTTTAATAAACACTTAAAAACAAGAAAGAGAACACTTTTTAAAATGTTATAAAATACTTAGTGTTTAGAGTTTAGGCTTTAGGCTTTAGGGTTTTGGGTTTTGGGTTTAAAATGTTATAAAATGCTTAGAGGTTAGGGTTTAAAATGTTTTAAAATGCTTAGGGTTTAGAGTTTAGGGTATAGGGTTTATAATACTTTAGTAAATCCTTTTAACAAACACTATGAAAAAAGTTACAAAACTTTTGTCAAAATTTTATAAAATTCTTAGGGTGTAGGTTTTAGGGTTTATGGTTTATAAAACTTTAGTAAATGATTTTAATAAACACTTAAAGAAAGTTACGAAAATTTTATTAAATTGTTATAAAATGTTTAGGGTTTAGGGTTTTAAAAAGTTACAAAATGTTTGCCAAATTGTAATAAAATGCTTAGTGTCTATGGTTTATAAAAATTTTGTAAATTCTTTAAATAAACACTTAAAAAAAGTTACAAACGCTTGTTAAAATGTTAGAAAATACTTAGGGTTTATGGTTTGGGTTTTAAAATGTTATAAAATGCTTATGGTTAGGGTTTAGAATTTAGGTTTGGGGTGTGGGTATTAGGGTTTATGGTTTATAATTATTTAATAAATTCTTTTAATAAACTATTGTGAAACCAGCTCAAGAAAAGATAGAAAAGATGGATCAACGCCTTAGAATTCAGCCTCTTCGAGGGGGAAACCTCCTTTACATTACATAAATGAAAAATTCTTCGATGATTCAAATGAAAAAACCTCCTTTCTATATATAGGAGTCTAAGGAGTCACAATATAACCCAGAAAACCTAACAATAATAATATAAAGCCACAAAAATAACAATAGAGGGATTCTATGGGGCACAATAATAAAAATATGGGGACAATAGGGGCATAACAATATTAATAAGGGATACAAATATAATAGTAATGGGGTAATCACTAGTATTATAGGGACCCAACGTGCCCGTCTCCTTCTAAAAAGTGTTGTCCTCAACGCTTGAGTAGTTTTGGATGCTTCTATATAAAATTCTCATCGTCCCATGTGGAATCTTCAGCAGATAAGTTCTTCCACTTGATAAGATAGTCCGAAATTGATTGATTTCATAACTTTCGAGTTATTTTTTCTGTGACTGCTTCTGGTTCCAATATAATTTTTCCTTCCTCATCAAGTTCTGGCAATATTGTTTGAACTGCGAGCTTGTCACCTATAACCTTATTTAAACATGAAACATGGAAAACTGGGTGCAATCGAGAAGCTATAGGAAGCTCCAATTTGTATGCCATAGTACCAATCTTTTGCAACACCTTGTATGGACCATAATACTTTGGTGATAATTTATTATCCTTCTTAGCTTGCTTGAGGGACATTTGCTTATATGGTTGTAGCCGTAGGAATACCCAATCACCTACATCAAAAATTCTTTCGCTGCGATGTTGGCTTGCATGTTGTTTCATTCTATTCTGTGCCAACACGAGGTTATCCTTTAAGATTTGGAGGACTTGTTGTTGATGTTCGATGTGATGTTCCACTACTTGAACCTTAGAATTTTCTCTTAAATATGATGTGATGGATGGTGGCTGATATCCATAAAGTGCCATAAATGGGGTCATTTTTGTTGCTGTATGGAAGGAAGTGTTATACCACCATTCAGCCAGAGGCAACCATTTGACCCATTGTGTCTGTTTATCAGATACAAAGCAACAAAGATATCCTTCCAAACATTTGTTTAATATCTCAGTTTTCCTATTAGATTGAGGATGATAAGATGAGCTATGAGCTAACTGAGTACCAAGACAAGAAAATAATTATGTCCAAAAATTTCTAGTGAAAATGGGATCTCTGTCACTTACAATAATCTTTGGGTTTCCATGTAGCTTTTGAATTGTTTCCATAAATGCAGTAGAAACTGTACTAGCTTTAAATGGATGTGATAATGCACAAAAGTGTGCATACTTGGTAAGTCTATAAACTACCATCATGATGACACTCTTTCTCTCAGACTTGGCTAAACCTGTGATAAAATCTATTGAAACCTCCTCCCAACATTGGCTTGGAATAGATAAAGGTTGTAATAGACCTGGTGTCTTAATTGTTTCAACTTTATTTTTTTGGCAAACCAAACATTCTGCCACAAACTTTTGAATACCTGATTTAAGGCCCTCCCAAAAAAATTCCTTCTTAACCCTATGGTAAGTTTTTAAAAATCTTGAGCTCCCTCCTAAGGGATAAGTGTGCAATTCCATAAGAATCTTTTGTTTTAGCTGGTAATTCTTACAGAGGTATAAGCAATCTTTGTACCATAACGAATCATTTTTCCAGCTAAATGTATCAGACGTATTTGAGTCTTGTTGTAACTTTCGAATAAGTGCCCACACTTCTTCGTCATTCTTCCGTTCCTCCCTTGCTTCGTTTATCCCATTTAGTTGGATAATAGAAATGGTGCACAACAATGCTTCCACATCCTCATCCTTTCTTGAGAGTGCCTCTTCCACCACATTTTGGTTCCCTTTTTTGTAGATGATTTCAAAGTCATAACCCAACATCTTTGTGACCCACTTTTGCTACTCTTCAAAGGATAATCCTTGTTCTCAAAAGTATTTAAGGCTATCATGATCTATTTTTACTTTGAAGTGTCTTCCCATTAGGTAGGGTCACCATTTCTTAAGTGCATTGGGTATTGCCAACATTTCCTTCTCATAAATAGCTTTGTATAAAAATTTCCCTTGATTAGACGAATTTCAAAAGAAATGGGTCTTTCATCTTGCATTAAAATAGCACCAATTCCATTTCTTGAAGCATCAGATTCCACATAAAGGTTTTTGTGAAGTCTAGTGTAGCTAAGACCGGTGCTTGGCACATTGCCTCTTTAAGATGTTCGAAGGCCTTTGTTGCTTCTGGAGTCCATGAAAATGCATCTTTCTTCAATAATGTTGTTAGAGGTGCTGCTATTCTCCCATAATTCTTAACAAACTTGCGATAATACCCTGTCAACCAGAGAAATCCTCGCAGATGCTTTATGGATGTGGGGATTTTCCATTCCTTAATGGCTTTAATTTTGCTAGGGTCTACCTTAACTCCTTCATGAGATACAATATGACCCAGATATTCCACCTCTTGTACTCCAAAGAAACATTTGGATCTTTTTGCATATAATTGTTTCTCCTCCAATAGTTGTAGCACCCTGTCAACATGTTCAACATGATCCTTCCAAGACTTGTTGTAGATTAGTATATCATCAAAAAATACTAACACAAATTTTCTAAGGAATGGTTTGAAAATGGAATTCATCAAACCTTGAAATGTTGAAGGTGCATTGGTAAGGCCAAAAGGCATGACCAAAAATTCATAATGACCCTCATGAGTTCTAAATGTTGTTTTCGAAATGTCTTCAGTCTTCATTCTGATTTGATGATATCCTGAACGAAGATCCAACTTGGTGAAGTAAATTGATCCATGCAATTCATCTAGTAATTCATCAATGACAGGAATGGGAAACTTATCTTTAATAGTGAGCTTGTTGAGCTCCCTATAATCTAAACACATGCGCCATGATCCATCCTTCTTGTGCACCAATACTACTGGAGCAGAGAAAGAACTTTGACTCGGTTGAATTATACCAGCCTCTAGCATTTCTGCAACCATACGTTCAATTTCACTCTTTTGGGCATAGGGATATCTGTACGGACTGATGTTTGGAGGAACACTTCTTGGAATTAGATGAATAGCATGATCATGATCACGAATAGGTGGGAGACCGTTTGGAGTCTCAAATACCTTGGAATGATTGTCCAAGACTTCTTGGAGATCTGGAGAAATAGATGATTCCAATGTGGAAACATCTAGTGAACATAATTGTGCAATTACACCTCTTTGTTCCTTTTTAGAAGCTTTGTCATATCGTTAGAGTTGATTATCTTTCCTGGTTTCCCTGCAATACCCCTTAATTCAACTTCCTTTCCTTCCACAGAGAATTTCATGAAAAGTTCTTGAAAATTAAAAGCTATTGTACCCAAGGATTGTAGCCATTGGACTCCTAGTACAACATCAGCACCTTCCATTGGAATGGAAAGCATTGGGCTAGTCAATACATATTCTCCCATGGATAGCTTGATATTATGGCACTTTCCAGAGCAATTTATTGTTCCTCCATTTGCAACCATCACTTGACACTCTGGTGCTGGATATAAGTAGCAATTCAATTCTTTTGCTACCTTACAATGAATAAAATTGTGGGCACTTCCTGAATCAATCAACACTATTACCTTTTTCTTCTTGATTTGTCCTTCTATCTTGATGGTTTGAGGAGTGGTAATTCCCGCCAATGCATTACAAGATATGGTCGGATTCATTTCTTATTTATCTAGGCTTTGTTCCTAGAGTATATCCTCTTCTTTTGACCTTTCTTGCTCCTTTCCTTCTTCCTCTTCACAATCTATGTAGAATAATTTCTTCTCAGCACACTTATGACCTTTAGTGTATTTGCTATCACAACTGTAACAAAGCCCTTTTACTCTTTTTTCTTCCAATTGTTGTAGTGTCAAACTTATAGTTTGTGGAAGACTAGGGGCAACAACACTTCCATCTTTATAGTTGTGAGTGGTATGCTTCCTGGTTGCCATAATTTTGCTTTCCATTTTCCTTGCTATCCTGAATGCCTTCTCTAATGAATCAGGTACCCAAAGGTGAACATCATGTTGGATATTATCCTTTAAAGTCCCTATGAACACATCAATCCTACGCTCATCTGGAATATTTTTTACCCTTATGTTCAATTTCTGGAACTCCTCAATGTGCTCCATTATTGAACCCTTTTGTTTGAGACATATCAATTGGCTAAAAAAAGTGTTGCATTTTGTACCCTCATAATGTGCTGTTAGTTCTTCCATAAAAATTGCACAAGTGATAATTTGTTTATGAGAGAAAAGCCATTGATACCATACAAACTGATTTGGTCCCAAATATAAGGTTGAAATACGTACCTTTTGTGCATTTTTCACATTATTGAGATCAAAATATTGCTCCATCTATAATATCCATGTTGTGGGATCATTGCCATCAAACTTCCTCATATTGATTTTCCCTAGGTCACCTGTTTGGAATGTAATTCAGGAGTTTACAAAAATACCAACTTCCTCATATCATATCTCTGAAAATATAGCGCAAAAAGCTCTAAAATTCGGACCCGAGATTCAGCATGATTGCTTCTCAAATGGGTTTTTTTTAGCTTCTGAAACGTTGCAGAAAAAAAGCTATAGCTAAAATGCCACGATGACCTGTTTTGAGCAGCAAAACCCTAGAATCCAAAGCTCTGATACCAAATTTTATGAAACTAGGTCAAGAAAAGATAGAAAATATGGATCAACGCCTTAGAATTCAGCCTCTTCGAGGGGGAAACCTCCTTTACATTATATAAATGAAAAATTATTCGATGATTCAAATGAAAAAACCTCCTTTCTATATATAGGAGTCCAAGGAGTCACAATATAACCCAGCAGACCTAACAATAATAATATAAAGCCACAAAAATAACAATAGAGGGATTCTATGGGGCACAGTAATAAAAAAAATGGGGACAATAGGGGCACAACAATATTAATAAGGGATACAACTACAATAGTAATGGGGTAATCACTAGTATTATAGGGACCCAACATAAACACTTATAAAAAAGTTTAAAAAATGGTTTTCAGTGTTTAAGGTTTTTTGGGGTTTTTAGGGTTTAGGGTTTTTTAGGGTTTAGGGTTTAGGGTTTTTTATGGTTTATGGTTTTTTTAGGGTTTAGGTTTTTCTAGGGTTTGTAGTTTAAGGTGAAGGGTTTAGGGATTAGGGGTTTAGGGTTTATAGAACTTTAGTAAATGGTTTTAGTAAAAACTTAAATAAAAGTTACAAAACACTTTTTAAAATGTTATAAAATCCTTAGGTTTTAGGGTTCGGGTTTTAGGGCTTAGGTTTTAGGGTTTAGGTTTTGGAATTTAGAATTTAGAGTTTATAAGGCGTTAGTAAATGTGTTCAAGCTTTAGCCGTTAGGTTTTAGGGTTTATAAGACATTAATAAATGATTTTAGGGTATTTCGTTTAGGCTTTAAGCATTAGGATATAGGGTTTACCGTTTGGGGTTTACAGTTTGGGATTTAGTGTTTCGGGTTTGGGGTTTAGGTTTTAGGGTTTATGGTTTAGGAATTATAACACTAAAGTTATAAAACACCTTTTAAAATATTAAAAATTATTAGCATTTTAGGTTTAGGGTTTTGGGTTTAGGATTTATAACAATTTTGTAAATTCTTTTAATAAAAACTTGAATAAACATTTAAAATGATTTTTAAAATGCTATAAAATGATTAGGGTTTAGGTTTTAGGGTTTGGGGGTTTAGGGTTTAGGGTTTAAGGTTTATAGCACTTTAGTAAATGCTCTTAATAAACACTTAAATAAAAGTTACAAAACACTTTTTAAATTGTTGTAAAATGCTTAGAGTTTAGGTTTTAGGGTTTATAACACTTTACTAAATGATTTTAATAAATCCTAACTAAAATTTAGAAAACACATTATAAAATGTTATAAAATACATAGGGTTTAGGTTTTATAACAATTTAGTAAATTATTTTTATAAACACTTCAATAAAAGCTACAAAAGAATTTTTAAAATGTTATAAAATGATTAGGGTTTAGGGTATAGGGTTTAAGGTTTGGGGTTTTACGGTTCAGGGCTTAGGTTTTAGGGTTTATAACAATTTAGTAAATTATTTTAATAAAAAATTAAATAAAAGTTACAAAACACTTTTCAAAAGGTTATAAAATAGTTAGGGTTTAGGGTTTTGGGTTTAGGTTTTAGGGTTTATGATTTATAATTTTTTAGAAAGTGTTTTTAATAAACACTTAAATGAAAGTTACAAAACACTTTTTAAAATGTTATAAAATGATTAGTATTTAGGGTTCGGGGTTTGGGGTTTGGGGTTTATGGTTTAGGGTTCATTTTTTAGGATTTAGGGTTTATAAGTATTTAGTAAATTCTTTTAATAAACACTTAAATAAAAGTTAAAAAACTCTTTTTAAAATGTTATAATATGCTTTGGGTTTAGGGTTTGGGGTTTAAGGTTTAAGGTTTGGGGTCTATAAGGGCTCAATAAATGATTTTAATAAACACTCAAATAAAGTTACAAAACACTTTTTAAAATGTTATAAAATTCTTATAGTTTAGGATTTAAGGTTTAGGGTTTAGGGTTTATCATTTAAGGTTTGGGGTTTAGGGTTTACATAAGCAAAAACATCGTGGATTGAACACACGACCCTCTCCCAACAAGGATATAGGTACAAAGGCAACAACATTGTGGATTGAACACACGACCTTCGTATATTCAATCTGACTTATGGTTGAACATCCTCATATAATACTTATTGAAACAATTGGGCACATCTTACAATTGGAGAGATTTCTATTTTGAAATCTACCTTGAACAATGAGGAAAGAGCTATGAAGTAAACTGCTTGGATTTAGATTCCTCTATCAGCTCTTAACTAAATGTTAGGGTTGAGTTTAAGAAATATTGCCCAAAAACAACTCGAATTCTTCTACCAGCTTTTAACTAAATGTTATCGTTGAGTTCAAGAAATACTAATTACAACTGCCCAAAAAGCAAAAAAGTTACTCAAAAAAGAAAAAAGTTACCTAGAATGTGGAATATTAATTAGATTCGTGAAAGCTCGACAAAAAAAAGAAAGGTAACGTTAAATAAAAAAATATTAAATTTAAAAGGAACAATTAATTTCTTTTGAGGTAAAATAATGGTAATTTGAAAGTTAGAAAGACTAAATGGTTGATCGCAAAGAAAAAAAATTAAAAGTTAAATTTTAAAATAACATTTATTTTCTTTTAAAGTAAAAAAATAGCAATTTCAAAGCAAAACATAAAATATAGAACCCATTTCTACCTAAATTGTAACTTGAAATTGAAATATATGAACCTTGTTATAATAGATAACTTAGAACACACCTTAAATGCCGGGGAACAATAAATTCAATCAAATTTACTTGACATATGATCCTATAAACTAGTTGTGAAAACAACCCTTTGTTCTCAATAACATTATGGCATTTTTTAATATTGATAGTAGACTTCAAAAAGAGTATTTAAATTTTTATTTTTTATATTTTCGTGTATGTTGTCAATGGAGATACTTTGTTCTCCATCTTTAAGTTGAATATGACAACCAAATTTATCAACATAAACGCTTCAGTTGGTAGCAATTAGTTAACCTTTGAATTTAATATGTAATAGAAAAATAATACACATGGTTGTTAGCATATTTTTGCGTGATATTTTGTAGGATAAAACAAAGGTAACTACTCCACTATAACTAAAAAGGTATCACAAGCTTACAAAATCCAAGAAAATTGAAACCAATGTAAATCTTTTGTACTTCAAATTATATTCTTGTTTCAATAATTATAATTCTTAAGATGGACCAACTAATCTCCAAAATTTGTTGTTCTCAAGCATTACTATGGAGGTGTGAATCACTAGTTTTTTGGTCTAATCTATAAATGATTACTTATCTTCAATTTATTCCTCAACATGTCCATATTGAAACAATCCTTGGAATTATCATTATCTTGCATAATCAAATTCTAATTAAAATATAAAATATAAAATGTTGTCCATAATATTTTTATGCATGATATTATCTATACATATAGACTATTTTTTAAAACGTTATAATAATTAGCTACGCTAATTAATAAAAATAAAACTATTATATATTCCGAGTTGTTTTCAACTAGGAATAAGACTTTGCACCAACACTAAAAATATTTTACAACAATAATAAATCAATAATATTTATTTAATATTAATTATCAATAGGATTATAATAAAAAATTATATTAGTTAATATAAATATAGAATATACCATTTTGTATTTAGTGATTCTAATTTATAGTTTAATATTATTTTATTATGAATCACCCTTAATGATGTAAAGGAATATTGAAGGAATAGAATATTTTAGAGGGATTACCATGAAAAATAAAACACTAAATATAAATAATATTATTTCTGATAGAATAAATATTATGTAAATATTATTTGAAAAATAAAGGTACAGTCTTACCTATAGAGTAATTAGCCTTTTCATTGGAATCCATCAATACAATTCCAAGAAATATTGTGGTCTTTCATTGTTTCAAATTAGCTAGAAAAAATTCTGTGAAAAAGGCCATTTTATTTATCACTTAGACTACATGGGAAAAAAAGAAAATAAAACCTATATTATCAAGTTTTCAAAGATATTTATTTTTGTATTTTCAATTTTTCTAACTTTGGTGGTAATTGCTAATTGAATATTCTATCCATACCTAATTTGACATGATAAAATAGAGTAGAAACAAGTTTTATATGTTATTTCCTATATGGATTTCCATTGTCCTCTTTATAAACACCATCATCCATGCACATTACCAATTTTTGTAGTGACGAAATCAGAGCACCAACGGATTCCATTTAGTGCTTTTCTATTATGATGATGGACCATCAATGGAGAAGGATTCTATGGTGTACCGCTGAAGAATAAGAATTTTACTATATATTTCATAGTTCTCTCTCTCTCTCTCTCTATATATATATATATATATATATATATATATATATATATATGGATGGTAGCATCGATTTCGGTTACATATTTTGGCAAGAGAGGGAGTGTTTAACAACACGAGATCAAGCAATTTATGTGCCTAATCGATACATTTGTAAGTGGTAGATCAAGATTCTTGAGTGCTAAGAGAATAGATTTCTCAATATATCTGAATTGAAAATTTTGGCATTTGATTGGGCTTTCAAGGTCTTAAAATACACATTTCCAGTACCCCAAAAATTTTTGCACCCTAGTGAAATTAGGGAAAAAATTGTCCTTAGGTGGTGGATTGGATCATGTTGGTTTGATGAAGGAATATGCTATCCAATGGCATATGAGTTTGAAATTTTCTAATTCATATGATATTTTTCATCTATTTTCTCTTAAACATAATGATTCAATTTTTTTGGACAAATTTAAAGAGGGTGAATGAAAAAACAATAACAAAAAATTTTCAAAACGAAAAAAAATTCAAAAAATACCACTATCTTAGTTTAATATTCATGTAATAGTCAAAAAACGACTTATGCAAATACATGTTCTGCAAAATTCAATTGAAATATTACTTCATAAACATCAAAAATATATATTTTTTCATAAACAAATAAATTTTTGATATGAAAAACATAGTTCTCTAGTTGTAAACCATGCTCTCATATATATATATATCTATCTATCTATCTATCTATATATATATATATATATATATATATATATATATATATATATATATAATCAACAAAATTTTCTTGAGTATCAACACAATCTTCTCCTCCTCAATTGTGTGCACCATAATGAGAATTGATTAATCAATAGTATCATTCTTTATAATCAATGTAATTAATGGAAGAGGTATGGATATAAATTTTATTGAAGTTACATTTAGTACATTAATAACTATAAAACCATGAATGTCTATGGATTATGTCGTGGGTGATTTTTTTCCTACAAAACCGGAAGGAAATACATTGGAGAAATTGAAATTCTATGGGAGATTTAAAAATAGTTCCATAATTGAGACACATGTGTGAAACCACTTCCGTAAAACCCTAATTTATGAGGTGCAAGGAAATTAGTTTAAATAACAACCTTGTTTGAGAAATTATGGAAAATCAATTACAAAACTTATGGACTCTAAGCATCAAGGTTAATTGAGTGTTTGGTCATTATATAGGGATGGGAAGTCTTGTTTCTAAGCATTTACTTTTTATTTCATTGGGAGATATTGGTATAAAATATAAAAAGTTTAACTTGATATTTTGGATAATCATCCTTAGTATAAAAATTCAACCCCCAAAGTTTTGAACCGTCAAATTTCAACTTTGTCAAAAAAAATCTCCACTAAAATTTTATATGCATTAATGAAGACTATAAACGAATTCCAAAGACTAATGCACAAGAGAAAGGTGTTGTAGAAAAGTGTAGACTTCGAGAAAAAAAGAAAAATATTCGAGGTTGATTCAATGAACTTAAAGGCAACCCCACCAACATGGCTACCACAAGTTAAAAATCAAACGATATTTTTCTCCAACCATTTGATACAAAAATTCTAATAAAGCAAGTGTAATTTTTAAATCCCAAGACCAAA
Organism: Pinus tabuliformis; assembly: GCA_031772625.1. NCBI lineage: Eukaryota > Viridiplantae > Streptophyta > Pinopsida > Pinales > Pinaceae > Pinus > Pinus tabuliformis. The sequence goes on along the minus strand of CM062820.1, from coordinate 441,773,133 downwards.
TTTTCGGGATTTTCCAAAAAAAAATTATTACAGTTCCCAAAAATTTAAAAAAAAATTCAAGAGGGAAAGGAGAGCATGCTCGAGGTATTGGAATGTAAAGCAAATACACAAGCCTAGTATGAAAACTTAAAAAATGGAAAGAAGATTATTGAATACTTAAATTTGGGTTGTTCTTTGCAAATTAATCTCAATGCCATGATATAAGGGTGGCCACTGAAATAAAGAGCCCACTTTAAACCAAATGAGAAGGGAGAAAATGGTAAATGGAAATTAGTAGCTCCTAATTTCAGGATCTATTTTATCTTTTCCAGGTTTCCGTTAAAATAAGGAAATGCTAACCTCCATACCTAATTTTCTTATAAAATAATTTTTGGGCTACCATTAATAATTCACTTTGATTAAAAAATGTTTTCGAGTCAAAATTTGAAACACTAAGGCAATGCTAATGTCCATACTTAATTTTCTTATAAAATAATTTTTGGGCTACTATTAATAATTCATTATGATACAAAAAGGTTTTCTAGTCAAAATTTGAAACCCTTTAATTTCATCCAAGGGCTAAATTTCACCTCTAAAATTTTCCACTAAGATTATTTTTAGTTGAAATATGCATGCAAACAAATATTGTTATAAATAATCACAATATAGCTTGTAATAAAGTTATAATTTAGTTAATTTCTGTGTTTCTTTTAATTTGTGATAGGTATAATGGGGTACTCTTTTTATGATTATCATGGATTAGATTTTATTTGCAGTTTGATCCATTTAATTTATATGGCTTCCCTAGTTTGTTATTTAATGTTAAGATTTTGTTTTAGCTTAAATTGGAAATAAATGTAGAAATAGATATGCCTATAATTATGCTAATCGGAAGAATAGATCTTCCATAGCTATAATTTAGTTAATGTCTATGTTTTTTTTATTCTATGAAATGTGATGGGAATAATGGAGTAACCATTTTGATAGTTATGATGGATTGAATTTTATTTGCACTTCGATCCATTGAATTTATGTGGCTTCCCTAGTTTGTCTTAATTTAATGGTAATATTTTTTTTAACTTAGAAACAAATTCTGAAATATATATGCCTATAATTATGTTAGTCGTAAGAATAGATCTTCCATAGATATAGCTTAATTATCAGGTTGATCATAGATATTTGAACCCCATGGAATGTGTTGGAATATTCATGGTAATATAACATATCAATGATAATATTTCTATGCAAGTTAGGTATACTCTAATAATTAAATTATCTCAAATTAATTAATTTAAGAAAATTTCATATCAACACATCATATTGGGCATGTGGCATTTCCAAGCCATGGTAACGTAAGAAGAATTGTTTCAAATTAAAGGATTTCCATAATAATTGTGTGGGTGAATCTACATGGATAAACATATTTTTATCTATTATATAACTCAAATAATAATAATAATAATAATATTAATAATATAGTTTAGTTAACTTATATGAATTTTTTAATCAGGTTAATGCAATATGTATAATGGGGTTAGTGTTTTGATAGAGAGATGGCTATAGAAATTCTCAATCCATTTAACTATATGGCCACAATAGCTATAATAAAACCAATAAATAATTTTATAGTTAAAATGTTCTATATATAGTATATTTTAAATTATTTTAAATAATCATTTTTAATTAAATTGAGGGAATAGAGATCATAATTAATTTTAAATAAATCTCAACCTTTTATTCATGACTAATATTGAAAATACTAATTATTGATTATTGAATCTCTAACATCAACCTATTGATTATTGATAATTAAATTAAAATTCTAGAAATCTTATTCCAAGGTATACACACTTATCAACATAACAAAATTAAGGAATCATAAGTATGTTTTCACAAATTTAGTTATATGTATTCTAAATTTGTAAATTATGTATTCCCATATTTTTTTATCACTAACGTGCATATATATATATATATATATATATATATATATATATATATATATATATATATATATATATATATATATATATATATATTTCTAATACGAATTTTTTTAATTTTTTTTTGTTTTGTTTTCATTTTGTTTAATCAATTCTACTTTAAGTTGAGGCTTTCTATCGAAATCTAAGGCGTTGTTGAGTTTAATTGAAATGAATTTCATTGATATTATGAAAATATCAAATGCATTCCCATTTATTTCTTTAGAAGTAGAATTTAAAGGATACAAATAAAAATATAGTAAAACCATTATATACGTATTAATATTTCACTAACCTCATTATTCATGAAAATCCCCCTTTGAATGAATATGAGATATGCGAGACACCTTCCACGTAATTTGGAAGAGAATAGTATTACAATATAAAAATATATGTGATTTTGATGGTTATTGAGAAATTAATAAATATAGTTTAGGAAAAACATTAAAATATATGGAAATCTAATAAAATAGATATACAATGAATGGGAAAGGTAAAAGTTTTCATTAACAAGGAGATAATTGTTCAACAATACACATTGTTTAGGATAGGTAACACTTACATCACCTCCTATTGCAACTCTTTTTCTAAAAATGATCATATTTTTATTATGTATGTAAAATGACAAATTCCTTAGTTCTCCTTGTGATCAAAATAAGCCATGAAGTTGAAATAAACTTGGACATGCACAAAAAACTTTAACAAAATAAAAGAAGCATCCAATGTTTCTTTCACTAAATTGTAATATAATCACATTTATGCATACTAAGATGTCTTTCATCATTTCAAAGAAAAAATATCATGAAATGTACATACCCTTTGCAATGACGATTTTCATGAGTACTATGTCACAGAGGCTCACAACATGCAAACATTAAATGACCCAAAACTTTATTCCTTGTTAGTTATTCCCCATATGTTAGTTTTATTCAACAATGTCTCATGTTCTTCTTCTCTTTTACTCACTTAATTCTTTTATATATTTTCCACAACATGAAAACATTAAATGACCCACAACTTTATCCCTTGTTAGTTATTCCCCATATTTTAGTTTTTCTCAACAATTTCTCATGTTCTTCTTCTCTTTTACTCACTCAATTATTTTATATATTTTACACAACTATAACTAAAGCCATGTTTTTTTCTTTCTTCTCCAAGGGTTGTATCTTATAGCAAAAATTTCAAGGATGGAAATTTATTTTAAAGTTTATAAACCTTGGCTAATATTAGCACTCCCTAAAATGCATAATGTAAAATGTTTAATGACATTTCCATAAACATATTGAGAGTTCTAATGATTTTTAAGTTAAAATAATTTTAAAGTATAAACTTTGAGCAAATAAATTTAAAAAAAATTTGTAAAAATAGACAAGTATTTTTTATTTTTTATTTTATTTTGAAAAGCGATGAAATATTAACGCACTGTAAATATTACCACCAACAAATTTCTCTACTAAGTGGAAAATTATCAGGCTTATTTACATTGAAACATTGTTTGTTCTACCAAGAGCTCATAAAGTATCCTACTCATACACTATCCTTCAATATTCTCTAATTTTTTGCTCTACTTAGTCATGCCCCTTTCTCTTCAAGGGTTATTTAATTCTGCAAGAATGACAAGTCAACACTTTTTTTGTTATAACTTACCACTTTAAATATTAAATATGTTAATTGAGTACCCTACTAAATATATGTTGGATTTTCCACTTCCTTATTTATATGGGTCTATAGCTATGCATAATAATTTCTAAATACTTCTTCTTTGTCTCCTATTATTGTTGGGATAAATTGCTCCTTGTTCACATTAGCTAGCAAGGCCCCTTTATTCATTTAGAAAAGTTGGACATAGATATTTTGATTTTTGTGGTCCTATGCCTTTTGCTTATGTTAATGAAATTAAATGTACGAAGAATTATGTTGATGATTACACTGGAATGTGTTTGGTTTACTTATTGAAAAGTAAATCTCAAGCTTTCAAAACGTTTAAGGATTTTCACATATGGATTGGATATGAAGCATAATCACATATTATCTCACTTCATACTATTAATGGAAGATAACGTAATCTAATGAATATGAAAGATATCTCCGCAAGCATGGGATTCAACGTCAGAGCATAGTTACATAAAATTCTCAACAAAACTATGTAGTTGAAAGAATGAACATTAATATACTGAATATAGTTTGTTCAATTAGGTTTTTAAATAACATAACATTGATGTTCTATGATGATTTGAGTCTATGTACAATGTATGTGAAAAAAATATGTCCATCTCACGCTCTTAGAAAAAGACTCCTTACAAAATGTGGTACGGATGGAATCCTTGGGTAAGCCATCACAAGGTCTTTGGTTCCTCTACATTCACTTATCTTTGTTATAGTATATCCATTCTTGCATTTTGCGTATATTATTGTAAGTTTTCTCTTCTAACTTTGTGGTTGTGATGTATCATAGGTTGGTTATGCTCGAAGTTCCTTCCAATATCGTAAAATCTTTCCATATTTTCCATTCTATGATTAAATCATAACTTGATTCTCATCTCGATATAATTTTTCTTTGTAAAAGAATATATCTACAATACTAATGTTATTCCCTTTACAAGAGAACATTAGATTGAAGGATGTCATCTATATTACTAAGGTTAGACTCTACTTATCTCAAAACCCTCTGTAACATTTTTTGCCTAATTAATTTAAAGTAATTCATGTCGAAAATAAGGCATTCCTTTCTTGTGTGAGTAGGTTATTCTACGACCAACTTGGGTTATCTTGCGACATTTTTTTCAGGTTAAAATTCATCCAAGTTTTTTTCCCTATGCTTTGGCCTTAAAGTACTTATCCAACGCTTCGTCTTTACAGGTTTCAATGTCACTTGTGATTTTCACATGATGTTGGCTGCAACGAAATTTGATGTTGTTCGAGTGTAAAGAAAACCCTTATGTAGCTAGGGCTTTTCCCAAAAGTCCCCACAGTCAAAACAAGCCATGTATATCGATTCTAATTCAAGGGATTTACCCTCTCCTTGTTAATGACAATATTTAATTATGATAAAATAGTACAATGCAAGTCTTTCTTATTCCTAAGAACAATTCATACAATTTATATACTTTTTACTGCATGTAATGAAGCCATTCCATAAAAAGTTTACAATACTATAATATTTGTTCTATTTATATTCTATGAGTACACATTAGATATTCATGTCAACTCTATATATTTTGTTTCTACAAAATGATTGTATCTAACTTACTATTACTATCATTTTATTTGGAGAAGAGAATAGACAAATTAGACAAGACTTGTGTTGAACCTTTGTCATGGGAGTTTGCAAAGGTTGTCCTTTAGGCCCCAGTATTAATTTACCCAAGACTTTTTTTCCATGGCCAATTGGTATAATTCCAGTCCTCTGGCCTATAGCAAGCTAACCTAGTTATACATTTTATTTTTTTACAAGTTAAACTATGTATAAATTTATTTTTCTTACTTGAAATAGTTATTTTCTATAGTATCTTACAACAAACTATATTTTTACATGTGAATAAGGGTTACTATGCATGTTTATATATTTATCCATCCAAACAAGCTTCTTTAATTTATTATATAATATCGTTTTGCATATTTGCACACATTCAAGTGTATTTTTTTTGTTGCAACCCAGCTAGACTAGAATATACTTGTATAAGATTTTCTTGCTAGAAATAAATTAAAGTTTATTGCATTCCTCCCAATAATGAACTATGTTTCCAAGTAGTTCCCCCAAAGATCTAACTCCTACTTCCCACGAGAACAAATAGTAGTCCTTTTCCACTTTACATTTCCTTGACCCTTAGGAGCATCTTGCTACTTTTGGGGTATGACAACAATCATTCTTTCAAAATATCCCTTTATATTTTATCCAACACGTTTTATCTCCAAAAATCCTTTTAAGTGAGTTCCACTCATGACATTTTTATTTCGAGTCATGTGTTTTCTTGGTCCTCTGCAAAACCGACAATTCAATTCTAGCAAAAAGGAGAACCTTTCTTTTTTACTTTTTTATCTTGTCTCTTCTTGGGCTTAACTCATTCTTCGTGAGTTAGAAGTCTAATATGACATGTAAGCCTTTAATAAATTTTCAAGAATAAGAACACAAAAAACCAAATTTTCTTTTCTATTACTAAAAATAAATATTTACACTGTCATATGCCATATCCATGACACATCATTTAACCAACTTTGACTTGTTAGGGGCATATCAACTAAAAGGGTCCTAATAAAATTTTACCAAGGCTTATTACAATTCACTTTTTCAATTAGAGGTAACATAAGAACCTTGAAGAATACATCTTTAGAATGTTTAAAAAAGATAGTTGTATATTTTTTAAATGAATTATATGTTTTCTTTGAAAATTAATTTATTAAATTAAACACAAATATAAATCAAAAGATAAAAATTCAACTCCACAGTTGTATTTTTGAAATATATTTTGACTAAAATATTCGTAAACAAATTAAATGAAGATAAGTGAGTTAAAATACAAGATTCAAATAATTCCTATCTTTAGTTCGATATTATGTATGTGTAAAATCATTACACAAAAAGGTAAGGAAGAACACAAAAAATAAACCCATAATAAAAAATAGAAAACACATTTTAAAATTCTGTGACTACAAAGAATCAATTTCGAGCTAATAGATCTATAAAGTATAAATTTCTTGCAAATTATGATAAATGTTTTGTTGTATATTTTTTAAATGTATTGAGTAATTGTGCTTCAAAAATTTTTATCATCATAATCATTTGTGATATTATAGTTATTTTTATTATTGATATATGTTCTAATTAATAGACGTTATGAACATTTGCAGAAATAAATGCGATGTTATTAAATTGAATATCAATTTGCACATAAAATAAGCTAATGCCCAAATTCAACTCATTCAAAGTGTAATTGCTATATATGATCTTTATGTTTTGGTAAAACCATTATATATGCACAAACACAAACATTTACACAAAATAAACTATAATCACAAACATTTCAAATTCTATCATAAAACATAAAATTGTAATTAATTATAACGTTATATTAATTAGAAATAATTGTGATTTTAAAATACACACATTTAATAGTTGTGGCTACCAAAAACAATATAGTGTCATTAATGATGTCATGGTCATTTACTAAAACAAGTGAACTTTTATTAAATTTAACATAGATAAGTTATGCAAGAATCCAATTCATTCGAAGTGTAATTCTTGCATTGGATACTAATAGTTAGTCTAATTGTTTTTTTGTGTTCAATAATATATAGACATATAAACACAAACAAACAAACCAATACATTACATAAAATAAAAACACAAATATTTAATATTATACTATCATAAAACATGGATTTATAACTAATTATACATATATAATGATTAAAAATGCTTATAAAATAATTTGATTCTCAAAGATGCATTGAATAATGATACTTACAAAATTGGATGTTGGATTGTATAAAGATTTAGTAGAGACAACAATAACAAAGGGAGATTTAGTTAGAATGTTAGAACCAGGAAATAGAAAATCTTAATATAAAAAATCCAAGCATAATTGATGATCCACTTATTGCAATCCAATAGTTTGTACAACAATTGGTCGACGAGAGTGAGCAAATAATTGCTCACGTAAATAAATTTGAAGATAAATTGATAGTTCAATGGAGTGAAAATATATCCACTATAATTCAAAAGGCTCACAAAGAATTTTCCCAAGAAAAGCAAAGAGTTAGAAAAACATTATACCATAAAGCCCAATATTTTTAATATTTTCCCAATATATTTATCATCCACATGCAATTGGATATAAACTCAATAATTTCTAATTTGAGAATTGTTCTCCCAACAAGTAACTCAACCTCGAGAAAAGTCTACCCATGAGAATTAGGTTTTACAGGAGAAAAATCTTAATCCCAACTACAAAAGGAGGAGAGACAATGCTTTAGAGAAGGGAAGATAGTAAAAGTAGAAGATGAGAGTGTTATTGATTATTTTCATGGAATTGTTAATAAAGTGAAATAATTAGAACATTAATTATTAGGTGATCAACAATTGCGAGGGCACATATTACTAGTCGAAAAGGTACAATATTTGAAATACCTAAAATAATTTGATGTGCATGAAAGTATATTTGTATGAAAATGGTCTATATTTGATAAAAAAACTTCAAGTGCTTGCATGAACTACTTATCAAACAAAATTTGGTGTGACTTCAACACCAACTCCTAAAATAGCACAATAATCTTGGTCATCTTTTTAACAACATAAATTTAATTTCTTTGAGCCAAGTTTTTAGAATGTGGTCTCTCTTTTGAACAACAACATTACACTCAGGAAATTGAAGTTGAACATTCCAATAAGTCACCTAAGGTAGGGAAAAGAAGAGGAATTCACATTTTAAATATTGCAGATGTAATTCAAGAAGTTCTCATTTCCCATGAAACTAGATCTGCTATTTAGCCGACCACACTTATGGATGAAGTTGTATTTTGTTGGGTATACGACCAAAGTCCCACATTGACTAGAGGTGGGGAGGATCAGGGGTATATAAGGATGGACAAATATCTCCATTGGTATGAGGCCTTTTGGGGTAATTACGAAAGCAAATCCATGAGGGCTTAGGCCGAAAGTGGACAATATGATACCATTATGGAGATATGTGGTGTCCAAAGTCCTTACAAGTGGTATCGGAGACATGCCCTGAAGTTAGCCAAGTGGATGAATCCTCAGAATACCGAACGAAGATGGTGGGCCCCGGTAATATCACGATGGGATCCATGAATGATCTCGGTTAGACAGGTGGTGTGCTCCGGATTCTTCATGGACGTGTCCTGGTCCCAACACGATGAAGAGGAGTTGACCTAGGATAGAGCAAGCTCTCGAGGCAGGTGGTGCTCCATGTAAGGCATGTGCTTCCAATGCATTGGAGTGGAGAATCTTGGTTGGTAGAGAGTGTACGGATGGATAATCGTTTGAGGGGAGGCTTGATGGTCCTTTGTTCGAGGGGGAGGATTGTTGGGTATACGACAAAAGTCCCACATTGACTAGAGGTGGGGAGGATCATGGGTATATAAGGATGGACAAATCTCTCCATTGGTACGAGGCCTTTTGGGGTAAGTCCAAAAGCAAATCCATAAGGGATTAGGCCCAAAGTGGACAATATCATACCATTGTGGAGATATGTGGTTTCCAGAGTCCTTACATATTTCATTATAAGCATTTACATTTTTTAATTTATGGTGTATCAAATTTTGTACAATTTTTGCAAGACTTCAAATCTTCCCTTCTTTGTCACAAAGAAAGAATTAACGGTAGGGGAGATGTCTAAGGGGCTAGTCAACATAGTTTACCATCCCAAACAATTTTAGCATTGATATTATAAAGTCGACAAAATCTCTAGTCGAGTCAACAGTCTAAGTTATATAGGCTAAATTGGTTATGATAATTAAATTGTTGTGATTATATCGACAAAATACACACACACACACACACACACACACACACAGATATATATATATATATATATATATATATATATATATATATATATATATATATATATATATATATATATATATATATTATATATATATAAATTGCAAGAAAATTTTCGATACGAACTGATGGATGAATCCCTGGGCGGCTACCTAGGGTTTGTTCGGCTCTCGGCCTGAGCCAGCGGCGGCGGGGCTACCGGGGGGGGTTCTGGACGACCGGTTCAGGCCGACCTTTCTTCTTACCTCCGCCCGTTAACCTGTGTGGGGGCTCGTGACTTACTGCTGAGGAACTCACGCTTTCTGCGACCAGTCTCTGCGGCGCGAACTTGACCTCGGGCTTCCCCTTTTCGCCTGCGCGGTTCTTCTTCCTTTCCGCGACTCGGGCTTTGGGCTAAGCGGCGTCGGCGTCCTCCGGTGCATCGGCGGCCCCTGCTCTTCGACAGTCCTTCTGCCTTGAGGTTCGTCCGGGGTTTCGGGCCTGCGTCTTGCTCTTCGCCGCTGGTGGGGCCTTAGGTTTCTGGGCTTCTGAACTTCTTCTTGGGGGCGAGGTGGCTGCCCTTGCCGCCTCTGCCCCCGGATCTGACCCGCCTCAGCTCGTTCCGGGTCCTTATGGACTTCTGTGCTGATGGCTGGTTACATTTTTGGTCCTATGCCTGTCACCTCTGCGGCTATGGGGAGTGTTGAGGGATCTGTGATGCAGAGTCTGTGTCTGCATCCATTCGGGCCGCTCGTCCATGGTTGTTGCTGGTTTGGCTTTTGTTTTTCCTGGCTTCTCTGGGTATATGGGTAGCTCTCTTTTCACTGGCTTCTACGGATTTGGTGGAGAGTTGAGGGGATGACGGAGGTGTCCTCCCATTTCGTGCCTCTCCCCACTGTCTTTGGGCTGCCATTTGAGCTACTTCTGCTCATACACAGAAGCTCTCGTTTATTTACTGTTTTATTAGATTTATAAGGTTTGGCGTATACGCCTGTTGGGGTTTACACACCCTGTTATCTGGCTGCCCTGTCTGAGGGCATTTACAGCATACTTCTCTGAAGTATTGGATTTTGTAAGTGGCTACTGCCACACATCTGCATATGCTTTGGCATCTACAACATGTAATCGCTATTAATTTTAATAGAAATTACGCACTCCATTTTCCCGGAAAATATATATATATATATATATATATATATATATATATATATATATATATATATCATTGTATCATTTGTGGTTGGTTTCTCAAGAGAATATAATATAAAGTAACACTTTGTTGGTTCTCTACTACATCGTTTCTCTTCTATTCCTATGTTCCTTATCTTCATGTCATTTCATGTTTTCCTTTCTACAAGTAACCAATGGTCATTGCATAGTATATATCATTTCTTTTGAATATTTTACTAAAATATAAAATGTTGTAAAATATTGGTTGTTCTTTCAATGAATTGTAAAATATTAGTGAGTTATTCAGTTAATTATAAAATCTTGTAAATTATTTGTGAATCCCTCATTTAATCTTTACATCAATTTTTTTTCATTGTTATGCATTGATTCTCTAATAGAAAAATAGTTGTCCAATTACTTAGCTTCAAATAAACCAACATCTTTAGGATTTGATGGTTCATCACCATCTATAAGTTTTTCAACTCCTTGGTGTGTAACTATTATAGTAACTATTGTGATTTCTTCTTCAACCAAGACTCTAATAATTGTTGATGAATACACAATTTTTTGATATTACACAAAATATGTAATGAAAGTTAATTTCCTATATGATAAAAAAATCAATTAACACAAACTCATATAAAGCCACAATTTTCGAGTTCAAAAATACAACCCACAAAGAAAAATGTTCATTACTTAGTATAACATGTTAAAAAATAAGTATCATCAAAGGATTTCAACTTCAAAAATGATAATACACTAAAGAGTTTCTCATCCTCCACTAATTACATGTATTGCTCCTTTAGCCTTTCCCTCAAAAGTATAATTTCATTAAAGGAATGTTGTTCACATGACAATAGATCCCCTACAATGAACACATAGGAAGCTAGAGCATAGGTCATTTTTCCATACAAATAGCCAAGTAGAACATATTTCCCTTTACTAATAAATATTTTGAAACAAAATACAAGATAAATAGTGGATTCTCTAAAAAGTGAAGAATCTTAGGTCATGCAAGAAAGTGAAATAGAAATTAATTTTTTTCCTTAAACCGTTAGATATATAAAAAAGTAATAATAATTATGATAAATATGTGGAATGCCCAAATAATAAACAAATCCATATATGATTCCTAATATCCTATGTTTCTCAAGTAAACATAAAAAAATAACATAAGGCTTCTTATTCAAGAAACAACGTTAACGTTAACCCAACACATTTTAAATAAATGATAATTAGATGAAACTGGTCATTCCCAAAAAATGGTTCATGGAACAGTAAAACAATAACTATAAGTGTTTAAGGGACTAATAAAATTAAAAAAAAATAAACACAAAATTTTAATCTTGAAAAATGCTTCAAACTCTTGGACAAGATATTAGATCTAAACGTTAAATAAATTTCATGTACTTGAATGACTATATTTGTGCATAGAGGAAATCTTCCTAAATGTATTACATATCATTTAATGGTAGGGTATTATGTGTGTCAAGAGATATGTTCTGGATTCATGAGACTGTAGCTTTCATTTCCAACAATGGAGAGAGAGTGACAATTTAATATTTGAATTTAAGAGATGAATTTTAATTTAACTTGCATAACTCCACCTCCTCCTCCTCCTCCTCCTCCACATCCACCTCCTCCTCGTCCTCCTCATCCTAATCCACCTCCTCCTCTCCTTCACCTCCACCTCCTCAACCACCTCAATCTCCACCACCTTCTCCTCCTCCACCACCTCCATCTCCACCACCTTCTCCTCCTTCTCCTCCTCCACCACATACACATCCCCCACGAAATCCTCCACCACCACCTCCACCTTCACCTCCTCCACCACCACCTACATATCCCCCACCACCTCCTCCAACACCGCCTCCACCTCCAACAACTCCACCTCCTCCCCCCCCTCCACCTCCACCTCCACCATTAACTCCTCTTGCTCCTCCTCCACCTCCATCTCCTCCTCCACCACCTCCTCTTCCCCCACATCCACCTCCACCTCCTCCACCTCCTTTTCCTCTACCTACAACTCAACCTCCTCCACCACCTCTACCTCCTCCTTTGCCTCCTCTTCCCCATCTCCCTCCTCATCCACCACCACCTCCACCTTCACATTACCGACTCCACCACCACCACCTCAACCAAATCCAACTCCACTTCCTCCTCCACCTCTTCCTCCTCCTCCATCTTAACATCGCTGACTCAACCACCACCACCTCCACCTCCACCTCCTCCTCCACCATATCTACCTCAACTACCTCCTCCTCTTCCTCATCCTCCTCCACCTCCACCTCCTCCACCATCTTCACACCGTCCACCCCTTCCTCCTCCAGCTCTTGCTTCAACTCCTCTAGTACCACCACCTCATTGTCCTCCCCCTTGTCGTCCACCTCCTTCTTTTCCTCCTCTGCCTCCACCTCCACCTCTTCCTTCACCACCTCCTCCACCTCCTCTTCCTCCACATCCAACTCCACCTCATCGACAACCTCTACCTCCTCCTCATCCTCCACCTCATCCTCCACCTCATCCTCCCCCTCCTCTTCCACCTCCACCTCCACCTCCTACTCGACCACCACCACCACATCCTCATCCTCCTCCTCGAACACCTCCTCCTCCAACTCCACGTCCTCCTCCACCTCCACCTCCTCATCCAACTCCACGTCCTCCTCCAACTCCACCTCCTCCACCTCCACCTCCACGACATATACCTCTACCACCACCACCTCCTCCTCCTCCTCCTCCTCCTCCTCCACCTCCAACTCCACTTCCTCCACCACCTACACCTCTGCCTCCATCTCCACCTCCATCTCCAGCTCCTCTACCACCTCTGCTTCTGCCACCTCCTCCTCCTCCTCCAATACCACCAATGCCACCACCACCACCTGCTCCTCCACCTCCACCACCTGCTCCTCCACCTCCACCTACTCCACCTCCACCACAACCACCACCTCTTCCACCTCCACCTCCTTCTCCACCATCTCCTCCTCCTCCACCTCAACCACCACCAACAATTCTTCCACCTCCACCTCCTTCTCCAACACTCCACCTCCACCTCTCCTCCTCCTCCACCTCCACCTCCTCCACAGTTGCCTTTGCCTCCTCCTCCTACACCACCTCCACCTCCACCTCCCCCTCAGCCTCTACCTCCTCACAAAACCTTAAAAAAAATAAAAATTACATCTCATTTCATTCTCTTTATTTATAATACTTATTGATTCATTCTTTACATTGATAATTCAGATATCAATATATACATTACAGAAACAATTGTTGATATGCCTTCAATACTTTCACTGCTAAGATATTGGTGTATTTCTAATGTATTTTCTCACTAATATGTATTTTGATACCTTTGTTCTATTTCAACTGTTATAACAAAATAAAATTTATGATTTTAAATATCAAAGTTGAAGGAGTTGTGAACATCAAAAATAAACACACGTGACAACATTTTCATGTTATATTTAGATAAAAATAAAAAATAACTCTAATTATTTTAAATTTATTTGTGTATTAAAATTTTAAAAAATATATGATATCAGTGCCAAATTCCAATTCCTACATTATTTCTACATATTTATATTTAAAAATATAATTTAGAAGGTTAGATTTATTTGTGTATTAAAATTTTAAAAAATATATAATTTGAGTGCCAAATTTCAATTTGAATAAAAAAATTTGAATCTATTTTCATATTAAAATAGAGTTTAAAAAAAAACATCAAAGTGTATCACCCACCCAAAAAACTTTTCCAATCCGTCCTTTGACAAACCCCAAAGAGATAAATGTTTGCATGAATTTCTATGAAGTTAAGATTGTAATCTCGGTTTTTGGATCATAATTGTGTGGCTACATGTATCTATGATTGATGTCTTGGTAACAATAATCCAAAAATTGAGTCCACACTATTGGGCTGATATAGTAATTGAGCCTATATAGTAATTGAGGATGAATCTTGATGACGAAGTGCTCAGAGTTTACATTGTGTGAAAAAAGTTATTAATAGAACATGAAAAGAATTAGTAAGTATTTATCATAGTTGAAAAAAAGAATTATAAACAAGTATCAATAAGTATTTCTCATAGTTGCAGAAAAAGAATTATAAACAAGTGCTCAACATCTCAAATGTGCAAACAAAATTATGCATAAACACTATGCATAGTTGCATGAAAAAATTATTTTAAACAAGACTGAAATAAGATACATAGTTTCAAATGTACAAACAGAATTATTTACAAACTATATCCATAGTTGCAAATAGAATTATTCGCAAACGATATCCATAGTTGGAGACAAAAATTATAAACCCTACTTTAAAACAAGGTTCGAAAAAGAGGCATAGTTGCATGGTTTCAAATGTGCAAATACAATTATTTGCAAAAGATATTCATAGCTGCAGGAAAAAATTATAAACCCTACTTTAAAACAAAGTTTGAAAAAGAGGCATGATTTCAAATGTACAAACAAAATTATCGATGAACAATATCCATAGTTGCAGGAAAAAATTATAAACCCTACTTTAAAACAAGGCTCGAAAAAGAGACATGGTTTTGAATGTGAAAACAAATTTGTCACTAAAATATATCCATAGTTGTAGATTTTTTTTTATAAACAACACTTTAAAACAAAGATTCTGCAAACAAAATTATCAATAAACCCTATCTATAGTTGCAGAAAAATGCATGGCTTCAAATGTGCAAACAAGACTTTCCATCAACTATGTCCATAGTTTCAGAAATTTTTTATCACCAAGACTTTAAAACAAAGATCCAAGAAGAAGTAAAACAAAGATCTAAGAAGCAGAGGCATGTATCAAGAATGTTGAGTTAATTTGAATAGACAGAAATGGCCTCCTTACCTCCAACGTGATTTGAAGTAGAGTTATGAAGTGCTAGCTACGTTGAGCGTGGATCGAAGAAATGACCTTCATATATTCAGTCTAACGCTCTCCAAACAAAGATACAGAGCCGCTTTCCCAACAAAGATACAGAGGAGCGTGGATCGAACATAGGACCCAACAAAGATACAGAGGAGAGTGGATCGAACACAGGACCTTCATATATTCAGTCTGACCCTCTCCAAACAATGATATAGAGGAATGTGGATGGAACACACAACTTTCATATATTCATATGCTTTCTCAACAAAGATACAGAGGCAACAACACTGTAGATCAAACACACGACCCTCTCCCAACAAAGATACAGATACAGAGGCAACAACATTGTGGATCGAACACACGACCTTCATATATTCAATTTGAGTTATATTAAATCTGACCCTCTCCAAACAAAGATGCAGAGGAACGCGGATGGAACATACAACGTGTTATGAAACCAGCTCACAATAAGATAGAAAAGATAGATCAACGCCTTAGAATTCAGCCTCTTCGAGGGGGCAACCTCCTTTACATTACATAAATGAATGATTCTTTGATGATTTAAATGACAAAACCTCCTTTCTATATATAGGAGTCTAAAGAGTCACAATATAACCTAATTGACGTAACAATAATAATATAAAGGTACAAAAATAACAATAGAGGGATTCTAAGGGGCACAGTAATAACAATATGGGGACAATAGGGGCACAACAATATTAATAAGCGCTACAACAACAATATTAATGGGGTAATCACTAGTACTATAGGGACCTAACATAACAAAAGAAAAGTATTTTATTTTTCCAGTTATATTTTTTTTAATTAAATATATATTTATTTTAAATTAGATATAAGAAATAAAAATGGTATTTATTAATTAAATATTTCTTTATTTATTATTTTATGCTTTTTTCATAAATTTTAGAATTAATTTGAATTTCAATTTATTAAATATCAAGAAAATAAACAAAATATATGTTTGAAAAATATTTGTATTTGTGGTTTTGAGAAGGTTTTCAAAATCCTCTCTTTTTTCTTTTTCTGAATTTCTTAAAGTGGTTTTGTAACAACTGGCCCATTGGATTTTGGCAATTCTTCATTTTCTCATTTTTGTGCTTTTATTTTTAATTTTTGGAATTCTTTGTTTTCTCATTTTTATTGCTTTTATTTTTAATTTTTGTTATGTCATCATAAAAAAAATGTTTCGATGTAGTTTCGAGTTTTCAATTTTTAAAAGTAAATATATAATTATTTAAATGTTTGTTTAATTAATATTAAGTTTATTTATTGACATTTATGTATTTAGTGTTTTGGATTTATATTTCAGAGATTTTTTTTGAAAGTATAAACTTAATTTAAATTTAAATTTATCAAATAAAATAAAAAATTAAGATACTAAAATATATATTATAAACATATAAAAAACAAAACATCAAAACATATTAAATATTATATTTTAATAATATAACAATAATTTATTATTTTTCAGTAATATAATAATAATAAGTAATTGTTAATTTATATTATTACTATATTAATAATACTAATATTGATGTATTGTATATCTTATTTTTTTATTTTATTTAACCTAAAACATATGTAGGAATATCTTTATTAATGAAATGTAAAACAAATTTTATTATTTTATTTAAAAATAAATAACACCGAATAAAAATTGCCACATCTTAACATTCCTCATAGAATAACTATAAAAAATAAAGAGATTGAAATATTACACATTGGTCAATTTTTAATTTTATTTAATCTTTTCCCTTAACAATCCTCTCACATCATGGTTAACGTTCAAGCTTTTAGTTAACTCATTTAGAACATACTTCAACTAATTATCATTATAAATACTAACACAGGTGCATCTCACCCTTCGTTTTTATATCATTTACCCTATTTAGTCCTAAAACGTTCCTTTTTCACATGAATATACTTATATATATTATTACTTGTTTTCCTTTAACAATACCCCACTTGAAAGTATTCGCATGTCTCACTTACAACAAGTGTTGACTATATTGGTCTTATCCAATTACACAACTAAGTCAATACATTGCAACCTTTGAAATTTAAACACTTGAGAAATTTGCCAAGCACCTAATCAAATTTAGAGTGAATTTATGACATAGCATCTCGATGAGAGAATACGTAATATAAAGTTTATTTATATAACACGTTGTTCTGGAATTTTTCTTGTTGCATGTGGTGTATCTATCGCTCAAGACATATAAGTATATATGTCACGGGTTTTGAAGCCTTCATACTTACATCCCACTTGTTGGCTTCATTGATTAATGACTAATATCATGTTCAATCTAGCTATGTGAGGCTTTTAATTTGGAGGAGGGTTATTGAGATAGTGAATCTACCTCCTTTGAGGATATTGTACTATTTGCATATCAACATTATTTCTTCATATTGGATAGTATATATTTTATGGCGAGGAGATTAGTGTAACTACCCTAGCAATCCCTACTGTGTCTGTATCATTTTCAATTTGAACTGACGATGACCTAGAGCTACGCTCCATTGCCTCCATTCCTTTGTAATTCTCATTTCAACTTGGAAAATGTCCATCATTCTACAATTAAATTATTGAGGAGCTCTTTCAATAGTGTTTTCATTAAGATTTTGACACCCTTTTTCCCTAATTCAGTATTCCTAGTGTTAAAATTTGGTTTTTCGTAATCACCTTTTTGTATTATTTAATTCCTTGCTTCATTCTTTTTAATGGGTACTTTGATTGCATTTCTAATCACTTTTCTATGCACTGATATGAGTGTCAAGTTCTCTTTATGGAAGGAGACTTGCATGATTCAATCTTTTTCAATAGTTACTACAACCATTACTAAGGGAAGGAATAATTAAGTGTTTCCAATGGAGTTGTAAGTTAAAACCTCAAGTCCTTGTTTCCTATTACTTTATAACTTCCACCAATAATGCTAGTATAATAACATATTTTTAGTATGATGCATTGAATATTTATTTAATCTGAAAACTCTGCTTACCTCAAGAAAAAGTATTTATACGAAATTCTTTTAGAAATAGACTATAAGCTTCCATGTTCATCTCAAATTTTCTTGTAGAGGAAATACTGTTGAGTTGTTCATCTAATTGTAAGGTAAATTAAAGAAGATATCCGGAGTTCTAGCCTACAAACGCTATGCAGCATCCTAGAAACCATTTCCACAGTTTACTAGTGTTCCTCTCCCACTAGAAAGGGTTAACCAAATAATATATTTATCTTATTCATATTCCATGACAAGGTATTTATCTCTCACCCTATATTATCAAGGCGTATCTTCTCTTTCATTTTCATATATAACTTTAGGTATTTCATTTTTATCCAAAAAGACAACATACAGTTCTTTTCTTATTGTATTTTTTTTGTGCCTCCTTAGGCATAACTACTCAATTAGTTTTCCCTAACAATTAGAGGTTAATCTCTCATGTTAGCCTCCAACATATTTATGAGAGAAATAATTATTCTGACATAACTTCTCATTAACTAAATAAAACAATAATTGAACACATGTTTCTTTCCATTTCTCTTAAATTATAAATAAAAGATTTATATAAAAAATTAATAATAAAATAATTACCATTAAGGAGGGTTCTTAAATGTGAGATTCAATCACCAATTTATAAATGATAGCTAAGGAAATTAATTGTGGAACAAAATGGCGTGATAATTTGTCTCTTTTTTATGTGGAAGCTAGAACATGGAAAGATGAATATAAGCAATTTATACTAATATGATATGTTCATTCCTCTTTACTCTTTTTTTTTCTAATTTGACATGGGTATGCAATTGATTTTTTTTTTTGCGAGCTTGGTAGGACTAAATATGCATCATGTCCAACTTCTCACCCTCATTATGGTGATAACAAAATATTGTGACCCAAGTCTTCTAGTTCATGGAGAATTCATTTCCACAGTAATTGCCAATTGAGCTACCCCAAGCTTGACTTTAAATTGAAAAGAACATTAATTTTTTTTAACTATATAGGAAAAACCTCATGCTTTTGATATTTTAATAAATAATTGATACTTTTAAAGTTAAAATAATGGTTGGCCTCTATGTAATCACTAAAATGGAGATAAACAATCCATGAATATGACAATTTTACAATTATTTTTTTGATTTTATATTGAATATTTTATTTTGTTATTTTTCCTTACTCATAGATATCTTTTATGCATGTAACATTTCATGATTATTTAGTAGATTTGATTGAAGCTTAAAGTATTTATAGCTTTGAATTTCCTATCGTATTTTTTTATTCTAACATAATTGAGAAGAATTTATTTTAAGAATATGATAATTTTATTTATTTTTGGATTTAATTTAATATCCCTTACAGTTCTCATATTAATTCTTAATGGATAAGTTAGGAAAACTTGAAATTGGACCAGTAATACTTATGGGAATCTTGCCATTTTAGGTAATAGCATGTACCCAATATGACTCTAATAATGTAAAATGAAGTGCCATTATGAGAGGATCCATCTTAGACATGTGTCTTATTTAAGGAAAGTTTATCTATGGTTCTTTGTGATTGATTATTGTTAATCTTGATTCCTATCAACCATGGTAAGTTAATCCGTGCAAAGTGAGTGGTTTGTTGTCTTCCAAAAAATTAAGATGTAAGAAACCAACTCTACTTGTATCTATGCCTTTAGTATATAAATAATGGATTTTTTTCGTAGATATTCAATGGAAACAACAACCTTACTTTAACACTTTCAGTTACATTGGTGAGCATTAACAATTATTCATTCTTTTTCACAAAGGACATCCTCTATTGCAACAGAACATGCCTTAGAATTAAGGATTACTTTAGAGTTGGCTAGGATTTGTTTGATATTATTGAAATATCCTCTCAACTATTGTCTTTGAGTTTGCAATAAGTTGGATCCAATAAGTATTATAACTAGAGATTAACAATTGAAAAAAAAAATCCTCTAAGCGTTGAATTTTTCAAAATTTTATGTATGTATTTATAAAATTTAACAAATTCTAATATATATATATATATATATATATATATATATATATATATATATATATATATATATATATATATATATATATATATATATATATATATATATATATATATATATATATATATATATATATATATATCTAAATCCATAATTAGAATATTAAAAATAATTATATTTCAATTATCTACAAAATATAACCTTGCATCAATCCACATTTCCTTACACCTATGCCACATTAGTTAAATCTAAGGGTCATCAAACACTAATTTGATTTGCTACACAAGGGATTTGTGTTACAGAGGATTTTCCTAGACATATTAAATTGATGGTTCATGGTAGTCTTGGAAGAATTTCCAAACTTATTCTATTTTTATATTTTAAATAATATATTATCATCAACGATTTCATATTAGTGAAACTCCATCTCTCAAACAAATTAGGAATAATGAAGGTCCTTCACAGAATGAAAAATGTATGCAATCCAAGTATACTTATCAAGCATGTCAAAACTACGTTTGAAATCAATGAGAAAATAAAAAATATCAGGGGAAATATGTATTATGTATTATGGCACCTTCATTCATTCTCTGAAAGGTAACATGTATTATGGCACCTTCATCTCTGAAAGGTAACATGTATTATGGCACCTTCATTTATAATTTGAAAAAAAATAACATAGATTTATCTTTATGAAGATAATGGATATAGCATTACATAAGGTCACATAGTTTTATATCCATTGTTGAAGATTAAATAGCGTAGAATATTGTGTACTTTAAAAAAAAAAAGGAAAATAAACCCCTTGAACTTTGACTCCTTTTTTACGGATCCAAGGATGAAGAGAAAGTTAATAATGGCTTTCAATCCATTACAAAATTGAGTTGTATAAACAAAGACCAAGTCTATTTATGAGGGTACTAAGTCGAAGATCGATGACATGGGTTTTCCCAAGTGTCTTAGGCATAACCATATAATATCATAATTTATATTTTGAGCAAATGTCCATGAAAAATATGGAAATAAAATACATTAAACGATAAATTCATTGGTATGAAACCAAATGTATCACATTTCTATGTATTTCAATGTCCAATTTATATTCATGTTCCAATAGAAAAGAGGATAAGTAGAAATCCTTGAGTATCAATGATATTTTTGATGCATATAGTGTGAATTCTAAAACTTACAAGACCTACATTCAAGAAAAATAAAGGATTATAGTAAACCAATATGTGAATTTTGATGACGATGCATAATCCTCAAAATCACAAGAATGTCATTTAGTTACTTAAGGGAGTGACAAGGTTTTTGTCCAAAAATGTTATCTAGATGTAAAATATGGGTTAGTTCTTGGCACATAGAAGAAAATTTGAGTTAAAACTACATCTTGACCCTTTGTTTTCATCCTACAAGAAGAAAATATGGCTGATTTAAACATTTAAGATGTTAATGAGCATGTAATACCACCCAAATTAGCAATGAGGCTAAGTATTCCTCCTAGCATATATGATAACAATATTGCATTGAAGTATTCCATCAATGAGAGTTAAAATTATTAAAAGTTGGTATATTTTGATCCCTTAATGTGTAGTGTTGTTTGGGATATGGTTCCTTTTAATTAATTATGGATTTAATTCAAAGCTATGGTGGCTAAAAATTTTCAAAAGCAAGTGTAGTGGATATTTAGAGGGAGAATACTCTTTTTGATGAAAATATTTTCCTTATCGAGAAGAAGTGTTATATTTTGTGTCTTTATGAAAGTGTTTGCACCATGTTAGTGGTGCACTTCATGTTATATGGAGTGAATGGTGAAACCTTAATCAAATTTTCCTATTGTAGACTATTTTGGTTTATTATTATTTATAGATCTTACTATAGGTGGAAGAGTGTCCTTGAGATATTTGTAGAGGAGGTGTCATTAGCCTTAAAATAATGCATATTTGGGAAGATATTAGATATTGCATTATCATCTAACATTTCATTCATGATTTCTATGATGAGATATTAAAATGCACTAGGAGTAAAGGAACTTCCCCTTAGGACCACCACTAGCACCTGGCATGTCATAAGAGGCAAAGTGTTTGTATTCATGGATTGTCACTTGGAGAGTACAAAACTTGGAGTTTGTTTTGAATTGTGGCTTCATGAGGAGAATTAAATCTTGGACCCTCTCTTAGAGCACACAAAACCATTCCATTAGTGCTTTAAATGTGGAGCCCTATCTTATAGACCACAACACTTTGGAGGTGTATTCATACCACCACATGACACTTGTACATTTTCATTAAACTAGCCTTGATGTAGATATACCCTAATAGTTTATATTAGGTTGTTTTTCACGTGTATTTTCTATTTCTCTCTTGTGTCACCTATCCTATAAAGGTAGGAGAGCATCCTCATTCTCACAACTTAGTCACTAGATCATCCATATCTTATTGATGTAATCATATTTTATTCCTTGTGTTTTGTGATGCAAGTGTTAAATCTTCGGTGGACTATGGGAATTAGGGTTTATGTGAGATAACATTTACAAAAGTATTATACTACTAGAATTAGTTTGTTGCAATACGTAAGGTCTGTGACAGAATCCCTAGAAGACACCTAGAGAACTTGATGCTAATGGATCTTGTGTCATTAAAGATTAGATCAATAACCTTGACGTCTTCCCTGATGAAAGAAACTATTCCAACTATAAAATTATTGTTATGATTCTAGCTTGAGGTGGTGCATTTGATGCACCTATTAGAGATTAGTGAGATGCCTTGATAGGCTACAACAATTTAAACCATAAATTGTAGATAGTAAATTCTCTTATTAGGATTTGGAAGAAACTATATTTTCCATGCTAGGGTGAACTAGAAATAAATGTTGTACTAACATAGAATGTATAAGGAATTGTATTGTATCTTCATTTATGTTGTTACATGAGGTGTACCTTTTCTCTCCAAAATTGGGTGTTGTATTTCTAAGAATTGCATCTATGTTTTGATTTATAGTATACAAATTAGGTATTGGGTAATTGAGAGTGAGATGAGCTAGAGGGGCAAAAGTTGCCATATGAACTTCCACCTTCACATGGAAGCTAAATATTCCATGTATCAGCCATGGTAAATCAATTAGGATGGTAAACAACAATCTTATCAAGATGACATTCATTCATTTGTATATTTTACCATTTGACATCCAAAAAAAGTATTATGAAGGATTTAAAGTCACACTAAAGTATAACTTGTAAATACCCATAGTATCAATTTTTAGAGACTTTTGGATGACTTCCAATTTTAGAGAAAACATAGCTAGCTTGACATACTATGATAACCCCCCATTAGAATGTTTCATATTTTGATCTAAATTTTTAATGTGAAATTTGAGGACATTACACCACAAAGCCTCATAGGGTTTCAACTCTGTTATGTCATGGATGTAAAAAATGTATTCTTAGTTGGTAAAATTATTCATACCTGAAAATTATGCAAATTAGTAAAAAAAATCCGTATAAATCAATACAATATTTTAAAAAACTAAATAGTATGGGTGGATATGCTTACATGTTTATCTTTTAAACCATTTTCTAAAACAATTTCCCTCTTTTTAATATTGGTATCTCTCCCGCGTTCAACTCCATTGACCAATGTAACCACATCATACCATGATAAGTTACATCAATAGAGATTTTCCATCCTTCAATCCATATCTTCATCAAATTAATGTTTTTTTAAGTGTATAAATGTATTGTTTATCACTCTCTTCTATATTAAAATAAAACAATTCACATATAATTAGTTACCATAGTATATCTTCATAATAGTGGATTATCCAAAAAGACTAAAAATTGAACAAGTATGATGTAGATAAAAACTAAATATCAAATGTGTTATAAATCTCTACCATCTTTGTAAATGTCACCTTCCTCATTCTGCCCTTTCTATGTGCTCCCCTTTAGGTGGTGGATATTTAAATAAGTAAATATGATACAAATAGATACGCAATTAATAAGCATCTCGTACAATTCAAGTTGATAGACCATCATGAAGAAATGCTCAAGGATGTTTTTGCAATGACATCGGCCTCAATGAGAATTAGGTTTTGGTGGCATGACACCCCCCAACCATCTAGGCACATGTGAATGTATGTTAATTCATGAGATTAATTATTATTACTTGCAATAGGATGATGTGAATGGTAGCATTGACATTAACTCAAGCGTGACACAGGTGGCTTTGTGGGTTCCAATTTGGTATGAACTAAGCATTAATTTGTGAAATATTACTTGCTATAACAACTTCAAGGAGGCTTTATGGAAAACAAATTATCTTCGTACAAGGTCAGTCTAGGATAACTATGAGCTTGTCCAATCAAATCATTGATTTATCATTTTTACAAGAAATTCCCTTGTGGTTTTACAATGCCAGGTGGTAGAGAAAATAATACTCTTGGTGGCTTGTTTAACATTAGAGAAACAACTAGATGTGCTACAACATCTTCTACACTAAATGGAGCTATTTAAAATTCAATTATGTGCGTGTTGTCACTATGAATCTAATGTTGTCTCCAAATTCAACTTGTGTATTTGGGAGCTTATGGCTCTTTATGTATACTTGATTATGTTTTCAATTTTTCTTTGGTTTAGCAGACTAGTGGTTAAATATTATGTCTATTGTTTAAGAGGTTCAAACAATGGTGTATGTCACTTCTTTATACATCACTATTATGAGTTCACTATCTATGAATTGTTGTCATCAAATTTGTTTTAGTCTCTATGTGGACTGGGAACTATCATAGTTTATAAGTCTTCTTATTCTTCTTAATTAAACATGCCCTATGGTTCTTTAATTTTCTTGATCTAAATTCTGTTGGTTTATGGGGTTTTGGTTTATCCCTTGGTTTATTTTCTAGTGTTGGGGCCAACTATATTAGTGGGTAGACAAGAATACACATGTTGGTCTATTGACATTGGATTGTCCTCATTCAGGAAGGACCTCAAATTTCCGGTTGTTTGATGTAGTGTTGGATGTGTTGCTAGAGTTATAGAGGTCATGTTTAACCCCTCATCTTGTGAATGTTATCCTTGATCCCCCATTTATGTCTAGAGGGTGCAGTTTTGTGTTCTAGGGGTATTTACCTGGGTGTATTTATTTTTGTTGTTGAGGATGTGGCTATTCAGTTTATAGGAAGTATTTTCATGTAGATTGGATTGTAATGTATTATTAATGAGGCAGATAAATAAGAGGATTTGGAGAGAGGAGTCATAAGGAAAGATAATTTATGGGAGATTCAGGCCATGCTAAGGTCGTGGACCCAAATTTTTTGGCATCGAGGAGTCAATTCCTCCAAATAGAATATTATTAGTCAAGTGATACATATTACCCAACATGTAGAGAAACTTAACAAAGACCCTCATGATCACATGGACAAAATTATTATTTTCGTGAACGATTTGGAAAGAAACCTATGGTCAATGCTTGACCTTTTGGCGAGCAATCAGAGGGGAAAATGGTGCCTACAACATAAATTGTATCAATTTTAACAAAGACTGGCCCATATATAGAAGCACACCCAGTATGAAATTAGGCTTCGTCCATCACCAGGCTCTAGACTAGACTACCCTGTCAGATTAAATTCATATCATGTGTAATAGTAACTAACTGCATATCAATCTTGAAGGTCTTATGCTATAATATTTCTTTTGGTAATTACCTATTGGCCAACAAATATGGTATGAGAAAGGATGGTAGGTTTTTTTGAAAATGCATAAACCAATGTAATGTTTTTATATAATTGAAATTCTTAGATTCATAAAAGAAAAACATATATATTCATGAAAGAGAGTTTAATTTTTATGTAAAGAATGAAACATGTAGTAAACTTTAATGACCAAGGAATTGAATAGAGAGACAAAAAAAGGGGGCTAAATTTGTTACAAAAATTCATTATATTATAGAACGATAAGAAAAAAATGATGACAAGTTTTCTATTATATTTTTCTTGAAATTTTGAGTAGTATAATAGTTTTTTTACAAGTATTTAAAATTATATATATATATATATATATATATATATATATATTGGATTGATTGATTGAATATAAATTAGACTTAGATTAGTATAAGAACTTTAGAAAAGGTTGCATGCTCAATATAGAATTTATATTTACAAACAAATTTTGGCTTCATATATATTTCTCTTAAAGGTAATTTATAAATTTGGATTCAAAATTTTAAATAACTTATAATGGAAACATGATAATTTAAACATAATTTCGACACTTATATTATAGCAAAGTTTTAAAAATTCATAAATTAAATATGTTTTTAATAAAAAATTATTTAAAAGGTGTTGGAGAGTAAACATATTTTTTTGGAAGGTTAGACAAATATGACACAAGGAAAAGATCACCCTTGCACTCTTATTAAAACAAGATATAAACAAATAAAGATGTATCATAAATAAGAATGGACTAATTTTTAGTTTCATTTATGTGGTTGTTAATTACTGAACTATGGATAAATGCAACAATAAGAGCAGAGAAGATCAACAACATTTCAATTGTTCTTTACAAAAAATTCAAAAAGATAATATCAATAAATATAATTAGATATTAAAATATACATATTGTACTGAGTGGCGCTCTACATCCCAGTATAAGGGATATGATAAGTTATCAGATGTTAGATGTAAGTATTCTCTCAACCGGGCCTTTTTTGTCCCTGTGTGAAACATATTTTGTGTATCCTTTAGCTACATATGTGTTGGTTTCAATCAATGAATTGTAACATTGATGTGTATAGTTTCATATTAAAATATCAATGGACATAATAATATATACTATGATTAAAAAGGTATAATATCCTTGTTAAGATATAGAAAAGTTGTTAATTATTGTATGGAAAGCTAGTAACTAGTTAACTAGTACCTCCATGGATACTATCATTATTGACTGCACAAAGAATAATACAAAACACAATTATATGAGCGGTGTAAAACTTCTGGAAAACTCGAGACATTTGAACTAAGTGTCAATGAACTATGTTTTAACATAAGATATCTATCTGCCAATAATAAAAGTTGTAGAAGGTAGAAGTGTACCATATATATGTATGTGCCCTACATCAAAATGTTGATTAATGACAATAGGAAACCATGCATATTGGTCTAGATTATGCAAAGCAGAGAATATTTTAGGTAATGAAACACATTCCTCACTCACTTCAAACTGGTCATAAATCTAGTTTAATCGAAATATGGCTCTAATCTAATTGGTACCATCTCTTTAGAGGATTAATTTTGTGCTCAAAGGTATTTATATTAGTACATAATAATATAATACCAAGGATAAAAAAATATTTTTTTCCTCTTCTCTAGAGCAATTGAATTCTTACATTTTCAATGCCTTGATTAAGGCTAGGTAAAGAAAATATTTTTGGTTAATTAAGTTATTATTTGAGTTATAATTTTTATGATTTACTTTCTATTTGAAAGTCTATAAAACTGTAGGAAATATAATTGGAAAACAAAAAATATAATGGTTATTTAAAAATAGACAATTTTATCTAAAATTTCATAACAACTTTCACATTTTTCTCACCATTTAATGTCCTAGGAAATAGAAATAGGAGGAATATTTTTTCTGATTTATTAATATTATTGATATTATTTATATGATAATATGTGATTTACAGTTATATTCAATGTTATATCAGTTAATTTTAAATTTTAGGAGACACAAATTCTTTTTTTATAAACATTCATACTTCACTTATAATACATCTTCTATAAAAACTACCATAGGTACATAACAAATCCAAATCTATCAAGTGAAGAGAGTGATCAAATCTACGAAGTTGTAATTTTTGCACTCACAAAAAAGGTTTGGGCCTCGAAATATTTGATCCCTCTTGTTGCTTGATAGATATGGATTAAGATAGATATAGGTTGGTTGAAAATCACAATAAATTACCTTGTATGGTCTCTAAATTTTTGGTGGAAATAAATTCCAAAAAAAACGTTTACAAAAAAAATGTTAAATGTGAAAAATGTACTCATTGAAAAAGAACCAATATCATTAAACAATATTTGTAATATATTCCTTTTAAAATTATTCAGATAAATATAATTCAGAATCAAATCTTCAATGATTATTTACAAAAAAAAGGCCTAAATATGTTTCCCAAATATCTTTGAGGGTGAAATAAATAACAAGAAAAATAATCCTCGCCATATTCCTCCATAGACTGACAAGTGCTCACCGAGATAAATTTAAAGAAAGTAAATGAAATGAAACCCTAATTTAAAATAAACAAATTTCTAAGAAAAGCCACACACTGTAGGCATTTCATGGTGTATAGGTATATCAATGACCTAGAGATTCATTAACTAAGTCATATCATTCCTCTACCAAATACTTAGACTTATTCAACTACATAAATTTACATAAACTAGATCAAATGACATTGAACCTAAGTATATAAAAAAATATAATAACATATATATCTACCAAGAGTATCATGTTTCTCAAACAAAATCTCTTACCCCCTCCTCCTCGCTCACTCTCCCTCTCTCTCATTCTCGAAATTTTAGTGGTAAAATTCATGTTATGTTGAGTGAATCATGAAACCTTAATCCCTTTGTTATAGCCTAGACTATTTTGGTTGCTCAAAATTTAGATATCTTACCATAGATGGATGATTTTTCTTTGTATATGTGTAGAGGTGTCTTTTGGCCCTAAAATCATCAAGATTTGGGAAGATATCATATGTTGAATTATCATCTACATTACATGCATTATGTCAACGATGGGATATTAACGTGCACTAGTAATAAAGACACTTACCCTAGGACCACACAAGCACATGTCAAATTCTAAGATGTTGAGTGGCTATATTGAGGGATTCTTTCTTGGAGAGTGTAATACATGAAGTTTGTTTTAAATTAAAACATGCTAAGGAGCATTAAAGATTGCAGCCTTTTTTAGAGAGCACAAAACCATGTAATGAGGGGTAATTGAAATGTGAGCCTTAGCTTGGAGACCCCACCACTTTGGAGTTGGCTTCCAACCACCACATCATGCTTGTACATCTTTAACAAATTACCATTGATGTGGATAAACCCTAAGAGATTATATTACATTTTTGTGAACTTGGTCCATTTTATATTATTTTTGGCATAAATCACCTATGTTATAAAATAAGGAGAGTGTCCTCATTCTTGAAACTTAGTCAATAATAATCCATGTATTCTTTTTGTAATCATATTGTAGTCATTTTATTTTGTGATGCAAGGGTTAAAAATTGTCTAGACTATAGGCACTAGGGTTTGTGTGAGATAGAATTAAGAGAAGTATTGGAGCACTAACATTGACATGTTGCAAGAACTAAGGTTTGTGAGATAAATCCTTAGAAAACAACCACAATATTTAATGCTAATGGAGATTGTGTCATGTAAGTTTCGATAAATATCCTTTAGGACTTCTTTTATATAATAAAATGTTCCAACCATGCATTTATTTCTATGATTCTAGGTTGTAATGGATTGTTTGATGCACCTAGGATAGCTAAGACAGATTCCTTGACATCATACAATATTGTTGGCGAGACATTGTGCATGGTAAATTCTCTAGCTAGGATTTGGAAGGAGATACATCATTTTTGCTAGGGTGCACTAGAAAGAAATGTTGTAATAAGTTAGAATATATAAGACATTGTATTGTATCCTAATTTATGTTGTAATGTGAAGTGTACCCTTGTTGTCTAAAATTGTGTGCTGTATTCCTAAGGATTACACCTAATTTCTAATTTATAGTATACAAATTAGGTAATTGGAAACTAAGAGTGATGTGAGGCAGGGTTGGGGTGAAGAAGCCATATGAGATTCCAACATCACATGGAAACTTAATATTCATTTTATTAAGCATGGTAAATACATTATCGTGTTCAACAACAATTTTGTCAAGATCACATTCATTCATTTGTAAATTTTACCATTTGACATCGAAAAAAATGTTTTGAATGATTTAAATTCACACTAAAATATATCTTGCAAATAGTAGTATCTAATTTTAGAGACTCCTGGATGTATATCGCTTCTAGAGGAAACATGATTAACCTGAAATACTTTGAAAATCCTAATATTAGAAATTTTCATCTTCTAATACAACATTTTGATGTGGAATTTTTTGCCATTACATCACATAGCCTTGTAGCATTTTAATTGCATAATGTCACACATGTAAAAAAATGCATTATTAATTGATAAAAATAATTATACCTATAATTTATGAAAATTAAGAAAAAAATCACCAAATAAATCAATATAATATTTAAAAAAACTTAAATAGTATTCATGGACACACTACCATGTTTATGTTCACTGACTAATGTAGTCACACCATGCCATGGTAAGTTACCATAAATTGATTTTTTCCATCATTCATCCATACCGTTATCCAATCAGTGTTGTTTTCATTGTATATATGTAATGCATCCCTCTCTCATCCAAATATATGAAAATAATAAAATTAAAATCTAATCAGTTACGAGAGTATAGCTTCATAATAATAGATTATGTAGAAAGAATAAAAATTAAATCTTTACGACGTAGATAGAAAAAGTTGTCAAATGTGTTTTAAATATCCACCATCTGCTTACATGTCACATTCCTAATTCCATATTTTCTCGGTAGGGGCTCCCTTTAAGATTGTAGAGATTTAAATCAATAATTAAGATACAAATATACATGGGAGTTATATAGATCTATAAACACCCATTGGGGTTGTAAAAACATCACGAAGTGAGGCTCAGTGAGTGCTTGCCACTAACTCAACCTTAATTATAATTAAGGATGAGTGGCCTAACTCCCCTCAGGCATGGAAGAAATGTGAATTTATGTTATTTTTTGAAAGGATTTTTTATTACATGGAACAAGACGATGGGGGTGGTAGTAGCTACGCTGATAAAATGAGAATTAATATGGGAAATAATACCTTCTATAATGACTTCTATGATGTTTTAATATGGGAAAGTTGCCCTAGTATAACGTGAGTCTAGGATCATTCCAAGCTTGTCGAGTCAAAGCACCACTTTGACTCTTTTAAAAGAAATTTCCTTGTGGTTTTACAATGCTAGGTGGTACAAAAAATAGTGCTCTTGGTCAAATGGTACACACTAGAGAAAAAATGAATTGTGCTAGGACATCTTCTACATAGAGCAGTATGTCTATGGTTTATACATCACGAAGTTAAATGTTTATGTATTGATGTTATCAACATTGTGTTCATCTCTATGTGGGTTAGGACCTACCATACTTCACCAGTCTTGGCCCTATTCTTAGTTAAC
Organism: Pinus tabuliformis; assembly: GCA_031772625.1. Lineage (NCBI taxonomy): Eukaryota > Viridiplantae > Streptophyta > Pinopsida > Pinales > Pinaceae > Pinus > Pinus tabuliformis. The sequence continues at coordinate 441,741,273 of CM062820.1, read as the reverse complement.
TGTGGACATTGTCTCTTTTATTCTTTTGATCCACATTAAGGTTGTTTACAAGGTTTTGGATTAGTCGAGGGTTTATTTTTTTATGATGGGGCCAATTGTCCTAGTCGATGGACTAAAATACACAAGCTCATCCATCGACATTAGGTTTTCCTTGTTTTAGAAGGAAATTGAGTTTCTAGTGTTTTGATTGAGGGTTAGATGTTCTTATACTCTCATATTGCAAATTTTAGCCCTATCGCCATATATATTTATACGATGTACATATTTGGGTTATGGGTGTATTCTGTCTAGGTGTATTGATGTTTGTTTTCATGGCAATAGTTTTCTCGCTTGTAGGAAGTGTTGTTATATAGGTTGGAGTGCAATGTGTCATCAATGATGTAGATCTATAAGTGTAATTACACAATGTATTAAATAAGAAATACAACATGTGGGAGATTCAGGGAATCATGAGACGTTGGACCCCATTCTAGCCCACATCCTTGGAATTGACTTAGTTCCTCCCAATACAACCTTATTAGTAAATTGAGACATATCACCAAACCTTTAGAGAAACTCAATAAAGACTGACATGAAGACAAGAATACAACTATTAGTTTCATTAATGATTTGGAAAGAAACCATTCACATATGTTTGATTGATTGGCTAGCATGGAAATGGGACAATGTCTCTTATAACATAAATTGGATCACTTTGAAAGGATACTACCTATATGAATAAGCATGTCCACTGTGACATTAGGCTACCTCCATCACTAGGAACTAGACTAGAGCATCCTGCCACTGTAAATTCATATGATTTGTAATGGTAGTTAGTCAACAAGTGAAAGCAGAACATCAACATCCCATTGGGTTACCAGCCCTTGCCTATTCCTGAATGGAAGTGGGAAACAATCATGTTGGACTTTATTATAGGTTTGCCCAAAACCAAAAATGAAAATGACCCTATTATGGTTGTAGTTGGAAAATTAAGCAAGACCTTTCATTTTATACCAATAAAATCCACTTATAGATCTCTTAAAATTTCTGATATATTTATGAAATAAATATTCAGCCTACATGGGATACTCAAAGTGGTAATCTCTAATTAGGATGTATAGTTTACATCTTCACTCTGGAAGAATCTTTTCTCTAGTTTGGGTACAAAAATTGAATTTAACATAGCTTATAACCCTCAAATGGATGGGCAGACTATGGGATCCAACCAGGTGTTGTAAGATATGTTAAGAATGTTTGTGATGCAACATTCAAGTAAATGGGAGGATTACCTCCATTTGATTGAATTTTATTATAACAATGGATACCATGACTCCTTAGGAATGATCCACTTTGAGGTATTGTATGGGAGGAAATGTAGGATACTCATGGACTAGAGCAACCCTGTGAACAAATTGGCATTAGGTCCTAACATGCTAACCGAAATGGAGAAAACAGTTGAAAAGGTTAGTCATAATTTGAAGGCTTCTTAGTATAGGTAGAAATCTTATATAGATAAGAAAATAACCTATAGAGAATTTAAGGAAGGGGATCATGTATATTTACGAATCAAGACAAGGAAACACACTCTATAGTGGAAATGTAGGATACTCACGGACTAGGGTAGCCCTATCAACAAATTGGCATTAGGTCTTAACATGCTAACCGAAATGGAGCAAACAGTTGAAAAAGTTGATCATAATTTGAAGGCTTCTCAATATAGGTAAAAAGCTTATATAGATAAGAAACTAACCTACAGAGAGTTTAAGGAAGGGAATCATGTATATTTACAAATCAAGACATGGAAATGCATTCTTTCATGTCTCTCTACTAAAAACGTATGTGTACTATTCTAAGCATATAATTAACTGGGACAATGTACAAGTAATTTAAGTAGTGAATTAAATTCTTATGCATACGAATATGTATATATGTATGTATCAAGTTTCAAAATAAAATGATAATAATTCGTCATGGTGGGCAGGTCGAATCAAAAGGAGAATTCCGAGAAGATCCACTTTGTATTTTGATCAAAGAGAAACAACATTACGAAGACGAGTCATCACCCAGGTTAAATTGCAATGGAAGAAATTTGGCTGAGAGGAGGCTACCTGCGAAGATGAGGATGTTATCTGTAAGGCCTATCCTACTTTATTTTTATGATTTATAATGAACACTGGCGATGGTGTTCCTCATAAGAGGGGTTATATGTAACACTCTAAATGACATGTACATGTTATTGTATTGATTATTGTTTTACTTTTATATTTCATTGTCATATTATGTTCCAACAGAAACACTAAGGAAATCATGACTGACTTTGCCAAGTGACTTTATAATGATATGTGAAATTAAATAAATATATTTATAGAAACAAAAAATTGGTTACATAAACCTCCTAAGACAATTATTGGTTGTTAAACACCTTTTCTCCCAAGAGGAGAGATTCAAGAAGGCCTTGGGGGCTAAAGAAATCAGGAAAGAGAGGGAAGGGGATTGATAAGGCAAGAGATGCCAAGTAATCGAGAGAACCTCCTTGAGTTACATGAAACAAACCAGTGGGAGCCTTGGACACAATTGGAGAAGGTTAAAAACTCGAAACTAAACTATAGTCATGAGGTTTCGAAGTTACTCAATCCACCTGATGTATACTAGTTTCTAGAGAAGAACAGCTTAGGGGAGGGTCTGGACATCATAGCCAGACTCATGGTTGGATGGAGAGATCTTCTAAGGAACAAAAAACTAAAAAAATGAAAGGAAACATATAAGTATTTTTTATAATTTATTCAATTTGTTTATACAGGTTGTAAATATGGGATAGAGATAAAACTGAGAGAATTGTTCTACCTTTCATTCTTAAAAAGAAGAAAAATTGTAGAACATGACTTTGGATAGATGATAACAACCAATTCATTCATGAACCTGAAGTTTTGTTTTATTTTTGCAGCCTATTCCTCTACTATAATCTACAGATGTATAGATTATAGGCTTTGAGAGAAATCCACACGTGTCTGAAACTGAAATAACAAATACATGTATGATAATGATGAACTAAACAACAATATAAGAATCCCATTTCGTTTAATTTGAAATAATGAATATATGTATCATAACGAGGAAGTAAACAACAATATAATAATTCCATTTTTTTAAAAGACACTAAAAGGTGATACTCCAAGTTAAATGATAGAAGGAATAAATTACAGGTTGTGTCGCGCCCACAGTTGAACATCATCAATATTAAACACTGGAACATAGTTATCTAAATACATGTCTTTCTTCATAATCAAGGAAATTGGGAAAATAAAAACAATTTCATATAACCTGGAAAAAGGTTTAACAAAATATGAGTTGTTCAAGGAAATATATCACAACATGTTGACTAGTATTCCTTAGGTTTTCGACAGTGACACACATTTAAATATGCTCACTGAGAGTTATATTCTAAGACTAAAATCATACAGTTGAGAATAATATAATGTTCAACAATCACCATAACTCAATAGAATTAGTTTTTACAACAAATCTGGGCGCATATTCCCGAAACCAAACTCCAAACGGTGCCCAGAATACCCATCCAGGCTATGAAAATAAAATCATAAATAATAATGCATAATGAAACTAAAATAGAGAAGTTAAAAATAAATGAATCAAATGAAACCCAAATATTTTTTCCTTCTTATTTAAAAATTTTTAATAATCCATTGAAACAAAGTATAACTCCTATTTCTCCTTTCCCATTTTGTGAAAATTAAAAAAGAAAAATGGAAAAAAAATTAAAGCTTCCACAAATGCAAGAAAACTTTAATCTTAAAGTAAATTGGACTGTCCAAAAATTGACTTCTCTCTAAACACAGGAGAGTCAAGCCATAAAAATATATTGACAAAGATGAGATATGTTAGCTCAAAAATCTTATTCTATAACATGAACTAACAATAATATGTGGACGTTTTCTAGACTGAATATAATAAAAATATCGGAAACACCTACAAAAATATTACTATAAATAATAAACAAATGGAACAAATAAAAAAATATATAGCAAAAAAAAACTAAAAAGCACATGCAAATTCCAAAGAATTTTACTTTTAAATCTTTATTGTGGATTTATAAATCCATACCTTGGCCAAATAAACACCACTATAGATAATGGAGAAAGTCTTTAGCAATGGGGCATTATTGAGGCCCAAGAGAAAGGCTTCATCTAAATCTAAATAGGTAGACTAATACATGTTATACGCTTTAAAAAAGTGTTCAACCCACATAAGTCATTGTAATGCTTGTCTCTCCTTTAAAAAAGTGTTCAACCCACATAATCTATTGTAATGGTTGTATCCACAACTACTTAGAAGCCTTTGAAAATCCTCTCTTTTTCTTTTTTTTTTTCGATGTTTTTAAGAGCTTTTATAACAACTCGCCCATTGATGTTTGGGCATTCTTCATTTGCTCACTATTGTTTTTAGTTTTTATTTTTGTCTTATTTTCATAAAAATTTCAAAATGTTTTACTTCTTCTTCTTTTTCTGAAGTTTTAAGTGGTTTTATAACACCTCACACATTGGCTTTTAGGCATTCTTTATTTTCTCATTATTGTTTTTAGTTTTAATTTTTGTTTTGTTTTACTAATATTATTTTTTATAGTTTGAGATTTTATTTATTTGTAAATAAATATATAATTATTTAAATGTCTATTTAATTAACCTTGATTTTATTTATTAGCATTTATGCATTTAGTGTTTTCGTTTTTGTAATTTAACATTTATGAAATAAAATAAAAAAGTAAGATATTAAAATATATGTTATAAATATTTAAAATCTAAACATTAAAACCTATTCAATATTATTTTTTAGTAATATAATAATAATAATAATTTGTTAATTTGTATTATTATTATATTAATAATCTTAATATTGATATATTTTATATCTTAATTTTTAATTTTATTTGACATTAAGCATATTTACTAATATCTTTACCTCGGCCTTAGATTTTGTATCATGTACCCTATTTAGTCCTAAGACTTTCCTCCTTCACATGAATATACTTATATATATTATTACTTTGTGTTTTTAACAATATCCCACTTGAAAGTATTCACGTGTATCACTTACAAAAAATGTTGTCTATATAGTTCTTATCAAACCACACAACCACGACGATACTTTACAAGATCTGAAATGTAAACACTTATGAAATTTGACGAGAACCTAATGACATTTTGAGTGAATATATGACATACCATCTCCATGGTAGAATACATAATATAAATTTGATTTATATAACAATTTGTTGTAGAACTTTTCTTGTTACATGTGGTCTACCTATCACTCAACCCATATAAATATATATGTCAATATTTTTGAACCACTTATACATACATCCCACTTGTTGGCGATGTTGATTAATGACTAATATCATGTTGATTCTAGCTATGTGACACATTTAATTCAGATGAGGTTTATTGAAATAGTGGATCTACCTCCTTTGAGGATCTTGTACGATTTGGTGATCAACATTATTTCTTCATATTGGATAGTATAGATTTTATGGCAAGGACGTTAGGGAAACTACCCTACCTTACCCTACCATCTATGTCTCCTTTTTTGTTTGCTTTTATGGATAGATAGAGCTCTCCTCCATTGCCTACACTCCTTTTTAATTATTACTTCAACTCAGAAAAAAATCATCATTCTACCTTTAAATTATTCAGGATTATGTGCAAAAAAATTCAAGGGAAACCATAAAGTACAATATGAATTTCTTTCTAATAAGATCCATGCAAGCAGTCATGATATGACGTTCATTGACCATTCTTAACTTTTTCAAAATATAATTGAAGAATAAAGGTTGTATAGTTTACGACTCTGTGGAAAAATCCCCTCTATCCCTTAGATGTAAAAATTATTTTAAACCATACATGCAGGGCATGACATTTTCTTTGTCATGGAAGTAAGGATGCCATACTAGCACCTTTACAAATTTAACCTAGAACAAAATAAAGTCACTTAGAACCTAAATAATGCTTATTAGAGTGTAAGAAGGATGCTAAAGATGATGAACATGAAACCCTTGAACCAAGATGGAATTTTGAAATTCCTATATACCTACAAGAAATTATTGCAAGATAACTAGTAAACAAATTCTCTTGTGACTGCATAAAGGAATGAATAAAAACATATATTTTTTGAGGGATGTTGGTCATACCTTAAGAAGAATGTAGAAGAAGGACACACTACCCTTGTGACCACCTGATAGAGGATTATAGATAAGGTTATAGAGAAAAGGGAAAAGAAAACACTTAATTTGTTGTGATAACAACTAAGGTTTTGAGGTTTTACCTTGTAGCTCCATTGGAAACACTTAAATATTACTTCCCTTAGTAATGGTTGTAGTAACTATGGAAAAATATTGAATCATGCAACCCTACTTCCATAAAGAGAACTTTACACTCATATCAATGCATAGAAAAAGGATTAGGAATGCAACAAAGTTACTCACTAATAAAAATGAAGCAATAAATTAAACAATATGGACAAGTAATTACCAGAAGTTGAATTTCGACACTCGAAATAAAAACTTGCAGAAAATGGATGTGAGAATCTTATTGCAAACCCACTCGCAAGAACTCCTGAAGAATTTAATGGTATCCTTTGGAGCAAATGGAAAATGAGACAGAGATGGTAGGGTTCGATAGGGTAGTTACCATAACCTCCTCATCATAAAATCTATACTATCCAATATGAAGAAATAATGTTGATCACCAAATGCTACGAGATCCAAAGGAGGTAGATCCACTATTTCAATAACCATCCTCCAAATTAAAAGCCTTCCATAGCTAGACTCAACATGATATTTGTCAATAATCAAGAGAGCCAACAAGTGGGGTTCATGTATAAGGGCTGCAAAACCCGTGACATATATATTTATATGTGTTGAGTGATAGATAGACCACATGTAACAAGAAAAATTCCACAACAAAGTGTTATATAAATCAACTTTATATTATGTATTTTTCCATCGAAATGGTGTGTCATATATTCACTCAAAATGTGATTAGGTGCTTGACAAATTTCATAAGTGTTTAAATTTCAAAGGTTCTAACGCATACATTTCAAAGGTTCTAAAGTATCAGCTTAGTTGTTTGGTTGGATAAGAACAATATAGACAACACTTTTTGTAAGTGAGGCATGAATACTTTCAAGTGGGGTATTGTTAAAAAAATAAACAAATAAAATATATAAGTATACTCATGTGAAGAAGTGTGGTTGGATGAGAACAATATAGACAACCCTTTTTCTAAGTGAGAGATGAATAATTTCAAGTGGGGTATTGTTGAAAAAAACAAAGAAATAATATATATAAGTATATTCATGTGAAGAAGGAAAGTCTTATGACTAAATAGGGTAGATGATATAAAAACTAAGGGTTAGGTGCACCCGTGTTAGTATTTATAATTACAATTACTTAAAGTATGTTTTAAGTGATTTAACTAAAAGGGTGAATGATAACCATTGTTTGAGAGAGTTATTAAAAAAAAATATTAAGTCAAAAAAAAGAAAAGAAATTTTAGGAGTGTGAGATTTCAATCTCTTTATTTTCCTAGTGTATTTTATGTTTAATAAAATTAGAAATTATGATGTACAATATATCAGTATTAAGATTCTTAATATAATAATAATATAACTTAACAAATAATTGTTATGAGTAAAAAAAATATTAAATATGTGTTAATGTGTAATTTTTTAAATGTTTATAATATATATTTTAACATCTTCACTTTTTATTTTATTTTATAAATTAAATTTAAAATAAATTTAAATTTTTGAAAAAACCATTCAATTTTGAAAATGAAAACACTAAATACATAAATGCCAACAAATAAAATTAATATAAACTAAATAGACATTTAAGTATTTACTTTTTAGAAAATAAAAATTTAAAAAAAGGTTATGAAAACAAAACGAAAAATAAAAATAAAAAGATAACTCTGTGAAAATGAAGAATGCACAAAAGCCAAAAGCCAATGGGCGAGGATTTTGAAAACCTTCAGAGTAGCCGCAGATACAAATATTACAATAAATTATGTGGGCTTAACACTTTTTTAAAGGATATAACATGTATGCGTCTATGTTTCTGCTTTGGATTTGTATGAAGCCTTTTTCTTTCGATTACAATAATGCCTTACGGCTGAAGCCACCGTTCTTTATCTTTTGCAAAGATTTTTATTTCGTCAAGATTAAATCTACAATGAAGATTTGAAAGTAAAATTCCTTACCATTTTCATATTTTTTTTAGTTTTTTTTGCCATATATTCTTCTATTTCTTTCATTCTTTTATTATTTAGAGTATATTGTTATAGATGTTTTTCGCTTATTCATTATATTAAGTCTGACAAATTTCCAGGTAATATAGCTAATTGACCTTTTTTAAAAAGGTTACGACATTATAGAATGATATTTTTGATCCTCTATCTCTCATCTTTGCCCAAGAATTTGACCTAGTATCTCTCATGTTTGCTACTGTATTTTTATGGCCCACTATGGCCCAACTCTAGTGCAGAAAGACTAGATTTTTTGGTCAGACCAACTTATTCTAGGATTAAGGTTACTATGCATTTGTGGATGTTTTCAAGTTTTTCTTTATTTTTCTTTTGGAATTTTCACAAAACTAAAAAGAATAAATATGAGTTATACTGCGTTTAAATAGATTATTAAAAATTTTAAATGAGGAGGAAAAAATATTTAAGTTTCTTTTGATTCATTTGTCTTTAATTTGTCTATTTTATTTTCATTACCATTTATTATTTATCATTTTATTTTCATGACAAGTATGAGTATGATAGAAAATATATCTATATTTTCATAGCATGGGTGAGTATGGGGTTTTGTTTAATATTCTCCATTTTTATTTATAAGAATATAAACAAAATTTTGGTTGTGTATTTTTTGTTTTTGCATAACATAGTAAAATATGTTTTACATTTTGTTATTAAACATACTCATAAAATATTTTATGTCAAACTGAATCAATACTATATATTGAATTAAATTAAAAATAAAATAAAATAAAATAAAAAATAAAAAATTAGGCACAATCTCAGGCCATCACAAGAGATGCCAAAATTAAGCAAGAGGTGGACAATGCTTGCAAATTAAGAAAGAGGTGGATTCCTACCCTCTCCTCTTCATGGCCTTTAATTACTTTTATTTTTATTTCTATTTCATTTTATCTTACTTTATTCTATTCGACTTTTATTTATTTAAATAAATTATTTTAATCCTTTTTAGATTTCTTAAAAAATTATTGCCTTATGGTGCAATATTTAATAATAATATTAGAATTAATTTTGGATTTCTTTTTCTTATATTAAATATTAATTTATCTATTCTTGAAAACAAATTGATAATTATATTAATAATAACAATAATAATTAACTAAATAGTTTTCTATAATTCCAATTCCCCATCGTTAATTCCTAACCAACACCAATGACTTTTTATTTTTTCTATAATTAAATATTACTTTGTTCTATTTTATAAAAAATTACAATACAAAAAATTAATATTATTAATATAGTAATATCATGAATTAAATAATAATAATGACTAAAATTTGTGTCTTTAGTGATCCATAAATTAAATTTGTATTCAACCTTATGTGATTATTATAATAATAAAACATAAAACATAAATATTTCAAACATGTATTTATTTTCTTTTGTAATATATATACAAGTTAAAGAAAAATATATAAAAAAAATTAGAGAAAAACAAAAATACTTAAAAGAAAAAAACATCCTGAAAACAAAAAAAGTGATGAGCCCAACAAAAAAATAGTAAAAAAAGAAAAAAAATAGAGAAGTAGATGAGTGTGACCGAAAACACTAGAAATTCAAGAAAGTAAAAAACATAAAAGTTGATTATCTTGTCATTATAAAAAAAAAAAGCAAAAAAAGAAAAAAAAATTGACAATCTTATCATTATAATAAAGTAAAAAAGTCAAATCACAAAAGATGATGAGCTTGCCCTTATAACAAATAAAAACATGAGAAATCACAAAAAAGTTGATGAGCTTGCCCTTATAACAAAGGTAAAAACCTTAAATGCTCATGAAGCCATTACATTAGATTTTGAAGCTCATACTGCCATTATAGATCTCATACAACCACTACAATGGGTTCCACACATTTATGAAGGCCTAAATATCTATACATCTATGTGTTGAGGATTATCTTTATCCATGATCCTTGTCCATGATGAAGATATAGTCCTACCAAGCTTGCAAAAAAAAAAAAATCAATTGCATACCTATGTCAAATTGAAAAAAATAATAATGAGGAATTAACATATAATATTATTATAAATTACTTACATTCATTCTTCAATGTCCATCCTTCCATGTGCTAGTTTCCACAAAAAAGAGACAAATTTTCACGCCATTTTGTTCCATAATTAATTTCCTTAACTCTCATTTGTAAATTGGGGATTGAATCTCACATCTAAGAACCCTCCTTAATGGTAATTTTTTTATTATTAATTTTATTATATATTTTTTTTATTTATAATTATCCCTTCTACTTTTTAGGTATTAGTTTTTTATTTAAGGGAAATGGAAAAAAACATGTGTTGAATTATTGTTTTGTTTACAACATAAAGAAAAATGGTAATTAATGAGAAGTTATTTCAAAATAATTAATTCTCTCATAAATATTTTGGAGGCTAACATGAGAGATTAACCTCTAATTGTTAGGGAAAACTAATTGAGTAATTATGCCTGAGGCACAAAAAATACAAGAAGAAAAGAACTTTGTGTTGTTTTTTTGAATAAAAAAGAAATACCTGCACTTATATATGAAAATGAAAGAGATGATACACATTGATAATATACGGTGAAAGATAAATACCTTGTGGTGTAAATGATACAAAAACTAAGGGTAAATGATATAAAAACTAAGGGTGAGGTATACCACAATGAATATTTATAATGTCAATTAGTCAAAGTATGTTTCAAATGAGTTAAATAAAAGGGTGAATGATAATCATGATTTGAGTGGACTTTTAAAAGAAAAGATTAAATAAAATAAAAAATGACCAATTTGTGATATTTCAATCTCTTTATTTTTTTTACACTTATTTTATTAGGAAAGTTAGGATGTGGCAATTTTTACTGAGTGTTGTTTATTTTTAAGTAAAATAATAAAATATATTTTACATTTTTTATTAAAGATATTCCTAAATATGCCTTATGATAAATAAAATAAAAAATTAAGATATACAAGATATCAATATTAAGATTATTAATATATTAATAATATAAGTTAACAAATAATAATTAGTGTTATATTAAAAGAATTATTATATTACTAAAAGAAAATATTTAATATGTTTTAATGTGTATTTTTTAGATGTTTATAATATATATTTTAGTATCTTAATTTTTTATTTTATTTAGTAAATTTAAATTTAAAATAAAGTTATATTTTTTATAAAAACTAATGAAATATAAAAACCAGAACACTAAATGATTAAATTCCAATAATTAAAATTAATATTAATTAAATAAAATTTTACAAAATTATATATTTACTTTTAAAAAATAAAAAGTCGAAACGAGATCCAATTTTTTTTATGAAAATAGAAAAAAAAGTTAAAAATAAAAGTAACAAGATTGAGAAAATGAAGAATTCTGAAAAACCAATGGGTGAGTTGTTATAAAACCACTTCAAAAGTTTTGAAAAAGAAAAAGGAGAGTATTTTGGAAACCTTTTAAGTAGAAAAATACAAACATTACAATAGCTTATGTGGGTTGAGCACATTTTTAAAACCTATATCACGTATCCATCTACATATTTAAATTTTGATGAAGCAATTCTCTTGGGCCTCAGTAATTCCTTACGACTGAAGCACTTCTCCATTCTTTGTAGCGGTGTTTATTAGGCCAATGGATGGATTTCTAAATCTACAATGAAGATTTGAAAATATTTTTTTTAGAATTACCATGTGTTCTTAAGCTTTTTTGGCAATATATTTTTCTTTTTATTCACTTTGTTTATTATTTAGAGTAGTATTGTCATCAATATACTATTGTTTTTTTTTTTGCGGAAGCAAGAAACGATCCTTCTATTTCTTTAAGCCAAAAAATATGTTACATAACATACAATAGTCCATCCATATCCATGGACCCAGGAAAAGAAGGGCTATTTGCCGAAGACAGGACCCCCAACCCTACACCGGTTAACTCCGAACCCTAGAAAAATACAAGTTGTTGGGCTATATGATCCCCTAACCACGTGAAAAACTCCGGAAACTTCCACTCACCCACTTCCTGGAAAAGCTACAAAAATCACAGCCGTCCTTGCTACTCGCATAAACAAATGGCTGAGTGGGCAAACACCCCAACAAGATGAGTGGAGTATAATGACCTGACCCCACAAAATAGCACGGTCATTCCTGACTGTAGATCCAGGCAATGAAATCCAACGGTCAAGAGCAGTATCGCATAGCTTAAGGTCACTGAACATTAGTGCGCGATGGGGGTGGTATTCTTTTCCACCCCCCTACCACGTGTTGGAAGCCGAATGGAATTGCTTCGAAATCTCCAAAACCATATTCTGCTTAAGGGCCATGCGATCACCTGAAGACCACCTTGGACCCGTTTTTTCTTCCTGAAAATGGACCGAGGGGATATTTCCACTGCAGGTAAAAACAATCCTACCTTCCCACGTATTCTTTCTTCTGAACCTGAACCAAAAACTGTGGCTTGATGTGATTTTACCCACCATGCAATCACCCGAAAAACTGAGGAAGTCAGTCAACGTATACCTTGGTGTTTTGAGGCCAACCGATGATTTCCCCCCACCAAAGTACAGATTGAAGGACTGTGGTAAATCATGTTGAGATAAATTCGTTTCTTACTAGTCACCCTGGCTCGATTTTGAAATTCTTCTATGTCCTCTACTGATTAATTGTAGTAGGGAGCTCCTAATTTGCTCTGAGGCAACTCCTGCCACTTCATCGAAACCTTGCACTCTGAATAGTTCACCCCTTGGTTGGCCACGATGTCTACAAGTTGATTGGTTTTGCATCAAACATGGTTGAAACTAACAGTTGATAGTCGATGGAGATGATTTTGAATTCTTTGGTAAACCTGGATTATTCTCCAGTGATTTGAGACTATCTCCGACATAGTTCCACAACTAATTCTTTTCATTGATTTTATGGTTATCTCTGAGTCCGCTTCTATAATTACATTTGAGCCTTAGTCCTGCTTAAGAAACTCTAGGCATTGATCCAAAGCCATTAATTCAACCATATTGTTGGTAGCTCTTCCTAAATGGTAGTGTAAGATAAAGATAATGTCTCCTTCTCCATCTCTTAACGCCCCTCCAAAACCAGCAGTTCGTGGGTTACCATTTGAAGCCCCATCAATGTTGAATTTTAGATAACCTTTCGGGGGAGGATGCTAGAAATCCTTCTCCGTTTCCATTGCGATTACCTTCTTCTTCAAGCCTTGAGGAATAATCCCATGCATCCCTAGTTGCTTGAGAGTTCTCAACTTAGTCTCTGAGGGGGGATTCTTGGGATGATTGCGAACTGTGTGCTAACTGTCTCCTTAAGATGTTTCAAGATCAGTTCAAACAAGTGATGAGGGATTTCCTTTTCATCCTTGAATATTTTTTTGTTACTTTCTTTTCAAACATTCCAGATAATGAAGCTTGGCGTTAAGGCCCAAGCAAAGTTAAGAAACTCATACCCTAAAAAATTTCTTCTCCATTTGTTTAGGGTATTAATGATACTCTTATGTCCTTGTTTGTCAGTTGAAAAATGGTAGCAAAAGAATCCCACAACCAGGAGGTGTAAATACAGCTATTGAGTATATGCTCCATTGAGCTTCACAGAGCTGGCATCTAGAAGGCCCCAGAACACCCCTCTTCCTAATGTTCTCCCAAGTCAATATTTTCTTGTGATGTACCAACCACATGAAAAGCTTGATCTTCATCCACCCTTGGTGCCTCCAAAGATGCTGCTAGGTCTTATTCGGAACACAAGATTATAGCTCAAGGAGAATACCTTTTCCTTCCTTAATATTAAAGGTGCCCTCTTTATTGTTGCCCCATCTTAACTCGACCTACCCCTCTGTTACCAAGATCATCCTTTGTTTTAACACTCTCATAAATGCCTCTTCTTTTGTTTTGATGGGGTTGTCATCTCTACAATCAATGTTTCTCCATCTTCTCCACTTTCCTGAATTATGAGTATGATCCCAGAAATCCTTTACCTTGTTTAATCCTTGGGAATCTGTTTCATGCATTAGGCTTAAAAAGTTCTCTTTTAACAGTGTCGGTTGTTGTTGCCATTTTTCCTCCCAGAAGAGTGCTAGATCTCCTTCTCTGATTTCCTAGAAACTATTTTTTTCTACTATGTCTCTATTTTCCTAGGCTTTATTCCATATGTATGAGCCCTTTATATTTCCAGACATTCCTATGAGATCAACAGTGTGCTAGGAGCTGGCATATTTTTCTTTCCAGATACTTGCCCATTGAGATTTTGGCTCTTGAACCCATCACCACCAACGTTTGGCTCCTAAAACTTTACTAAGAATCTCCTGGTTATCTAAGCCTAGGCTCTCGTGGCTCTTAGGTCTACAGATTTTTTCCCAAGAAACAAGGGCCCATTTATTCCTTGTTTCCTCCTTACCCTAGAGGAACTCCCAAATACTTGAGGGGAGGGAATCCCTTTGAAAGCCTAGAATTCTGGAGATGTTTCTCTGAATAGTAATATTAGTATTTAAGAAGAAGATTTTTTATTTAGAGAGATTAACTTCCATACTTGTAGCCATGGAAAAGTCATTCAGAATTTGTTTGTGGGTTGTGGCTTCTTTGACTGTGGGGATTCCCTGTAGCATGGTATCATTGACAAATTGTTGGTGCGTTAGTGCCTGACCATTCCTAGTTAATTGAAGGCCTTGAATCTTGCCTGTGAATTTAACATGCTTAATGGACTGACCAAGTCCTTCCATCATAAGGATGAAAAGAAAGGGAGAGAGTGTGTCTCCCTGTTGGAGGCCTCTAGATGGAATAAAGATCTCTGAGTGAGAGCCATTCACCAATATTGAAAAGCTAGAGGAAGTTACTAGAGCCATAACCCATCTGAACCAGTTATGATCGAATCCAAAAGTGATAAGAACCTTCTTGATGTAAGTCCAGTTCACCTTGTCATACGCTTTGGAAATATCCAATTACTCCAACCTGCCTCTTACTAGCTAGTGTGTGGACCACTTTGTGGGCCTGAATAATGTTATTTAGAATTTGTGTGCCTTCCATGTAACCAGATTGTTCCCCTAAAATCGAAGAAGGAAGTAGAGGTTTGAGTCTGTTAGCTACTACCTTGGATATTATCTTGTATATCAAATTGCATAAAGCTATGGGTCTATACTTATCAGCAGTTTGAGCTGAGTCCTGTTTGGGGATCAGGGAAATTAAGGAGGTATTGAGAACTTTCAAAATAGTTTTATTCATCATGGAATCCTCCACTACATTCAAAATATCATGTTTGACAATGTTCTAGCAGGATTTAAAGAAATCCACATTGAAACCATCCAAGCCTTGTGCTTTGCCATTCTGCATATCTTTGAGAACCTCACTAACCTCCTCTTTAGTTACTAGTCTATTAAGGTTAAATTTTTCCTCTCTATACACCAGCTTAGGGATGTCTAGTAACTTCCCTGATGTATTTCTCTCTGTCTCAATTGTTTTCCCGAGTTTTATCTTAGAAATGCTGAACAAACAAAACTTCGATATCCTTATGAGAGATATGAACCTCCCCATCCTCATCCTTTATCGAAGAGATTTTGTTGTGTGCTCTGTTAGCCATGGTGGATATATGAAGAAATCTAGTGTTACGCTCTCCTTCTTTGAACCATTGAACTCTAGACTTTTGTCTCCAAAATATCTCCTATTGTTTGCACAAATTCTCCCATTCCTCAGGATGTTTATCAACTTGATCACTTTTGACTTTAGCAAAGCCATTCATGATCAGTCCCTGGTTGAGTTCCTAAATTTTGTTTTCCACAGATTTTTTATCCAAAAAAATGTTACCAAAATCATTCTTGTTCCAATCTTTGAGCCGAGCTTAATGTGCTTTAGTATTTTATCTAGAAGGAACATTTTTGTTCCCTGGATCTGCAAACCTTCTAACCACCATTTTTCATTATTGCTGATGAAATCTAGGTGGGAGAGCGAGATATTATCAAATCTGAAGGGTCTATTCCTGGGAGAATCTATACTCTTGATCTCCATTTGAATCGGCCATTGATCTGAGCCTCCAAAGGGGAGAACTCTTGTTATTATTTCTTTGTCTATAAGCATAAGCTCCTCTGAGATCATAAATCTGTCTAATTTGGAGGCTACCTATGCCTCTCCTCCTCTATTATTGTTCCAGGTAAAAAGGCCATTGTTTGTTTTAGAGTCAACTAGTTTCACATTATCTGTGAATGTTTGGAACACTAAAGAATCTTTACTTAGCGCTCTGGTTACTCCTTTTTTCTCTGAAAGAGATTTAATCATGCTGAAGTCCCCTCCCATGTTCCATAGTATTCCTGCATGTCTATCCCTGAGATCCACAAGGGAGTCTAGAAATTTGAGTTTGTCATCTATTCTTTGAGGTCCATAAACATTTTTGACCAGGAAGGTATCCTTGACTCCCACTGGCTGAATAACAACTGATAAATAATTCCTTGATGCCTCCACATATATTACGCTAACTTTTTGGGGGTTCCAAAGAGTGAGAATTCCCCCCAGTGTGTTCTTTGCTTTAACATGTAGAAACTCAAATCTACTAAGACATTTGCTATGGATTTGTTTTAATTTTTAAATGGAGCATTTCGTTTCCTGGATGAAGATTATATGCGACGTTGCTTGTTTCATTCTTTTGCTGAGTATTTTATGATTTCTCTTACTACCCAGAACTCTTATATTCCAAGATGTGAACTTCATTATTAAATATTTGTAAAGGAGTAGCCGGTTAGATCTTTCATCTTCCCCGAATCTATCATTAGCGTTCCACACTCCATCTGGAGCTTATTCTACTTTTTTCTACCTCTCTTCCTTCCTGCTTTTCTAGTAACTAATCCTGGAGTTGATTTCATTGTTTTCACACCTCTGTAATGCTGCTTGTCAATGGTTTTTCCTTTATCAAACCCCCTCTCTTGAGTTTTCCATAAAAACAACTGTTGTACTATGTCACATTCCTCTTGAGGCAATGAATCTATCCCTCTCGTGGTTCCCTGAATCAAGAACCCTTCGAGATCTAGGTGTTCCTTCTCAAGAATTTCCTGTAGCTCATGGTCCTCCATGTCTATTTCACTCTGGGTCATTTCCTGATCCATCTCCAATTCTGTTTCACTCATCATATTCTCTATCTGATTACCAATATATTTTGTTTGGTTATTGTTTCTTCTTTCTCCTTTTCATTAGGACTTTCCTCCATGGATTGGTATTCTTTTGTAATTTCTTCATTCTCTTCCAGTACTTAAAATTTGTTCTGACTGACCTTTTGCCCCTCATTATGTTGTTGCTTCGGCCCACTTTTGCTGCCTTTTTCTCAACCTACCACTTTATGAAATATTTTTGTGTCCTTCATTGTATTAGCATTGCTCTTGTTGTCTACTTTACTGAGAGGGAAGACTCTGAAAAAATGTCCATGTTCGTGACATCTATGGCATCTAAAAGGGATATGCTCATAATCTATTGTTTGCACCCATTCCTCATCAAAAACTTCCAAGATCACCTCATCCGAAAAAGCTCCTAATCGATCCATTTCCACACATATCCTTGCAAAGGAGGTATATTTCCCCCTTCTCGTGGCTTAAGAAGCTTTGACAAAATGACCTAGTTTATTGCCTATGGTAGCTAATGATTCAGTTTGCTAGTAATCAAGAGGTAGAGAATAGAGCCTTACCCAGATCGGTACCGAAGTGAAAGCTTCCTGCTCTAGAACAAAGTTCATCTTGCAAGGCCACATATAGAGACCAGCTGCTGCATAAAAGTAGGGTCTTCCTTTGAACACTCTGTCTTTGTCTTCAATGTTTGTGAACACCACAGTGAAGAATCTGTTTGACCCAAGATGTAGGTCAATGCTCCCTTTGGGTTTCTAATGATATTTGATCCACGTATGTAAAGCTTTTTCAGTGGGCCATAATCCCATGAATTTACAGATGATAGCATAAGTCCCCATGTGTTCCTTGTGCGCCTGCAGACCAGGATCATTTAATACAACTCTGGGAGTGATCTCTGCTTTGGGTTTGCAAGGTCCCTTTTGTTTTTTGTCTCTAGTTTCCTAATTTTTATCTTCTTCCTCCTTGTATTTTGTGCTATTGTTTTGCTTGGTCTTGGTCCCATTTGTCTCCTTTTCATTATTCCTATTCCCTTCTTCCACAGAACCTCTGACATTTTCCAGATGTGTCTTACCTCTGCTAGCTATTGCATCCTTATAGGAGGGAGTGGATCTCCCTACTCTGCGGCCCTCCATTAGGATCAACCTCTACAACTTTCTGAACGCTTGCTGCTTGCCCTCTCTCTGACTATCCCTAATAAAAAAATTTAGTGTCATCAATATACTATTGTTAACTGGATAGAGTTTCATATTTCTTTTTGAATTTTCACAAAGTGGGAAAGGAGAAATAGGAGTTGCACATTGTTTCAATGAATTATTGGAAATTTTAAATTAGAAGGAAGAAATATTTGGGTTTCATTGGTTTCTTTTGTTTTTAAGTTATTTATTTTATTTTCTTAGCAATTAATTTATTTTACATTTTATTATTAAGCATACTCATAAATATATTTATGTAAGTTTGAATCAACCACATATATTAAATTAAAATAAAAAATAAAAAATTAGGCACAATGTGCATAATCATTCCCATAACACACTGTGAAATCTAAGCACCATGCATTGCAAGAGTTGATCATTTCCATCATATGAAGTTAAGAGAGAGCATGGAGATTGAGAAGCATCTCATAAATATCAATCACCATGTCTGCAGGGTTGATCACTTCCATGATATGAAACTAACAGAGACCACTGAGATTGAGAACCATGTGATCAATCTCAAGCACCATGTTTGTATTGAGGATTCTTACGTGGTTTATAACTTCCTTCATATGAAGCTAAGAAAGACCATTGAGATTGAGAAGCATGTCATCAATCTCAATTGTTGGAATTGGAAATTAAGCAGGAGGTGGATTAGTGCCCTCTCCTCTATTGACCTTTTATTACTTTTATTTTTATTCTTATTTCATTTTATCTAAATTTAATCTATTTTATTTTTATTTATTTATTTAACTAAGATAATCTCAATTTTTAGCTTTTTTAAATAATTATTCCCTTGTAATGTAGTATTTCATAATAATATTACAATTAATTTTTTATTTCTTTTACTTCTATTACATACTAATTTAATTTAATTTAAAAATAAAGACACTGATAATAATAATAATTAATTAAATATTTTTCCATAATTTTAGAATTCCAATTCCGAGTTGCTAATTCCTAACCAATAGTGATTTCAACCCATGAATTTTTCTTTCAACCCATGAATTTTTCTTATTTCTAAAATTAAAGATTACTTCATTCTCTTTTAATTAATTTAGTTTTATTCTATTTTATTAATCACAAAAATATAAAAACTAAAAATTAAAAATTAAAAAAATTAGAAATTAAAAACAAAGATAAATAATAAATCCTCTATTATGCTTATTCCAAACAACTAATTCCCAACATCTAACTCATAAAAACCAATTCCTAGAAGCTATTTCGTTATTAATAACAATTTACAATACAAAAAAATTAAAATTATTAATATAGCAATAACATGAATTAAATAATGATAATAATTATTATAATAATAAAACATAAAAACCAAAGCACACATATTTCAAAGATATATTTTGTTTATTTTCTTGATATTTAATAAATTCAAATTCAAATTAATTTTAAAATTTATAAGAAAAACATAAAATGTTTAATTGATAAATAAAAGTTTTATGATGATGGTGATGATGATGATGGTTAACGTCGGCTGAGACCAAATAATGGTCTATCGGACCTAAAGAAACAAATTATCTATTTTGATTTAAGATTTTATTCCTATGCTCAAAAAGATTGGAGAGAAGCCTCCCGAGCTCACTATAATTTTGACATTGTAAAAGGCTAGGAAGGTCACTATTGTAACAAAGATTGTGAAATTGAGATCTAATGTGGTTATACGCGGGGCACTCTAAGAGGAAGTGGTTTTCATCCTAGATGTTCTTATTCTCACATATATGGCAGATCCTTTCCGTCAATGGCGTTTCAGGAACTGCCCAACGACCTGTTTCACTATGGAGCTCATGAGAATTTGTTCTAATCTTTGCTATATTAATTTTCTTCTTTGAGCTAGTTAAAATAGAGAGATACTTTTGATCTTATAGGGTGGGGTTGATGACCTTCTTATAATAACTTAATTTTCTTTTAGCCGATAAGTCTTTCTCACACCACATTTTTTCTTTGAACTTAGAAGTAACAATATCTTTAATGTTATTTATGTTTTGCAATGCATCATTTTCGTTGATCTCCCAATATTTTAACCAAGCCCTTGTTTCTTTATGTCATCCTCGATTGAGCCTTAGGTGGTTTTGGCTAGAATTTAAAGCTAGCTTAGGAAGTCTATGATCGTCTATGTTACTGATTTTGTGCTTGTACAACAGAAACCTAAGCATAGCTAGGCTCTCAATAGGGGAAATACCTACTTCTATAAGGAGAATAGGATATGGTGTATTACTTTTAATTTTCAGGTTATAAGTTATAAAACGCTTCTGGATTTGCTCAATTTTTCTCCATGATTCTCTGGAGATGCTGCAACCCCAAACCTCACAGCCATATAAGATAACAGGAGTGACTAAAGTTTCAAAGAGGAACTTTTTTTATCCCACATTACAAGGTTTGCTATTTTACAATTGTTTTCAAGACCAAAGTAAGCTTTCCACCCCGCATTAATCCTTTTCTCAATGCTATGGTTCCAGTTGAGCTTGTGATGAATATCAATTCCTAGGTACTTGTAAGAATATGTTGTATCTATCTTTAAAATAAATATATATTTATTTTAAAATAAATATACTATATAGAGTACGTGTTTAACTTTTTCACCAAGCCTTAGAACACTTTCACCGATATGCGAAGAATATATGCCAAGAATATACAGAGTATGTTTTTAACTCTTTCACCGAGCCTCAGAACTCTTTCACCGAAGTATATATAGAGTACGTGTTTAACTTTTTCACCAAGCCTCAGAACACTTTCACCGAAGAATATATGAAGAATATATAGAGTAAGAATATATAGTGTATGTTTTTAACTCTTTCACCGAGCCTCACAAGAATATATAGAGTACGTATTTAACTTTTTCACCGAGCCTCAGAACACTTTCACCGAAGAATATATGCGAAGAATATATAGAGTAAGAATATATGCCAAGAATATATAGAGTATGTTTTTAACTCTTTCACCAAGCCTCAGAACTCTTTCACCGAAGTATATATAGAGTACGTGTTTAACTTGTGATGAATATCAATTCCTAGGTACTTGTAAGTATATGTTATATCTATCTTTAAAATAAATATATATTTATTTTAAAAAAATAGATATATAAAAAAATACCGAAATAAATACTTCAAACAAAAACAACTACCAAGAAAACTAACCCTTTAAAAAAAATAATTCAAGAAACGAGAACAGATGAGCGTCGTTATAATAATAATTTAGAATAAAACCAAAAAAGCGAAACATAAAAAAAAAAAAATCAAGAAAGCACAAAGATGATAATCTTACGGTTAAGAAAAGAAAAAAAAGGCAAATGCAGCCATTACAAATCGCATAAACCATCTCATACTACACATATATGAAGGCCTTAAAGCGTATGCATCTGTGTTTAGATTTTTAGATGTTGATAAAGCGTATGATCTTTCAGTATGTGTGTTTAGAATGCTCCGTGTCCATTCTATGCGGCGGTGTTTATTCTGCCAATCAATCGAAGACTTGTGAGTTAAATTCCTTGATACGCTTCGGAAATTGGCTCTTCAAGAAATCAACCATTTCAAGTCAATTACTTCTGCCATCTCGTTAACACAAATTTATGGATGTTCTGTTCTCCAATTACAGGTAAGTATATTTTTATATTTTATTTTTTAATTTGCACTTTAAATATTATAATGGTTTGTAATTATTTTATTAATATCTTAAAACAGATTTCAAGTTCATAATGTTTATATAATTGTACATTATGACCATATATGTTTGTTAAAAGAATTAGTTTCACTTAATACTAAGTAATGTTAAGTCAAGTCAAGTTTATAAATTAGATTTAATATTTAAGATTTTAGGATTTTAGGAGAGAGGCAGGGAAGGAGGGGCATGGATGGTGACATAGAGAGATAGAGGGAGAGGGGATAACTGGAGAGAGAGTTACGAGAATGTGATAGACTGGGATAGATGTTAATGTTAAGTGAGGGAAGAGAGAATGAGAAAGGGGGGAGAGAGTTCAGGGGGAGAGAGAATGAGAAAGAGGATGAGAAATAAAAAAAGAGAGTGAGAGAGGATAGAGAAAGGGGGAGAGAAAGTGGGAAACACAAAGAGAGGGAGAGGGGGGGAGAGAGATGGGGGGTAGTGAGAGAGGGGGTGGATATTGAGAGAGAGGGGGAGAGAGAGAATGAGAGAGGGGGAGAATGAGAGACAAAGGGAGATAGTAGGAGAGAGAGGAATATTGAGGGAGGAGGAGGGGGAAGAGAGGGAAAGAAATAGTTAAGGTGGGAGAGGGGCAGAAAGAGAGAGGAAGTGAGAGTGAGACAAGGAGGGAAAGAGAGAAAGGGAGAAATAATGTGAGAGAGATAGAGTGGGAGAGAGAAAAAAAGAGAGTGAGGTAGAGAGATAGAGCGAGGGAAAGAGAGAAAAGGAGAGAGGGAGGGAGAGAGCGAATGAGAGGGGGGCGAGAGGGAATGAGAGAGGGAGTGAGCAAGAGAGAGTGGGAAAACTAGAGAGAGGGAGAGAGGGGAGGATATTTACAAAGAGAGAGTGAGGAGGATATAATGTCAGAGAAAGTATGTGAAAGAGACATTCTGAGAGTGAGAAAGAGCAATATTGGGAGACAACGAGAGAGGGAGATAGCAAGAGTGAGGAAGAGAAATTGAGAGAAAGAGAGTAAGAGAGCCAGAGAGAAGTGGGGGATGGA
The DNA here is from genome assembly GCA_031772625.1 of Pinus tabuliformis. Classification (NCBI taxonomy): domain Eukaryota; kingdom Viridiplantae; phylum Streptophyta; class Pinopsida; order Pinales; family Pinaceae; genus Pinus; species Pinus tabuliformis. The sequence continues at coordinate 441,718,037 of CM062820.1, read as the reverse complement.
AAGAGAGAGAATGAGACAAGGTGGAAGGGAGGAGGAAGTAGAAAGAGAGGAAAAGGGGGGAAGAGAGCGTAAGAGAGAGAATGAGATGGTGATATATTGACAGAGACAGAGATAGAGATGGATACAGTGTCAAAGAGAGTGAGAGAGACACATAGTAAGAGTGAGAGATAATGATTGAGAAATAGTGAGAGAGAGAGAGAGAGATAGAAAGAGTTATAGGGAGTGAGAGAGAGAAAGAGAGAGGGACAAAGGGATGGAATGAGGGAGGGTCTATTTTAACCCCTAAACATTTTTTTTTATCAAGTAAGAGTAAGACCTTCTATTAATATAACCAATAGTACATAAATTACAAGTAGCCACACCTGCTCTATGAAAGTTCACCAAACAGCAAGGCAGGCAAAACTGAACCCTACACCCAAAACCATGAAAATACTGAACAAGACAACCAGAGAGATCAAGCCAAACACTTTGAGCAAAATCAAGCAAATGACCCTCTGCTCGTGCTCACATGCATCAATAGAACCGAGGCCCAGAGAACCGAGCCCCACAAAATTACCACAAACAACCCTCTGAGGGTCCACAAGAATGCAAAAAATAAACCACATTAAAACATTCTTATGGACTCAACAAAAACTTAAGGCCTAGCTTTTAAACTTATTCGGGTCCGAAACCCAAACCAACTAACACAAACAATCTCCTCCATTGATCACTTGACTTGGATCCAACAGTCTTCATAGATATCAGGCGGACAAGTTGCGCAAGGGTTAACCACCTGATGAGGGTGGTTTTCTCTCACCTCTACTCCACAACGAGTCACCCGAAGAGTGGAATCGCGGCCAATCTCGAAAGAACCAGAAACCACTTGGACACTCCCCGAAATACCACTTGTGGTTTTTGGATCGCTTGTCTCGCGGAAAATCATACACACTCTTTTCGCCAGGTGAAGACCGTTAATCCATTCTGGCAGGCGATTCTTGAGAATTCCTTCCATAATCTCTTTCAAACACCAGCTAAGCAATATAAAAGTGGTCGACCAAATCTGTGGTACTTCCCGAGCCAGTTCTTTTGGCATCCAACCAAAAAAACAGAGCTCTCAATTACAACCAAAACCAGAAGGGCCTACAATATTAGGGATCTTCATCCCTCTGCCTGTCTCTTGAACCCCTTCTGTCCAACCTATTAATCAATGGCTCCATATCTATGTTCACCTGAGAGAGATAATCCTCCAACAGTTTGCTTGCAAGTAACAATTCCCAAGCATGTCGAGAATCCCTGTCCCTATTGGTGACTCCTTCATTCGCCAAATGATCCACTAACATGTTAGCCTTTCCTTTCACATGGACAAATCTAACATGTTTTAGGGTTTTCAAGAGGGAGAAAATATGGTGAAAGACCTGCAAAAGCTTCCAATGCTTCGAAACTTTATCTGGAGAAGTTCCATTGCATATTTTCTTGCCCTCTATAATGATCAATTCCAAATATGCTTCAATGATAACATTATGTGAATTTGAATCCACGAGGATTTCCAAGCATTGTTTTAATGCCATAAGCTCCGCCATGTTATTAGTAGCCTTCCCCAGGTGGCCATGGAATATCTTCTTTATTTTCCCCTAATCATCTCTTATGGCACGCCCAAAGCCAGCTAATCCTAGGTTGCCCTCAGATGCTCCATCGATATTAATCTTTAAGAAACCAAAAGGAGGAGGCTTCCACATGTTAATTTTTGTATTTATTTGGCTCACTATATTTATTATTCCCTGTGGGCTTATGGATTAGAGACCTAATTGAAGTAAAATACTCATCCCTTGGGGCAGAGGAGGATCCTTAGGAGGTGTCCTCAACAAACCTCTTACGATATCTTTGAGTTTCCTTAGAATTTGGTCAATTATATGTTGGGGCTTGCTTGTTTTGCTTTTTAATATCTGACTATTGTGCTCTTTCCAAACATTCCATATGACAGCCTGGAATGAGAATCTAGGCTTTATTAAGAATATCATTCCCTAAGAAGTTCTTCCTCCAGTTCTTCAAAGTGTTGGATATATTTAGTCTATCCCTATTAGTTTGTCTGAAGATTGAGACCACCCAGTCCCACACATTCGATGTGAAAGGACAAATGTTGAGAAGGTGTTCCATTGTCTCCTTGTCTGAGCCACAGAGGTAACATTTGGAAAGACCAATGAAGCCTTTCTTTCAGGGATTCTCCCAAGTTAAAATCCTCCTTTGATGCACTAGCCGGATGAATAACTTTATTTTCATCTAGTGGGGGCTTTGCCATAGTTTCTTCCAGACTTGATCAAGATTCAGATAGTTAAATCCTGTAACTTCCTGTTTATCCTCTTTGAGGTTAAAGTTTCATTTGGTATTCTTTCCCCATCTTAATTGGTCAGGTAAGGATAACACAAAAATCCTTCTATGCTCTAGATCCTGGGTGAGGGCGTCTGCCTCGACCTTCAGAGGACTCTCATCACTGTATCCTAGGTTCTTCCAATTCCTCCATTTTCGATTATTTCTGTCTTGGTCCCAGAGGTCTTTTACCAAAAGTAGCCCTTTTTTATCTGTGTCACTTTTGAGAGCTGATAATTCATCCTTATAAAGGTTGAGTTCCTATTGCTAGTTGTCCTCCCAAAACCGAGCTAGATTCCCTACTCGGATCTCCTAGAGACAATGTTGTTGGACAATATTTTTATTGTCCCAAGCTAGGTTCCAAATATGGGAGCCCCTGATTTGTCCTAAAATTATAATATGATCCTTCTCCTACCAATACTTGGTATATTTTTTTTTCCAAAAGTAGATGACTCCTTGATCCATCTCCACCAAAGTTTGGCTCCCGAAACTCTACTGAGGGTCTCAAGATCAGGAAGCCTCAAGCCACCATGGATTTTGGGCTTGCAAATCTTGTCCAATGCTACTAATTCCCACTTCTTTTTCTCTTCCCCTATACCCCATAAAATGTCCCTTTGTATGCTCATTATTTGCTGCTTGATGCCTTGAGGAGCAGGAAGAGCTGAAAACATGAAGATGGGAACGGCTTGCAAGACTGCTTGTGTGAGCACCAGGCGCCCTGCCAAATTTAGTGACTTTCATGTCCATTTCTTGACCTTGTCTTGAAGTTTATTTAATATTGGTTGCCACACTTTCTTACTAAGAGGTTTGTCAGTAAGAGGTATTCCAAGATATTTGGAACGAAGCTGTTCCCTTTGAAACCCAAGAATTCCGGTAATGTTTCTCTGAATAGCAATATTAGTGTTAAAGAAAAAGACTTTGGACTTGTTGAGGCTTATCTCTATGCCTGCTACCACAACAAATTCATTTAAGATGCTTTTGATTGCTCTGGCTTCCTTGACTGTGGGTATGCCCTGCAACATTGTATCATCCACAAATTGTTGATGTGTATTTGCCACTCCATCTAAGGTGAGTTTGATGCCCTGAATTCATACTTCAACATTTGCCATTTTGATTGCTCTACCTAGCCCTTCCATCATGAGAACGAAGATGAATGATGAGAGTGGATCTCCTTGTCTGAGGCCTCTAGAGGGTGTGAATGTTATTGATGGAGCTCCATTAAGAAGTAAGTAAAAACTGGTTATGCCGACTAGTGCCATGACCCATCTTATCCAATTTTGGTCAAATCCATAAGATTTTAGAATTTCTCTTATGTAAGACAAACTTAGCTTATCATAGGCTTTAGCTGGGTCCAACTGAATGATCATACCAGCCTGTTCGTTGCTTTTGAGAGTGTATCACCCCATGAGCTTGGATGATATTGTTGAGGATTTGTCTTCCTTCCACATAGCTTGTTTGCTCCTCCGAGATTAGAGATGGAAGAAGGGGCTTATGTCTATTGGCTATCACTTTGGAAATAATTTTATACACCACATTACATAACGCTATAGGACAAAAACCATTAGGAGTTGTGGCATTTTCCTATTTTGGGATCAAAGCTATGAAGAAAGCATTTTTGGATTTTCTTGAGTCTTCCACAACCTCAAGGATATCCTATTTGACTCTTTCCCAGCAAGCTTTGAAGAAGTCTACATTGAATCCATCCGGGCCTGGTGCTTTTCCATTTTGCATTTCATTAATCACTTCACTTACCTCGTCTTCCAAAATGGGCTTGTTAAGATTGTGGTTGTCCTCTCTAGTGACTAGATGAGGGATATACTGAATGAAATGGTTAGTGAACCTATATCTATCCTCTAGTGGCTTCTTTGCAATATTTAGGAAGTGTTGTACAAGGACCAATTCCATATCATTGTGAGAGACAAGCTCAATCCCTTGAGAATATTTGATCTTTTTGATTCTATTGTGTACTCTGTGAGCCATAACGGATTTATGAAACAATTTTGTATTTCTTTCTCCCTATCTAATCCATTGTATCCTTGATTTCTACCTTGAAAAAATTTCCTCTTGCAAGCATCGAGCTTCCCATTGTTCCTGCAAAGAGTCAGTTAGATTTTGTCGCTCTTCGGTGAAGCCATTTGTGATGTTTATCTGATTGATCTCCTGGAGCTTCTCCTCAGCCTCTCTTTTGGCTTTGAAGATATCGCCAAATTCCTTTTTGTTCCAAACTTTAAGTTTGGATTTTATATGTTTAAGTTTTTGTTGGAGCATGAACATTTTAGTGCCTTGAATGTTCAAATCCTCTCACCACCATTTGTTAATGTTGGTAGTGAATGTAGCGTGAGAAAGCTAGGAATTTTCAAACCTGAAAGGTCTATTTCTTGGTGTACCCATGAAGGTGGACTCCAGCTGTACAGGTCAGTAATCCGAAACCCCAAAGGGAAGAATGGAAGCTTTCATGGGAGGGCCTGTGAGAAGGAGGTCCTCTGAAATAATAAATCTATCAAGTTTGGAAGCAACTTGAGAAGCCCCACCCCTTTTGTTGTTCCATGTGAAGGTACCATTTATTGTTTCAGTGTCTACTCACCCCATGTTCATAAGGAAGCTCTGGAAGGCCATGAAGTCTCTTCCTAGCGGTCTAATACCTCCTTTTTTCTCTGAAAGAGATTGTATCATGTTGAAATCTCCTGCATTGATCCAGGGCATATCAGGATGCCTTGATCTTAGATCCTCCAGTGAGATGAGAAGCTTGAGTTTGTCTGCTTGCTTTTGAGGTCCATAGACATTTCTAATCATGTATACCTCCTTATCACCTACGAGTTGATAATCCACCGAAAGATAGTTCCTGGATGCTTCAGCATCATAGTATTCCAAATTTTTGCGGATCCCATAGTGTGAGAATCCCCCCACCAAGTTATTTTCCTTAACCTATAGATACTCATACTTGATTAACCAATTACTGTGAATTTCCCTTATCTTATCCATTGAACATTTTGTCTCCTGAATAAAAATCATATCTGATTTTTCTTCTTTCATTCTGTTACTGAGATTTCTTTGTTTCCTTCTATTTTCTATGCCCCTAACATTCCAGGTTGTGAGCTTCATTAAGAAATATTAGTAAAGGAGAAACTAGTTAGATATTTCATCTTACCTGGGTTGATCAATAGTTTACAACATTTGTTCAGCAACTCATTCTATCTCTTTCTTCCTATTTTCCTGCCTGAGTTCTTTGGAGATTGTTACTGTATGTTCTCCATCATTTTGACTCCACTGCGCTCCTAGATTTCATGATTTCTTTTGACTCTAGCTCCCTTCGATTGTGATATCCATAGAAAGAGATGATCTACTCGGTCATAATCCTCTTTTGGTAGGGAATCCACTCCTATGTTCTTCCCTTGTTTCAGAAATTTCTCTAGATCTAGATTTTCCCTATCTAGAATCTCCTGTAGTTCATGGTCCTCTATTCCCACTTCACATGGAGTCATATCATAGTCCCTACTAATCTCCATACAGCTTGGTATATCATCCTTTTGCTGGTTTTTTACTGTGATATCCTCCATGTCAGCTACATTTTCCTGTTCCTCAATTATGTTCTCCGTGTCCTGGATTGTTTCCTTGTTTTTCTCTTCTTCCTCTAGGATCTTGAAACTGTTGTATCTTGTATGTCTGTCCTCCTTTAACTTCTTTTTTGGATGTTTACCCCCTTTCCCTTTGCCCCCAACTTTAGTGAAACACTCTTGATCTCTATCCACAATAGTTTTCCCATTACCTTCCATACTATTCATTGGACAGTCTCTTATTAGATTCCCATGTTCATGGCAATTGTGACACCTAAATGGGATATGCTCATAGTCCATAGTCTGCACGCATTCTTCCTTATACACTTCTAAAATTATTTCTTCTAGAAGGGCCCCAGATAAGTCCATTTCCACACATATTTGGGTGAAGGATGTGTATTTTCCTTTTAGAGTTGCCTCTGAGATCTTTAGAAAATTCCCCAACTTGTTGCCTATTTTTTTCAGAGATTCTGGTAGCCAATAATCCATAGGAAGGGAATATAGTCTGATCCATGCTGGTACTGATGTGAAGGTCACCCGTTCCAGAAATTTATTTATCATCCATGGCCGCATGTAGAGTCCTGCCACAGCATAGAAATAAGGCCCCCCTTCGAACACTCTATCTTTGTCCTCTAGGCTTGTGAATACCATAGTGAAGAAGTCCTTTGAACCTAGATGTAGTTGTATTCCTCCCTTTGGCTTCCAAAAGTTCCTAATCCAGACATGTAACACCCTCTTCGTCGGCCATAACCCCATGAATTTACATATGATTGCATGTTTCTTCATATGATCCCTCTGTTCTTGTATCACTGGATCGCTCAGTATGACCCAGGGAGTAATGCTCGACTTCGGTTTATAGACCCCATTAGGCTTTGGGGAAGTAGGTTTTTCACCACTGCCTCCATTCTCATTTTCCTTACTTTTTTCATGTTGATCCACTTCCTAATCCTGAAGTTTATTTCTTCCCAATGTTCCCTTGCTTCTTGCCTCTGATATTTTCTCTAGAAGTTTTTTGAAATGCTTCTTTCCCATGCCCTTGCTTTCCTCTATAACTACATGACTGTAGGAGGGAGAAGCACTCCCCCTTGCACGTCCCGCCATGGTACCCTAAGTCAAAACCATAGCTCCAAATCCGACCCTTGCTTAGGTACTCCACCCACTCAGTACCCCTAAACATTCTTTTACAATATATTCATACACACTTTTAATTTATTTATCACCTTAATAAATATTCTCCTTAGCGTTTATTTCAAAATGGATATTTATTGCAAAATGGATTTTTGAATTAGAATCTCTCTTCTTTTCTCAAGAATCTCTATGGCTTAAATCCCATGGAGAGAACCGTGAATTTATGCTAAAACCTTTCCAGTGTTGAAGCTTTAAATTTTTTGTTGTTTTCCACATAGATTTTTCATAGATAATGAAGAGGACAAGGGAGTTGTACTTTACTTGAATCAACCATTGAAAATTTTAAATGAGAAGGAAAACAAATATGGGGTTTCATTTGATGCTAATTCATGTGTTTCTAGGTTTTATTTTCATTGAGAATTAATTCCCATGATTTTATCTTCATAGCATGTGTGAGTATGATAGGAAATTTTTCTATATATTATATTATTGTTTTACATTGTTTAAATAGATTCTTAATAATTTTAAATTAGAAAGGGAAAAATTAGGGTTTTATTTAATTTATTTGTTTATAAATAATGTTGTTTTTAATTTCAATATGTATAGGAAACGTCATCCTTTTGCGAAATATCTAGACTTTTATTTACAAAAATATTGTGTCAATGTTATTTTATCTATTTTATGTAAATATATGTGGGTAAATATATCTTTGGGAAAGGAATGGCCCAACTTGGTTAATGATTGTGTAGGTCGTATATATGACTATACACCATGAAATTCTTATTCTATGGATCTTTTATTAGAAATTTATTTATTTTAAATCGGTTTTCCATTTGGTTTATTTTTTATAAATATATCTCATTGAGCATTGTGACTCTATGTGGATATTTTATTAGAAATTTATTTATTTAAATTGGGTTTTCATTTGGTTTATTTTCTATAAATGTATCTCATTGAACATGTGTGACACTATGTGGATCCTTTATTAGAAATTTGTTTATTTTAAATTGGGTTTTCATTTGGTTTATTTTCTATAAATGTACCTCATTGTACATGTGTGACTCTATGGAGGAATATTTTTTGGGTTATTTATTTTACCCTCAATCATATTTGTGTAAATAGATTTAGGCCATTTTTGTAAACAACAATCGAACACTTGATGTTGAGTAATATTTATTTAAATATTTTAAAATGAATATGTTATAAATATTCCATAATTATATGGATTCCCTTTCAATGAAGTGTTTGTTGTTGGCATTTTACATTTGTTTTGGAATTTGTCTTTTTTCAACAACTTTTCTTTTTTTCCTTTGGACCAAAACCATATAGGCAACACATGGTAATTTATTGTGTAGGTATTGTGTAGGTGAACAAGACCTAGATCTATCTTAAATCAAAATCAAATATTTTGAGGCACAACCCTCTTTTGTGGGTACAAAACTTAGGAAATTTTTGCAAGTCGAAAGGTGTAATGAATTTATTAGCTTAATAAAATCAAATTCAAAGAATGAATTGATGTCTCCTAACATCTAATATTAATTTATATAACTATGACAATGTTAATGGTGTTGAATATAATTTTTTTTATCACATAAAATCATACAAATACTATGATTAATATTGATACATAGAAATAAATATTCCTCATATTTGTTTTCCCCACAACATTAGATGGTGACGAAAATGAAAAAACTATTACGAAATTTTAGATAATATTGTTTAGCATTAAATAAGATTGATAAACGCTTAAATTTATATTCTAATGTTTTAGAATTATAAATTCTAAAATAATCATGACGTTTCGATTGAATTAAGTGATCAAAATTATAATTCGATTGAAGTAAATGGTCAAAATTATAACTCAAATAAGGACATAAATAACTAAGAAGATATTTTTTTACCTGATGTTCATAAAAAAGGTTAAAAAAATGTAGATGTTAATTGTTTTAGAGAAGAGGCATAAAATAAACGTTTTTGTTTGGTATTATATTGTTTTATACTAATATAAATATTTCTACAAAAAAATATCTTTTAAAGAGGGTAGCAATTTAATTTGTATGTTGAAATTTCAATTAAACTAGATTTATGACTAGTTTAAAACAACAGAGTGACAATTAGCATTCATTACCTCAAACAATATCTACATTGCACAATCTAGACCAAGATCCATGTTTATCTCCCTATTCATCCCTCTACATTTTTATCCATTACAGATGGATATATGATTTTTATAATCTCCCCCCTTCAACTTCTATTGCTAGTAGACAGATATCTTGTCACAACACATAGTTAGTGGCCTTTGAGTTCAAATATCCAAAGTTTCCTATAATTTTTACATTGCTAAAAAAATTGTTTTTACTCTTGATGGAATCAAGCATAGTAGTATACATGAAATCACTAGTTAATAAGTTTCTAGCTCGCGAAACAATTTTTAAGAAGTTTTCTATATCTTAATGACGATCTTATATATTTTCAATGATGGTATGTATTCTTTCTATCCATAGCTCTATGAATATCAAACTATAAAGAAATAGTGTTACAATTCATGGATTCAAATCATCACATGTAGATAAAGGTTGAAAAAAACATGTTTCAGACATAGACAAACAATATCCTTGAGAGAATACTTAAATCTAGCATCTAGTAGTTAAACTTTTGCCTTATACAGGGGATGTCGAGCACCAATCATGCAATCAATAGACTTTAATATTTAATTCCCTATTTACCAAGATCCCTCTTGAAGAAGCCATTCAAGTTATAAAAGAGGTTACTGATCCAGGGACTGCAAGATTGGCCGAAATCTGCTTGCGATCAACAGTTTTCACCTTCCAAGGAACATACTATGAGCAAACTTCTGGAGTGGCAATGGGATCCCCCCTTTCACCAATCGTGGCCAACTTATACATGGAATATTTTGAGAAGAAGGCCTTGGATTCTTACCCCCTGAAGCCAGCATGGTGGAAGCGATTCGTAGATGATACTAATATAAAATGGACTCATGGTAAAGCAGAGCTTGACAAGTTCTTTATTCACCTAAATTCCATTTGCGAGAGTCCTAAGAAGGAAGAACATAAGCACGCAATTCTCAGCCCCTGGAACAATTAGGCAAAGTATCAGATCGGTTAAAGATAATATTGATAAACATCAACTTAAAGGGGTCTATAAGATCGATTGCTCATGTGGGAAAAGCTACATTGGTGAAACGGGTCGCTCCCTGCAGACGAGACTTAAGGAACATGGAGCTGATATTAAAAATGAAAGGTCTCGCTCTTCCGCCCTTGCAGAACACTCATCGAAAACTAAGCACCATGTCCTCTTGGAAAACGCCTCCATTATCGCTAAAGAAGAGCAACACCATAAACGAAAGATCAGAGAAGCTCTTGAAATCATCAAGCACCCGCAGAATCTAAACAGGGACAGTGGTATGGAGATCAGTGGAAGCTGGTTTCCCCTGATTAAAGAAAAATTAACCCAATATCAATATAATAATAATAATAATAATAATTATAATAATAATAATAATTAATAATTAAACCCTACAATATTAATTAATTAGGTTTTAATTTAATCCCTTATTAAATTCATATTATAAAAATATCTACTTTATTATAATAATCATTAAATATTTTTCTTCTTTCTAATAATTATAAAAGTCATTAATATGTCAATAATAATCATTATAATTAATTATTATATTAATTATTATATTAATTATTACATTAATATAATTAATTACTATATTAATAATAATTAATAATAATCAATCATATTAATTAATAATTATTAATAATAATTAATATAATAATTATTTACATCATATTTTAATTATAGTTATAATCCTATTATTTAATATAATATTAAATTATATTAATATAATAATTAATTATATTAATTAATAATAATTAATTATATTAAGTAATAATAATCAATTATATTAACTAATAATAATAATTAATAAAATTAATAATAATAAATAATCAATATAATTAATTACTATATTTATTTTTCATTATTAGTACATTAATAAGAATCAATATAATTAATTATTATATTAAATAAATAATAAATTAAAATAAACATTTATAATCATTTCAATTATAATCATATTAATTAATATAATATTAATTAATTATATTAAATAATAATAATCAATCATATTAACTAACATTACTTAATAATAATTAATAAAATTAATAATAATAAACAATCAATATAATTAATCACTATATAAATTTTTATTAATCATTATACTAATATTTATATTTTATTAATAAAAATTAATATTATTAATTATTATATTAAAAAAAAAAAAAAAATCATTTCAATTAATTTGAAAAAACTATATACATTATTTGTTATTACAATAATAACAGTTGAAATAATAATAATTTTCACTCAAAATTTCTAAAAATTATAATCAATTCAATTAATTTTAATAATATATAATTAATAGTACTTATTAATAATTATTATAATATCTAAAAAAATTAAAATTAAAATTAAAATTAATTAAAAATAAAAATTATAATTATAATTAATTAATCCTGAGGAAGCCGACTTCTCAAAAAATTGAGAGCCGACCTTCCCTTCCCTTCTTTCCCTCCTCATTTCTATTTAAACCCTAATAGTCTGCTCTTCTTCTATCAAAGCATTCAAGTTGTCCTGATGATGGATCCCGGTTGGGATTCGAAACGTTGGCAGAAAATCGTTCTTACTGTGGATTCTCCGATGACTAATTCAGAAATCTTTTGGGATGTTTTTATAAAAAAATAGTTGAAAGATTGTTGATCTCAATGTTGTTGTCGAGCACCAATCATGCAATCAATAGACTTTAATATTTAATTCCATTTATTGATATTATCTTTTGGGGTGTTTTTATAAAAAAATAGTTGAAAGATTGTTGATCTCAATTTTTCTCTTAATGTTGCATTTATCCATACTTCAATGATTAATAGCAACATAAATGAAAGTTGAAATTGGTCAGTTCCTATATATGATAGATGCTTGTTTTGTTCTTAATGTTGCATTTATCCGTACTTCAATGATTAATAACAACATAAATGAAACTAGAAATTGGTCGGTTCTTATATGTGACAGATGCTTGTTAGTCTATATCTTGGTTTCACAAGGGTGGAAGGAATTTTTTTTTATTTTAGTGCCATATTTTTATAATCATCCAACAAAACATGGTTAGTCTGCAACGTTATTCCTATAAAAAATTCTTAAAACAATAAATTTAATTTATAAATTTTGTGAGAGTGTTAATGTCATTGTAGAAAATATTTTCAACTTATCTTGTTTTCATTATAATTTATTTAAAAATTTGAATCCAATTGTATTCATTAATTTTATAAAAGTATATATATGAAACCAAAAATTGTTTAGAACTATAAACTATATATTGAGAATGCATGATTCTCTTGCATGGATATAGATGTTCTTTTTTCATTTTTTATTAATTTAATAACTTTCATTATATTAGAGGATTACAACAGTTTATACAATTTTCTAAGATCATGTTGTGCTCACCCATAACATATTTTTTGGCTAGTAGGTAATTATAAAAAAATATAGAGAATTACCAAAAACAAAACTAACTACAACAAAAAACACACATTATATTAGAATTTCTTCAAGATCATGATTCAACTAACTACCATTACAAATAATATGAATGGATAAGAGTGGGATGTTATAGTCTAGATTGTAGCGATGGAGGAGGCCTAAAGTCATAGTAGATGTGCTTAAAAGTGATCCCATTTATGTTATAGGAGCCATTATCCCCTTGATATGCTAGAAAAACAATCAAGAATATGTGAATGGTTTCTTTCCAAATCATTCATCAAAATAATAGTTGTATTCTTGTGTTCATGTTGGTATTAATTGAGATTCTCCGTAGGTTTGGTGATATGTCTCAATTTACTAATAAGGGTGTATTGGGGGGAACTAAGTCCTCAATTCCAAGGGTGTGGGCTAGAATGGGGTCCAGTGTCTCATGATGCCCTGAATCTCCTGCAACGTATATTTATTATTGAACCCTCTCTGGATTTCCACTTCTATATCTACCTCATTGATGAAGCATTATAATCCAAGCAATATAACAATACTTCCTACAAATAAAAAATATATTGCCACAAAACAAACATGAATACACCTAGATAGAATACCCCCTCAACCCAAATATGTACATCATAAACATATACAGGGTGTCAGGGCTAAGATTCACAACTTGAGAGGACAACCGCACCCAACCCTCCATCAACACACCAGAAACTCGATGTAATTTTAAATAAGGATGACCCTATGTATTGTAGTTCACCCACTAATAGAATTGGCACTATCACAAAAAAATAAACCTTGAACTAATCCAAAACCTCGTAAACAAACATAATGTCGATAAAGAAAATGAAGGAGTGATTCTTCATGAGTTATTAAAAATAAGGCTAAGACTAGTGGATTACGGTAGTTCCTAGACACCATAGAGACTAACATAGAGTTGATGGCATCAATACATAGATAGTGAACCTAGCTTAGTGATGTATAAAAAATTTACATACTCCTCTATGTCGAATATGTCCTAGCACATCTCGTTGTTTCTCTAGTGTGTAGCATTTTACTAAGAGAATTATATTCTCTACCAGTTAGCATTGTAAAATTGCAAGGAAATTTCTTTTCAAGAGTTAAAGGGGTTCTTTGATTGGACAAGATTGGAATGATCCTAGACTCACCCTATAACAGGGAAACTTTATTAGTGTAAAACCTCATATAAGTCATTATAGAAGGTAATATTTCCCATATTAATGCTCAGTTGATCCCCAATTCAAGCACACAAATCTGGAGGTGCCACGCTTGAACCAACATAGCTACTACCACCTCCATCATCCTATCGTAATTATTAAAAATTCCTCTCATCAATTAGAATAAATTCACATGTTATTGCATGGCTGGGGGTGTCAGAACACCCATCATTAATTATAATTAAGGTCAAATTAATGGCATGGACATCCCTAAGACTCACTTCCTGATGTTTTTTTAACCCCAATGGGAGGCCATAGATGTGTATTACTTGAATCTCTATTTGTATCTTAATTATTGATTTAAATATACACCATATTAAGGGGAGCACCTATTGGGGAAAGGTGGAATGAGGAATGTGACATGTAAGCAGATGGTGGAGATTTAAAACACATTTGAAATTTTTCATTTACATCGTACTTATTTAATTTTCAGTCTTTCTACATAATCCATTATTATGAAGGTATACTATGGTAACTAATTCTATGTTAATTTCTTATTTTAATATATTTGGATGAGAGTGGGATTCATTACATTTATAGGTTGAAAAAAACATTGATTGCATGATGGTATGGATTGAAGGATGGAAAAAAACAATTTATGGTAACTTATCATGGTGTGGTATGGCTACATTGGTTAATGAAGTTGAACATGAGAGAGATACCAATAATACAGACAAGAAAATTGATATATGAAATGGCTTAAAACATAAATAGGATAGCATATCCCCCCATACTATTTATTTTTTTAAACATTATATTGGTTTATTTGGTGCATTTTTTCTCAGTTTCCATATATTCTAGGTATAAATATGTTTGTTAATTGAGAATGATTTTTTTACATCTGTGACATTACGCAATTAAAACACTACGAGTCTATGTGGTGTAAAGGCCACAAAATCCACAACAAAAGTTTAGATGAAAAGATGAAAATTTCTAATATTGGGACGTTTGAAGTATTTCAAAGTACTAATTTTTCCTTTAGAAGTGATATGAGGTCTCCTAAAATAGATACTAGTATTTGCAATATATACTTGAGTGTGACTTAAAATCCTTCAAAACATTTTCGTTCGATGTCAAATGGTAAAACTTACAAATGAATGAATGTGATCTAGATAGAATTGTTGTTGAACAGGCTGATTGACTTACCATGGTTAGTTCAATGAATATTAGTATTCCATTTGAATTTGGAAGCTCATATCATTGTTTTTCCACACCACTCGCTCACATCACTGTCAATTTCCAAATATCCAATTTGTCTACTATAAATCACAAAATAGGTGCAATCCTTAGAAATGCAACACAATTTTAGACAGTAAGGGTACACTTAAAATTAGAACATAAATTAAGATAAAATACAATACTTTAGACATTCTACGTTATTACAATATTTATTTCTAGTGCACCCTATCAAAGACGATATAGCTCATTCCAGATCCTAGCTAGAGAATTTACCATGTACAATTTATTGGAAACAATATTGTAGGCTATCAAGGAATCTCACTAAGCTATCCTAGGCGCATCAAAGGCTCCACTACAAGATTTAATAACACAAAGAATTTCATAGTTGGAACATTTTCTTTCATAAAATAAGTCCTAAAGGATATTTATATAAACTTGCATGACACAATCTCAATTAGCCTAGCAATCATTTTCTAAGGATTTGTCTCATGAACCTTAGTTCTTGGAACATGTAAATTCTAGTGCTCTAATACTTCTCTTAATTTTATCTCACACAAACCTTTGTGCCCATAGTCTAGACAATCTATAACCCTTTCATCACAAAAGAAAAGGACTACAATATGATTATAACAAGAAAACATGGATTATCTAGTGACTACGTTGCAAGAATGAGGACACTATCCTCATTTTATAAGGTATGTGAGTTATGACAACAATATGAAATGAAGCAAGTGCACAGATACCTAGTATAATTTATTAGGGTATATCTGCATCAATCGAGTAATTTATTGAAGATCTACATGCACCATGTGGTGATAGGAAGCCACCTCCAAAGTGGTGGGGTCTCCAAGATAAAGCTCCACATTTCAATTCATCCTCATTACATGGTTTTGTGCTCTCTATAATAGGCTCCAACATTTAATGCTCCTTAGCATGTCCTAATTTAAAACAAACTCTCACAAAAAAAGCCCAAAAAAACATTTAAAACATGCTAAAAATGAAAAGTGTGTATACTGGAATGACAGTTTTGTTTTTTAGGGTCAATTTTTAACATGTTTTAAAAATGGTAGTGATAACGAATTTTTCATGCAAAAAACACCCTGAAAAACGAAAAGTGTTGATACTAGAATGATGATTTCTTTTTTAGGGTCAATTTTCAACACTTTTTAAAAAATGTTAGTAAATCCGAATTTTTATGTGAAAAAAAACATTTGTTTATGAGGAAAGAGGAAAACTAATGTTTTTGGTAGAATAACATTTTTCTTTCCTAATTATAAATTCACCATGTTCTAGTGATGACCATAAATATAAATAATGGGATCTAAAATATATTAAAATTCTATTACCCGAAAATCACCCCACCACCCATGCCGGTGGTTGGGCCGCAAGAGTGCGGCAGAGGGATATCTAGAATCGCCTTGCCCCCCCATGGGCCATTAAACTGTTAGGGTGGGGTGGAGGGCTGTTCGAAATAGCCTCACCACCCCACGGCTCATTAAACTATTAGGGTGGGGCAGAGAGTTGCAGAAAGCCTCAGACTTACCCCAGTGGCCCAGCAGCCCATGAGGGTGGGGTGGAGGGTGGTGGGGTGGTTCTGGGAATCACCCCTCCTCCCACAGACTAGGCCTCACCCAACCAGCACAACGGCTCGCAGTGGTGGTGGGATGATTCTGGGAATCACCCTTCCCTTCACCCCACCACTGCAGCCCAATGGCCTGCCAGGGTGTCAGGGCAATTTCGCAAACGACCCTGCCACCCTCGAGGGCCCTTGGACTGCCAAGGTGGGCCGAAAGGCTGCAGATAGCTTATGTCCCACCCCGGTGGCCCAACGGCCCACGAGGGTGGTAGGGTGATTATGAGAATCCCCCTACCACCCCAACAGGCTGTTGGGCCACCAGGGTGGGGCAAAGGCTGGGGGTGGTGGGGTGATTTCCATAATCACCCTACCACCCCGTAGGCTATTGCGTCACCAAGATGGTGCGGAGGCTGCCCACCCTGATGGATGAATGGTCCACGAAGGTGGATGTGTGGCAGATGACCCTCGGGGGTGGCAGATTGCCCTCAGGGGTGGCAGCATAGTAGACAACCCTTTTAATAAAGAAAAAAATCTTAGAAATAACAAAAGTTGATAAGCTTGCCCTTATAAAAATGCTAAAAATTGTAAACGCTGACAGAGCCATTACATTAGATTGTGGAGAGCTCATATCGCCATTATAGATCTCATACAACCACTACAATGGGTGAATTGATTTATGAAGGCCTTAAAACATATGCATATGTGTGTTCAGGATGATCTTTGCCCATGATGAAGATGTAGTCCTAACAAGATTTAAAAAAAAAAACAAAAAAATCATACCTATGTGTTTCTGGGAAAAATAGTGTCTTTTTGATCTACTAGTTCCACTAAGATGTGTAGCTATCTTAGAAACAAACAATCAAAGAAAATTGTGATTTCCTTTACGTATGATAGATAAGAGAGAAGCAAAGGGGACCAACCTGGATCTTCCACTTGGCTCCTTGCTTGTTTCCTCTCTCCCTTGATAGAGCTTGCCACTCTTCTCCACCTTGTCCAACTTTAGAGAATACCTGTAGAGGAAAAGCAACAAAACACCATCAAATCATATTTATCTATAATACCATAAACAACACAGAATAAGAAATACATTGACCATACGATTGCATTCACAAATAACAAGATTCACAAATACACGATTATATGGAGTGAAACTAAAATAACTTTATTAATAGTAGAAGAGAGGATTACAACTAAGCTATCTGACCCAACATCATCCTCCTAGCATCAAAGCCATCTTCACCTCACAAAAATCAAGATCACCAAACAATACAATGTTTCTTCTCAAAGATAAACCAATAGCACTTCCTTACAAATTACAAAATTCCAGCCTCCAGATCTCTCAGATGAGGGATCCATTTATAGATGTCTTGCAAGGGTGTGAGTCAACTCTAGGTTTCTAATTAGTGTCATTCCACTGATAGTTCTTTGTTCCTCTTGGACATTTCTTTGATCTCTTACTCATCCCTGGGTGAATTTAGAGAGGCAAGTGTCATATGAGAAGTTTCTAGAAGATTCCCTGGGTATCCACTTAGTAAACTATCTCTGCCATTTGTCTATTCTCACTCAGCGCACCCCATAGAAGGCTCTTTCAGTATGCATCACACCTGGATAGTGTAGTAGCTAGTATGCATCGCACCTTCACCATAGAGCAGTGAGTATGGTCCAGTTTTGGCCAGTTCTGTTATGAAACTAGCTCAAGAAAAGATAGAAAAGATAGATCAACGCCTTAGAATTTAGCCTCTTCGATGGGGAAACCTCCTTTAAATTACATAAATGAAAAATTATTGGATGATACAAATGAAAGGACCTGCTTTCTATATATAGGAGTCCAAAGGGGTAATAACATAATTAGAGCCGACATAACAATAATAATGTAAGGGCACAATAATAACAATAGTGGGCTTCTATGGCATACAATAGTAACAATATGGGAACTACATGGGTACATCAATATAATAAGTGGGTTGTACTAATAACAATAAGGGGTTACACTAGTAGCATAGGGGCATAACATGCCCCTCTCCTTCAAAAAGTGTTGTCCTCAACACTTGAGTACTTCTTGATGCTTCTGTATAAAATTCTTGTCCTCCCACGTGGAATCTTTAGCAGGTAAGTTCTTCTACTTGATGAGATACTCTGAAATTGATCGATTTCGTAGATGTATGGTTCTTGTTTCTGAGACTGCTCTAGGTTCCAATATGATTTTTCCTTCCTCTTCAATTTTTAACAATATTGTTTGAATTAGGATCTTTTGCAACTTTTGAATAAGTGGCCATATTTATTCATCCTTCTTCCATTCATCCCTTGCTTCGTTTATCCAATCTGGTTGGATAATGGAAATAGCACAAAACAATGCTCCCACATCCTCATCCTTGAAGAGTCTTTCCATTCGGTAAGGTCGCCATTTTTTAAGTGCATGTAGTATTGCCAATATTTCCTTCTCACAAATAGCTTTCTTGACATGTAGCAGTAAAAATACCCAATCACCTACATCAAAACATTTTTCACCACAATGTTGATCTACCTATTGTTTCGTTTGATTTTTCACCGAAGTGGCGTTATCCTTTAAAAGTTGTTCAACTTGTTGTTGATGCTCGATGTGATCCGCCACTACTTGAACCTTTTTCTTCTTGATATGTCCTTCTATCTCTAGAGTTTGAGGAGTGCTAATGTCTTCCAATCCTTTACAAGATATGGTCGGATTCATTTCTTGATGCTCGATGTGATCTTTCACTTCTTGAACATTTTTCTTCTTGATATGTCCTTCTATCTTCATAGTTTGGGGAGTGGTAATTTCGACCAATGAATTACAAGATATGGTTGGATTCATTTCTTCTTTCTCAATGTGATCTTTCACTTCTTGCACCTTTTTCTTCTTGATTTGTCCTTCTATCTTGAGAGTTTGAGGCGTGGTAATTCTTGCCAATGCTTTACTAGATATGGTCTGATTCATTTCTTCTTTCTCTAGGGTGGCGTCCTGGCGCATATCCTCTTATTTTGATGTTTCTTGATCCTTTTCTTCCTCCTCTTCATATTCTATGTAAAATAATTTCTTCTCAGCACACTTATGACCTTTAGTGCATTTGCTATCACAATTGTAACAAATCCCTTTTTCTCTTTCTTCTTCCATTTGTTGTGGTGTAACCCTTGTAGGTTGTGGAAGGGTAGGAGAAACAACACTTCCATCTTTATAGTTGTGAGGGGTATGCTTCCTGGTTTCCATAATTTTTCTTTCCACTATGTCACAAAGCCCTTTTACTCTTTCCAATTGTTGTGGTATTGCTCTAAAGAAGGTGTTGCTCTTTGTATCCTCATAATCTGCTATCATTTCCTCCATGAAAATTGACCACGTAACAAGTCATTTACGAGAAAAAAGCCCTTCATACCATAAAAATTGATCCAGTTCTAAATATGAAGATGCAATACATACCTTTTGTAATAGTGGTACACCATGTAGATCAAAATATTGCTCCATCTGAAGTATCCAATTTACAGGATCCTTGCCATAAAACTTCCTCATCTTACTTTTTCTTGATTTTAGTAGCTCGATCTTGGAATGACTATAACTCTGTGCTTTTGGATCTTTAAGTTCTGAAATTGCGACTTGTAGTAGCCCTTTGTGTCCTCTTTCGAATGCCACTAGTCTGATCCAAATTGGATTCTCCAAGGAAGAGTTATGCAAAATCTCCCACAGTGACCTGATTATAGACTAGTTCAGTAGAGCGAACTTGTAAGACGTGCCACGAGTCACTGTTTCAACCGTTGGCTCTGAAAAATAATACAAGAAACTACAGTCCATCCTCTTTCTGTACCTTCTTATGAAATTTAAATCCAATTCTCAAAGAGAAATTTATGACGCTTTTCCCCAGGTCACCTGTTTGGAATGTAATTCAGGAGTCTACAAAAAGACTAACTTCCTCAAATCATATCTCTGTAAATATAGCACGAAAAGTTCTGAAATTTAGATCCAAGGTTCAACACGATTTTCTTCTCAAATGGGTTTTTTCTTAGCTTCTAAAACATCGCAGAAAAAAAGTTATAAGAAAAATGCCACGATGACCTATTTGGAGCAGTGAAACCCTAGAATCCAAAGCTCTGATACCAAATGTTATGAAACCAACTCAAGAAAAGATAGAAAAGATAGATCAACACCTTAGAATTTAGCCTCTTCGAGGGGGCAACCTCCTTTACATTACATAAATGAACAATTCTTGGATGATACAAATGAAAAGACCTCCTTTCTATATATAGGAGTCTAAGGGGTCATAACATAATCAGAGCTGACATAACAATAATAATGTAAGGGCACAATAATAACAATAGTGGGCTTCTATGGGGCACAATAGTAATAATATGGGCACTACATCGGTACATCAATGTAATAAGTGGGTTGTACTAATAACAATAAGGGGTTACACTAGTAGTATAGGGGCCTAACAAGTTCTGTGTGGTTTTTTAGGTGGAACTTCTAGGAAATGATGTAATCAGCTGGCCATGATCCTTTAGAGTATGAAGCAACACTTTTAGGGGTTAAAGAGCCCTTGGTTTATTGACATATATGATTAGGGTTGCAGTGCCTCAATATGTCTATAACAGTTGCCCCATAAAGCATGAGGTCGTAAATCTTCTAATGTTGGGTGAAATTCTTTATCATGAGGATCTGAGGTATTCGAACTAGAAGGTGACCTATAAAAGATACAATACAATACATCATCACCATATTATTTTCATGATCTAGCTGAGGCAGACATTCCCATGCTCAACTTTATAAATTCATTTTCATGTACATGGAATAGATAACCATCTGCAGTTGCAGACTGGTGATTCTTTATATGTACAGTCATCATCCCTTTGCTTGGATGATCATTTGGTCGAAGGCCATTGATGTAAAACTGTCACCAGAAAAGAGAAACTTTCCATTGAGGCATGCAAGCTTCAAGGTACTGAAAGGATTGTTTCTAGGTCAACTTCTTGGATAATGAGCTGATGTCGACAAGAAGTGACTCGTTGTAGAAGGGCTTTGATGTAACTCACATCTACGACGTGAAATGAAGCAAATTATTTTCTAGAGGTGAAAACGATATGATGATACAAGGTTCAGGGATGGCGGTCATGAAAATGGAGGGTGAAAGTATTGCAGTGGATGGGACGTTAGCTATGTAGTGAATTCTGTGAATGACTTCTCTTGAGCATATCCGTGACACTGAAATGGATTGGTAGTGTTAACCCCAAAAATGGATGGTACGAAGGACCAATGGTGATATGACTAGTGAATGGAATAACCCAACCGGAGTCAATCATGGTGATGGAGTGAAAGTGCCATGTTCAAGAGCGACTTACTACCAATGAAGTTCTTCAAGTTTTCTCCCCTTTTTCCCCAGTCATTGCTGACCAGCAACTCTTTATTTTTTTTCAATCTTGAGGAGGATAACATATGCTTGTTCTATAATTTTCCCTTCAGGAAAATCCGTCGCTATGTTTTAGTGAGCCTAGCGACATGAAACTCGTTCTTATATGGTTGGAAAAGTTTGTTGTTATTGTTTTAACAAGTTTAACGACAAGGATAACTCGGTCCTTTTCATGTTTAGAGAGTTTGAAAAGAGACAAAAAGGAAACTGCAGTTGTCCTTTTTCATGGCATAATCCCTTAGGTCTGAAAAAGTATAAAATAATACGAAAGGGATGACTATTCGATTTCTTTAGCCTGCCGAAAAGGACAAGCGCTCAATCTTTTGTTTGATAATCCCTTGGGTTCCAAAAGATTAAAATGCACAGGAGGGATGGCACTTCTGTTTACTTTAATGAGCTGGAAAGGCCAATAGATCGACAATCTTTTCATATTTAGCGAGTCTAGAAAGAGCTTAAAAGAGACTCGTTTTTGAGGAATGAGTGGTGTTTTCGGGTAGCAATCGGTTCTAGGTAAGTTTGGAACTTCTCAAAAAATGGCAGTGTGAAGAGGGAGGCTAACAAAACCACTCGTCGCAGCTGTTCCTCAAAAGGGTAAACAATTAACTGGAAGCATATGATCGGTCAGAAGAATGGAGGTGATGGAAGAACACAACCAAGGTTCAAAAGGCTAATAGCATATAAATCACAGAGGTCATTTACCGAAGGTGGAATCATTTTTTAATAAGCTTAAATAGGGAGAAACTATGCTTAGTGGCAAGTTTATTTTCTAACGAGCTTGAACCTTGCGAAAAACATTGGTCGTACCAATCATTTAAAGATGTCTCTTATTAGTATCTTCATTTTTTAGTGAGCTTGAACTCTACGATAACATGTGCTCATTTCCTTTTTATACAAGCTAGAAATGACCAAACTACAGAGTTAACTACACTAAAAGCTATGGAACTACTGAGGTTAGGTAGGATAGTTTTGACTTTCGTATAAATAAAACACTTCCTTTTCTTTGTCTGTGCACCACCGAAAAAGGTGAATGGTGAATCAGACCATTCACCTAACCTAAGAAGTTGAACTAAAAAGCTAAAAAGCTAAAAAATGCTAAAAAGCTAAAAAATGAAATTGCTCATCTTTTGCTTGCATAAAAAGATTTGCATGCCCCCACGCATGGAGAGAAGGAGAGTTTCTAGGTTACCATATGGAAGTCCTTGTGGTTAGGAAGGATTGTTTCTGTCAATGGCTAGACAAAAAACACTTCCTTGGCTCTGACCATAGACAAAGGTGAATGGTGTGAGCTTCCAATCACATAACCTATGAGCAAATAACTGTTTCAGACCGATCCCATAACATACAAGAAAATGGTGCTTCAAACCAATCATATAACCTACAAGGAAATCTATTTTTTCAGCTGGGATTATCTATTGAAGCAGACCGGGGTGCATGCCCCCTAAGCTTCGTTACATTCACCGGACTACTCGTGGTAATTAGCTGGATGAAATGAAGGTTGAAGAGACATTCTTGATGCAAAGATACCATTTAGGGATGATGTTTGACTTGTAGTTGTGTTTGAACCGGGAAATGAAAGCTGGTCAATAAGCTGTACCGTTTTGCCTTCATGCGGGAAACACATCACTCAAAAGAGTGTGGAAACAAAAGCTTCCATGCTATATATGTAGTCACATCCAAGAAGTAGATTGTAATCTAGTGGTCCTTGGACTACCATCACATTCAAGTGAACGAGTTTTCTTTTCAAAGTTATTGGAAACTTCGGAAGGATCCCTAATGGTCAATTGGTTCCTTTGTTAAAGCTTGACAAATTTTGTGTGACAGGCGCAAGCGATGGTGAACCAAGTGCTTTCCAAGCAGTTGAGGAAAGGATACTCATTGAAGCCACTTCATCTATGATAGTGCCAGACATGATCATTTTGTACACTTGTACTATGATCCAGAATGGTATATTAGATGGAAGGTGGGGTCTTGCTAATTGATTCCAATCGTAGGAAACGACTAGACTACTAAGAGGAGGTACCGGATAAACAGTTGAATGAACCTCCTGAACTGGGGAACTTTCCTCCTGTTGTAAAGGAAAGGGTGGATTACCTCCAAGTTCATCAGACTCGGTATTAAAAATAAGAATTTGAATGGTGTCAATATCATTCTCTTTGGAAACTATATCATCTAAAGGTGGACCTTCTGAAGGCAAGACTGGGTCGACTGCCATCCTGACCTGTTGACTTTGGTCTGGTATGGACTCAGAAGGTTTACTTTCAACAATAGGCATTTCGACCGACGATTGAGTTATATCAGTCGGATTTTCAACTAGCGATGGACTTGGTAAGAGTTTCTTGTAGCCAGGTGGAAGTCACTGTGGTGATGCAGGATGGTTATCCAGGACACTTTTGGCTTTGTCCAGAAAACAAAAATGGTGGAGAGCATGACTACCTTCACACAACCTACATGGACATCTAACCTTTCCTTTCTGTCTATTGACTTCATTTTCACTTTTTGATGATGTGCTATCAACATGATCGACACAGGTTGATGACACTTGATAGTGTGAATGGGGAGACCATTCTCTCAAGATCCATGGAATACAAGGATAATCTTGATGAAAATGGTTTCCTTTGCAAATTATGCATGGAGATCTAGGTTTGGAAAGTTCGGCGTGTGGATTTTCACCTGATGATGCATGGTTGCTCCCTTGTTTGAGTGACTTCTTCTTCTTTTTCTCCTTCCCTTTCTTCCTCTTCTTAGCTAGTTGGTTTTTAGTATCACTAGTTTCACCAAGCAAAGAGGAAGAAGGGGAGGGAGAAATAAGCGAAGTAGAAGGTGAAGGGATAACTTCAGTATCATGTGGTTGCTAAATTGATTGTTGAGGAATCACGATATTTTGAACGACAGAGGTTGACAAAAGCCATACTGCAGGCCGATTGTGACTCCGGAAGGGACAATGTAGCCATATACGGAGCACCAATATCTCCACAAGAAGAGAAAGGACTAGGATTCCCTCCAAGAGGGATCCCTTGATCGGTGGACTCCATTATCTCAATCGAAGATCAACGAAGGAAAAGGGATGTTATTCCGTATTAAATAAATTTTATGATGCTTTGAAACAACTTTGCTTTTTCAATTTTTAAGAGTCAAGAAAAAGCTAAAGATGACTCTAGTCGCCTTTGATTTTTAATGAGCCTGAAGTGACAAGTGCTCAAATTGATCCAGATTTAAGCAGGAACGCAACAAATTACAGAGATAACCATAAATACAGAGATGCGATAACCATAAAAATAGAGATGCAGCGGAAATAATACTTCATTTCATTACTGTAAAATATTGAAATATGCTTACAAACAGAAATGGAAAGAAACCAGCTAGGGCGATGGTAGCTTATCTCTGAGAAGAGATGTGGCGGCTACATGCCTCTGAACTGTTCCGAACTGTATTACAATGAGGCTCGAAGGCCTATTTATTGTTGAGAAACAATGGAAAACCCTTCACATACCGAAACCTAACCCTAGAAGATGAAACGCCAAATTGTGGGCCCCGTTTGGGTAAATTGGTACATCAATTTCCCGTGGTCGTAACTTTGGCATACGATCTTCGTTTGACGCGTACGATAGCTCGTTAGAAAGATCTATCCGAGTACTACCACTTTGGGGGGCAACATAAGGCTCGGTCGCCCCAGAATTCCAAAAAAACGTCGTTTAGGGCCTCAAAACGGCTCCGGAAGTTCAGGACCCGAAAAACTGCTAAAAATAGTAAACTGTGCTACAATTAAGGAAACTGAAAATGCTGAGAAAGACAATGGTGGGGGTCCAGGTGGGCCTGGCAGGTGGCCACCAATATCCACCTGGATCATTCCTCCCCCCTTAGGAAGCAATGGTCCCCATTGCGTTGAGTTCCTCCATCTGCTGAACTTGTCCTGCAATCTCTGATGTGTCCAGTGATGGTGGGAAGCATGGTCGACGATGGTCCACATTGAACATTTGGTGTAGGCGAAGGAATGGAGGAATGATGTGCTCCAAAGCATTGTTCCCCATAGCCTTGGTACTGCTGTAAGGACCATGTCGGTGTGGTCTGAGCTTCTGATGGGTTCTGGTAAGGCGTTCTTTCTGTCGATGCCACCAGACATTGTTGCCCACCTGAAACTTGTGTGGTACCCCTTTGGGTGAGGAGAAGTTGTTCCTGTGTTCTGTCATGACCGTATCCCTTTTCTGCTGCTGCTGCGTGGAGGAACCCTTTGCAGGGGTCATGGATGTAGCAACGATCTTCCCCTTATTTTGGGAGTGAACCAGACAGATGAATTTCTTGGTCTGTGATATGAGCTTGCTGCCTTTCTTGGTAGTGATCAAGGATGTGGCAGTAGGTGGGGCTACCTCTGGTATCCTGTATAATGAATTATTCAAAGAAATAATGACAGCACGAGGCCTTGACTCATACATAGCATGTCGCCTCCATAAGTATGGCTGGCCTAATAGTACATCACAAACATCCAGAGGTGTAACATCACACAATACCTCGTCTGTGAAGGGTTTGATGCTGTAGGGAAGGCGACACTGCTGGCGAACTTTCAGATCTCGTCCTTCATGAAGCCACCCGATACTGTATGGCTGTGGGTGTGGTGTAGTCGGTAGGCCCAACCGCTTCACGACCTCTGCTGAAACCAGGTTCTTTTGGCTACCACTGTCGACAATGAATTGCAGCGGTGAACCCTTCACCCACATCTGTGAGTGGAAAAGACGCTCCCCCTCCTCTGGATCTTCGGGCTCGTTTTTCTTGATCTTGGCAGTGGCAACAGTGGCGCTGGGATCCGCATCAATGATCTGCTTCCCTTTGCCATTCCCCTTGTCGGGTTCTGGCTCAGGGTCAGAATATGCATCTGATTCGGAAGCCTTCAACTCGGCCACCAACGACTGCTTGGTCCGACACTCACTTGTGTTATGAGTGGGACTCTTGTGGAACTCACACCACTTTCCTGTGTCCTTCTTCGGTTTCGTGGTGTTGTTCTTTTCTTGTGGCTTCGACGGGTTATCTTGGGTCACCCCGCCTTGGCTTTGTCCTTTGGGCTTCGGATTTGTAGATCCAAAGTCTCGCTTCTTCTGTTTGAACTTTTGCTCGATTTTGACAGCGTATCGGTATGCTGTGCCGAGTGAGGAGATGTTCAAGAACACCATCTCTTCTTGGATGTATTTGTGCAGGCAGCCACGGTATTTGAGTACCAGATGCAGCTCAGAATCTTTGATACCCAACTGTGTGCGAAGGGTATGAAAAATGTTTGTGAACTCCGGCACATCTTGGTCTCATCCCTGTCGCAGTGTGGTCCATTTGATGTATTTGTCCTCATAGCTTCCGACAGGGTAGTACTGCTCTTTGATGGCATCCCGGAAGTCATTCCAAGTGGGTGCGGCTGAAAATAGTGAGCCTGTATTTTCATCCTTCTGCTCGCAGTAGGTTTCCCACCAGTCCTTGACGTGGGGGGCTGCTTTGAGAAGAGCAAAAACAATCTTTTCCCGACTTGAAAATTCATGAACAGAAAAATACCCATCTAGTAGATTTAACCATTTATCTACGGCATCTGCGTCTATTTGACCCTCGAATATGGGGATTTCAAAATTAACTTGTACCTTGAAGGGTGTGGCATTTCCAGAGTCGCTGTTGGAAGCCGATGCGTCGCCTCTGGGTAGCCGCTGAAGGATCTGCGCAAAGCTATCCATCATCGTGTTCCGTTGTCGCTCGAGGGCTTCTTCGAGCAAGATTTTGATAGGATCTCCTGCCCCCTCGTCTTTCTTCTCATCCGCCATGGGAGGCCGTCGGGATTTTCGAGGCCGGTCTTGCAAAGGTTCGACCAGTTCAAGCCCTAACTCCTTATATCCCGACCTCGTTGGGGACATGCAAAGAAAAACAGAGAAAAAGCAGACCGCTCTGATACCACTGATCCAGATTTAAGCAGGAACGCAACAAATTACAGAGATAACCATAAATACAGAGATGCGATAACCATAAAAATAGAGATGCAGCGGAAATAATACTTCATTTCATTACTGTAAAATATTGAAATATGCTTACAAACAGAAATGGAAAGAAACCAGCTAGGGCGATGGTAGCTTATCTCTGAGAAGAGATGTGGCGGCTACATGCCTCTGAACTGTTCCGAACTGTATTACAATGAGGCTCGAAGGCCTATTTATTGTTGAGAAACAATGGAAAACCCTTCACATACCGAAACCTAACCCTAGAAGATGAAACGCCAAATTGTGGGCCCCATTTGGGTAAATTGGTACATCAATTTCCCGGGGTCGTAACTTTGGCATACGATCTTCGTTTGACGCGTACGATAGCTCGTTAGAAAGATCTATCCGAGTACTACCACTTTGGGGGGCAACATAGGGCTCGGTCGCCCCAGAATTCCAAAAAAACGTCGTTTAGGGCCTCAAAATGGCTCCGGAAGTTCAGGACCCGAAAAACAGCTAAAAATAGTAAACTGTGCTACAATTAAGGAAACTGAAAATGCTGAGAAAGACAATGGTGGGGGTCTAGGTGGGCCTGGCAGGTGGCCACCAATATCCACCTAGATCACAAATGGACCTTTTCTTTCAAGGAGTCGAAAAGGAATGAAAGTGACTACTTTGGAAATCTAGACAAAGGGATTACGAAACCAATCGCAAAATTGCAATATACACCTTGGTGGTAAGTTAAAGAGAAATTATAAAGGACTTTACGTACGGAAGTCAATCTTCCCGAATGTTGTGTTCAATGCATTGCAATCGATAGGGTGGTAGACACGGCTTCCTATGGATAAAGGATATCAGCCTATTGTGGTCTCCCAATATATACTCGACGGTACAGGGAGCACAAGTCCGTACTATCACTTGTCGTATCAAAGAGGAGGAATCACCCAACCTTCAATGAAAACGATAGTTACCAAGTTTTACAATGTTGGAACACATCTCTAGCCTAGACTTCTAGATGTGTTGCATTAGGGTCCAAAGCATTTTTATGCTCATCGAGATTTATTTTAGAGTTGATCTTGTTTATAAGTTTGTCTTTCAAGGTTCACCGCATGATGTAGATGTAAAATTCCTAAATAGGAAATGAAATGATAAGCAGTCATTTATTTTCTTCCAGCAATGAAAATCCTAGCTACTAATGAAAGAAGATAGCGATTCTTTCAATAGAGAGCAAAGAGCATACACTAAATGCACTTCTCCTAAATCATCTTTCACACACAGTCTAAATTCAAATGCACATGCATGTATTTGTTTTTTTTTTTCCTTAATGTGAGAATGCCAAAAAGGAAAAATAACTACAGACCTGAACTATTTTCTTCAAAGTGACATTTCAACAATTTCTCTTCAAAATGAAAGGAAGACTAAAATGACACTTTCGATTTCAAATGTAAAACTGCTTTCGACACTTCAAATATTGAAAATTCAAATCAAATACAATGACAAAAGTATAATCGAATATCTAGAGGAGGAATACTTTACAACACTCTTCTTTTTCACTCAAAATGACAGTTACGACACTTTTTGCATCAAAACGGACAATTCGATTAATCTACTTTTGACAAAGAAGGACTGTAAATGAAGAAAAATACATAAAAACAATTGCAAATCTTAATCAATGGAGGCTGAATAATGTAAAGGAAGAAGGCTTCAGCAATGAGATTATGATCATAAGTAGCAAGACTACTGAATAGAGCTGAAAACAAGGAGGGAAACACCAACTTCCAAAGAGAGAAACAATATCACTTAGTCATCACACCTATCCTTCAGGGAAACAGGGATGCATCTCACTTGCAACACACGGGAGGTGTGATGCATACGGGCTCCCAGTTACAGACAGTGCAATGGGCCAGGGAGCGAAAATGAGCTGGGTTTTTGCTCAAAATTTGCAGCTACGTTCAGTGTTTTAGGATGAGCTATGATGATCAGTAAAAAAAAGTATAGGGGTATGATCTTAGGAGGTTATTGAGCTACCACAAGGGCATTTAGGATGTTTGTAAGTTAGATGTTCAGTTCATAAACCAACTCGGTGATTGACTGAAGCAACATTCATCTACTTTGCACTTGCATAGCAAGAGCAGTTCGAAGGATATCTGGCTAAATTCAAGCTCCGTTTGTAGTTTATAAAGCAAACAACAGTAACAAACAAACAAACTAATCGCTCCCTAGTGGAGTCGCCAATTTGCTTCTAGGAAAGCTAGTGTCTTTTCGACCTGCTAGTCCCACTAAGATGGGTAGCATCATCATCCCAACATCAAAGCCCTTTTCACCTCATGAAAAGCAAGATCACCCAACAATACAATGCCCTTTTCTCAAAGATAAACCAATGGAAATTTCTTACAAATTACAAAATTCCAGTGTCCATATCTCTTAGATGAGGGATCCATTTATAGATGTCTTGCAAGGGTGTGAGTTAGCTCTGGGTTTCTGATTAGTGTCATTCCACTGATAGTTCTTGGTTCCACTTGGATATTTTTTTGATCGCTTACTCATCCCTGGGCGAATTCAGAGAGGCAAGTGTCATATGAGAAGTTTCTAAAAGATTCCCTGGGTATCCACTTAGCAAATTGTCTCTGCCATTTGTTTATTCTCCCTCATCACACCCCACAGAAGGCTCTTTCAGTATGCATCTCACTTGGCTAGTGTTGCAGCTAGTATGCATCACACCTTAACCATGGAGCAGTAAGTATGGTCCAGTTTTGGCCAGTTCTGAGTGGTTTTTCAGGTGGAACTTCTGGGAAATGATGTAATCAGTTGACCATGATCCTTTAGGGTATGAAACATCACTTTTAAGGGTTAAAGAGTCCCTGGTTTATTGACATATATGATTGGGGTTGCAGTGCCCAAATATGTCTATAAAACTATGTCAAATTGAAAAAATAGTAATGAGGAATGAACATTTCATATTATTATAAATTACTTACATTCATTCTTCCATGTTCATCCTTCCATGTGCTAGCTTCCACAAAAAAAGGAGACAATTTTTGACGTCATTTTGTTCCATAATTAGTTTTCTTAATGCTCATTTGTAAATTGGGTACTTAATCTCACATATAAGAACCCTCCTTAATGATAATATTTTTATTATTAATTTTATTATATAAACTTTTATTTATAAGTATCCCTTCTACTTTTTAGGTATTAGTTTTTTATTGAAGGGAAATGGAAAAAAACACGTGTTGAATTATTATTTTATTTATAACATAAAGAAAAATGGTAATTAATGAGAAGCTATGTCAGAATAATTAATTCTCTCATGAATATGTTGGAGTCTAACATGATAGATTAATCTCTAATCATTAGGGAAAAGTAATTCAGTAGTTATGCCTAAGGAGGGAAAGCTATGTGTTGTCTTTTTGGATCAAAAAGAAATACCTAAAGTTATATATGGAAAGGAAAGAGAAGACACACCTCGATAATATAGGGTGAGAGATAAATACCATATGGTGTAAATGGTATAAAAACTAAGGGCAAATGTTATAAAAACTAAGGGTGAGGTATACCTGTGTGAGTATTTATAATGTCAATTAGTAAAAGTATGTTTTAATGAGTTAACTAAAAGGGTGAAGGATAACCATGATTTGAGAGGACTTTTAAAAGAAAAGATAAAATAAAAAAAATTACGACTGTGTGATATTTCAATCTCTTTATTTTTTTACAATTATTTTATGAAGAAAGTTAGGATGTGACAATTATATCAATATATCAATATTAAGATTATTAATATAGTAATAATATAAACTAACAAATAATAATAATTATTATATTACTAAAATATAATATTTAATATGTTTTAATGTGTAGTTTTTTAAATTTTTATAATATATATTTTAGCATCTTAATTTCTTGTTTTAATTGATAAGTTTAAATTTAAAATAAATTTAGATTTTTGAAAAAAACCACTCAAATATAAAAAACAAAACACTAAATGCTTAAATTCCAATAAATAAAATTAATATTAATTAAATAGACTTTTAAATAATTATATATTTACTTTTAAAAAACAAAAACTCGAAACTACATGCAATTTTTTTTTATGAAAATAGAACAAAAATTAAAAATAAAAGTAACAAGTTTTGAGAAAATGAAAAATTCCCAAAATCCAATGGGTGAGTTGTTATAAAACCACTTAAAAAGTTTAGGAAAAGAAAAAGGAGAGGATTTTGAAAACCTTCTAAGTAGCGAAATAGAAACATTACAATAGCTTATGTGAGTTGAACACATTTCTAAAGCCTATAAAATGTAGGCTTCTATGTATTTAAATTTAGATGAAGCCTTTCTCATGGGCCTCTGTAGTTTCTTTATGTCTGAAGCACTTCTCTATTCTTTGTAGTGGTGTCTATTTGGCCAAGGGATGGATTTCTACAATGAATATTTGAAAATATTTTTTTTAGAATTACCATGTGTTTTTTAGTATTTATTGGCAATATAATTTTCTATTTCTTCACTTTGTTTATTATTTAGAGTAGTATTGACATCAATATACTATTGTTAATTTATGTTCTTTAAAGACATTACAAGCTTATAGAATGAGATTTTTGAGCTAGAAGCTCGTATTTACCAATGGGTTTTTATGGCCGATGATATTTGTTTTGAAATTTTCACAAAATGGGAAAGGAGAAATAGGAGTTATACATTGTTTCAATGAATTATTGGAAATTTTAAATTAGAAGGAAAAAATATTTGTTTTTCATTGGATTCTTTTGTTTTTAAGTTCTTTATTTTATTTTCTTACCCATTATGAGTATGATAGGAAATACTTCTATTATTCATAGCATGGGTGAATGTGAGATTTTGTTTAAGATGCTCCATTTTTCTTTATAAGAATATAAACAAAATTTTGGCTAGGTATTTTTTTGTTTTTCATAAAATAGTGAAATTTGTTTTACATTTTATTATTAAGGATACTCATAAATATATTTATGTAAGGTTGAATCAACTAGATATATTAAATTAAATAAAAATTAAAATTAGGTATTACTCAACTTTAGCTGAACATGCGGTGAAATCTAAGCACCATGTCTGCAGGGCTAATCACTTCCATCATATAAAGTTAAGAGGTGAACATGCGGTGAAATCTAAGCACCATGTCTGCAGGGCTGATCACTTCCATCATATGAAGTTAAGAGAGAGAATTGAGATTGAGAAGCATTTGATCAATCTCAAGCACAATGTCTGCATTGAGGGTTGATCACTTCCATCATATGAACCTAAGAGAGAGCATTGAGATTTAGAAGCATGTGATCAATCTCAACAGGTATGATGGTTGGAATTGAAAAAGAAAATTAAATAGGTATGATGGTTGGAATTGAAAATTAAATAGGAGGTGGATTAGTGCCCTCTCCTTTGATGACCTTTTATTACTTTTATTTTTATTTCATTTTATCTAACTTTAATCTATTTATTTTTTTATTTATTTAACTAATATCTTTTCATCCTTTTATATTTTTTAGATAATTTTTCCCTTATGGTGTAGTATTTCATAACAATATTACAACTAAAAGATAAAAAATTAAAAAATAAAATAAAAAACAAAAATAGATAATAAATTAATAAATAATAAATCCTCTCTTTCCAAACAACTAATTCCCAACACCTAATTCATAACAACCAATTCCTAAAAGCTAGTTCATAACGACTAACAATGAACCATTAAACATTTGGGAAGATCGATTTTTTCACATTTGTAGGGTAAACCACATTAGATGATTGGTGATGATGAATAACAGTAGATGGTTTGAAACATGGACCAAATCTCAATGCTGTTATTATTCCTAAATACAATTTCAATATTAGTAAAAATTTACAATACAAAAAATTAAAATTATTAATATAATAATAACATGAATTAAATAATGGTAATGATTATCATAATAGTAAAACATAAAACATAAATATTTCAAACTTATATTTTATTTATTTTCTTGTTATTTGATAAATTGAAATTGAAATTAATCTTAAAATTTATAAGAAAACAAAAAAATAAATAGTAAAATTTAAATAATAAAAAAAATATTTGTTATATGTATATTTATAATAAATATGTATTTAATTAGGCAAATAAATATATTAAAGAAAAACCAAAGAAATAAAATACTAAAAAACAACTACCCAAAAAAGCTAACCCATAAAAAAAATAAGAAAGCAAGAAAGTTAATGACATGAGCGCGTCATTCTAATAAAACTGTGTAATAAAAAACATAAAAAAATAAAGAAAACAGAAAAGTCGATAATCTTACGTTATAAAGAAAAACTAAAGAAAGAAAAAAAGTCGGAAAAAACAAGGTACAAGGATTCTAGAAACGATAACTACAGCATGAAATATGCTATAAAGAAAAACTCAAAAAAGAAAAAATGCTCGGAAAAAACAAGGTGCAAGGATTTAGAAACGATAACTACAGCATCAAAAAAATCACATCAAGAAAGCACAAAAGCTGATGGGCTTTCTCTTATATCAAAGCTAAAAAGATTCTAGAAACCGAAAAGCCCAAAATCAAGAAAGCACAAAAGCTAAAAAGATTCTAAAAACCGAAATCAAGAAAACACAAAAGGTAAGGATATGATAAAGGGACTCTAAAACCTATAAACGCATACAACAACCTCATAAAGCCATTACAGATATCATACAGCGACCTCATACAGTCATTACAGATCTCGTACAGCGACTACAATGGGTTCAAAATATTTATGAAGGCGTTAAAGTGCGGCGGTGTTTATTTGACATAAATCGAAAGAAGCCATTACAAATCTCATACACCCATTACATATCATACTACAATGGGGTGCAATGTGTGTGTTTAGATGTTGATAAAGCATATGATCTACGTGCATGTGTGTTCAGGATGTGTGTTAAGGATGTTCCTTGTCCATTCTGTGCGGCGGTGTTTATTCTGCCAATCAATCGAAGACTTGAGAGTCAAATTCCTTGATCTGTTTCAATAATATGTTGCTCAAGCGCAAATTGGCCCTTCAAGAAATCCACCATTTCAACTCAATTCCTTCCACCATCTCGAAATCTGAGGTTCTTCTCTTCAAATCTATGGTTGTTCTGTTCTCCCATTAAAGGTAAGTAAATTGTTTTTACAAATTCAATAAGCATTTGCTTTTACAAAATTAAATTCAGTTTGTACATTATTAGTTTAAGTGTAGTTTTGTTTAACCTTATCTAATTTTATTATATTGAATTTTCTTATCGCTTCTTGTATATATATTAAAATGTATTTAATTGTCATTATGATTAATTTTTTTTTTTATAATCATATTTTCTTTAAGTGCATTCCATTGTGTTTATCATCAAATATATATTTTTGATGTAGGGTAATATTAATTTATTATTATATTTATGTTAGATAATATTTGTTTTGTGATTTTTTTATTTATTTTAACTATATATTTATTTAACATGCACTTAGATATTACATTCTTATTATTTTATAAAAAATAATCATGTTACTATATATATTAAATTACTAAATGTATATCCCTACTTTTAGTCTTTTAGGCGGCCTTTCCTTATTCATGACGAACATTTCTTGATTTGAATTCGTTTTGTGTATCCTCATTACATATCCATATCCATGACCAACATTTCTTGATTTGAATTCGTTTTTTCTATCCTCATTACATTTCATCAGATGATTCTTGATTACATTTCTATATTTTAACAAGCCTGGTTTGCTTTACGTCCTTGAAAACCTCATTCCGTCCATTATCTTGTCCTTGGGAAATTCTTACGCTCGGTCACACCATGGACGAATTATACTTCATTACTTTTTTTTTTTACAAATGGAGTTACTTTCTTTTACAAATGGAGTATATATTTGGGGCCTTGTTAAAGCATTCATTAAATAGTTTCTCCATTATTAGTTTTGTTTAAACCAGTCCTTTTTAATATGAAATATTGTAGGGAAACACATTTAAAATTTTCTGATTGTTTCTTGTATAGATATTGAAAAGCATTTTGTGATTATGATTAAATTTTTATTTTCTATAATTATATATTTTTTAGTTTTTTCATTATAAAACTCATTTAATTGATTTTATGGTGAAATATATATTTTTCGTGTAATGTAATATTATTTTATTTATGTTAGTTTTTTTGGTTAAACACTCTTTTTTTAGTATGAAAATGTATATTTATTTAATATATATTTAAATAATGTATTATTATTGTTTTATAAAAAATGCTCATGTTAGAATGTATTTTTTTTTTAAATTGCTACAATGTATATCTCTATTCTTAATTTTTTAATTTGCACTTCAAATATCATAATGGGGTGTAATTATTATATTAATATTTTAAAACAGATTTCAAATTTATAATGTCTACAAAATTGTATATTATAACTATATATGTTTTTTAAAATAATTAGTTTCATTGAATGCTAATTAATATTTTTTTTTTCTCGGTAAAGACTAATTCTATTAAGTAGAAAATATAGTACAATCAGGAAAAGCAGGAGACCGGCAGACCGGAAATGATGAATCCATCAACCTCGGTCCCGGTGAAAGATTTAAGCTAATGGCAACACCAGATAGCAAGTAATCACAGACAAACCAAATGATCTTTACCCCATGGGGGTAGAAGCTACAACGCATTTTTTTTTCCCTTTCTTTTTGTTGACTTTTGTCCAGCCATCCTGGGGAGGATGAGCTAGGACAACTTGAAGACTGGGAAACTCTGACATCTGGAATTCCTTTTCAGATTCTGAGGAGGTCTCATGGCTGCGCTTCAGGGCGATTGCAGTGTCCGGGGGATGGCCCATGGTATCCATGGCAGGATCCATCGGCTGAGGCTCCTGATCTGGTTCTGAATCGCTATCCCCATCCTTCGAACCTGGGGAGTTGGGGCTCCCAGTCGGCGGAGGAGGGTAGGGAGCCCAACGCTTGGGCTTGGCTTTTGCGTTGAATCCCTTTTTCGATCTTGCTGTCAGCGATGGGCAGGAGTTCTACAGGTGTCCTGTAAGGTGACAATGACGGCACCGAAAGGCAGTGTTCTCGTAGTCTAGAAGCTGAGTCCAAATAGAGTCCTTGATCTTGAGATTGATTAGCTCTGGCAATCCCTTGCTTAAATCTAGCTCCACACAAATTCTGGCATATGTGTAAAGTCCCTGCATTTCCCTCTTGTAATCTCCCATTAAGAAGCAACCCAAAGTGTTGCCTATTTGCCTGTATACCTCTGTGCACCACAGGTGAATTGGGAGGTTTGGAAGTCTGATCCAGACAGGGGCTTTTGAGATAACTGCAGAAGCTGGATCAAAGTCTGGGAACCATGGAGTTAAGAAGAGGCCTGCCGAACCCATGAACCAAGGGCCTTCTTCTAAGGCCTCTTCGTAGTCCTCGAGATTGTCGAACAA
This sequence comes from Pinus tabuliformis, assembly GCA_031772625.1. Lineage (NCBI taxonomy): Eukaryota > Viridiplantae > Streptophyta > Pinopsida > Pinales > Pinaceae > Pinus > Pinus tabuliformis. The sequence goes on along the minus strand of CM062820.1, from coordinate 441,680,703 downwards.
CACTATAAAATATCCCTTTGCACAGAAGTAAATCTTGCATCAGTGAGTCCAGGTGTCCTTGATCCAGTCATAAAGATCCTTTGAGCGTGGCCAGAGTCCATTGAATCTGCAGATGATGGCCCTTTCAGCAAATTGCTGGGTGTCATCTGCTAAGTCAAGGTAAGAGATCTCAACAGAGGGGACCTCTTCCGATTTGTCAACCAGAAAGGGTTTGGGAGGAGCCTGAACTGGCGGATCTGTCTTTTCAGGCTTATTAGCATGGACAACATCTTTATAAGAAAAAGCCTTAGCTGAGGAAGACTCTCCAGCAGCTCCTCCCCTCAAACGAAGGGTTAAAATAATGCATGAATCTTTCTCAATGCTGAAAGAAGAAATGGGATAGGGATCCTCAAGTTGTTTACCTTCATGGAGAAGCCGTTGAGCTACAGAGGGGATTCCTAGTTTGATGCTCAGTGTATGCTTGAGATTCTGCACTAGATCCGTCTGGTTAACCCATTGTAGCATAGTTTTGCCTGAAATGAGCTTGATTTGTATCTGAAATGATGCAGAAAAATCTGAATGCCTCTTTCCATTGCAGATCTGTGCAGAGAGGCTGCATGCGTGAAGATTGGTTTTCGTATCTTGGATTTGCCTCATTTGCGGGGGAGGCATACCGCCCATCGAAGCAGGCTTTTCCTTCCCAGTATCCAAGATCAGTGGATACGCTGCGTGGGGTTCTGCTGGAGCGCCCTTGGCTGCTGCGCCGACAGGCTGAGGATGGCTCCATGAGTTTTTTGCAAAAGCGGGGAGCTGATGCCGTGCTCCTCCAGGGCACTCTGCAAAGAGATCCGTGCAAGTAATCTTGTTTGCGGCCACAACATTCACAAAAAGAGCAGCCTGTGCGTCTGCAGTGAGGGCTATATCCCTTGATCTGTGCCTGCGGTGCTCGATTCCATTCGCGGCAGTGGCGATCTGAGAAACTATGGCGGCCGAGGGCATGGCGGCGGCTGCAGAGCTAGGGTAATGAATGCTAATTAATATTAAGTCAAGTCAAGTTTATAAATTAGATTTAAGTCTTTAGGCTTTTAGGATTACTGGTGAGATGGGGGGTGGTGATGGTGACATAGAGGGATAGCAAGAGAGGGGAGAATTAGAAAGAGAGTGATGAGAATGTGAGAGACTGGGATATAGATGTTATGATGTTATGTTAAGATAGGGAGAGAGTAAGGGGGGAGAGAGAATGAAAAAGAGGGGAGAGAGTTAGGGGGAGAGAGAATGAGAAAGAGGATGAGAGATAAAAATATTGAGGGAGAGAGGATAGAGAAAGGGGGAGAGAAAGCAGGAAACACAAAGAGAGGGAGAGGGGAGAGAGAGATGGGGCGGTATTGAGAGGGGTGGATTCGAGAGAGAGGGGGAGAGAGAGAAAGAATGAGAGAGGGGGAGAATGAGAGACAGAGGGAGAGAGTAGGAAAGAGAGGGAGAGTGAGGGAGGAGGGGGAGAGAGAGGGAAAGAAATACTTAAAATGGTAGAGAGTGGGGAGAGAGAGGCAGTGAGAGTGAATGTGAGAGAGAGAAAAAAATAAAAGACAGTGACGTAGAGAGATCAAGCGAGGGAAAGAGAGAAAAGGAGAGAGGGATGTAAAGAGGGAATTAGAGAGAGGGTGGAGAGGGAATGAAGGAGGGAGTGGGAAAAGGAGAGAAGGGGAGAGGGGAAGAGTTTTACAAAGATAGAGAGTGAGGAGGATATAATGTCAACGAGTGTATGTGAAAGAGCCATTTTGAGATTGAGAAAGACAAATATTGTGTGATAATGAAATATGAAGAGCGAGGGAGAGAAAGTGAGAAATAGAGAAAGAGGGAGAAAAAGAAGGGGGGATAACAAGAGAGAGAATGATAAGGGGGGAGGGAGGAGGAGATAGAAAGGGAGTTAGGGCGAGAGAGGAAGAAAGAGAGGGAAAGAGGGGAAGAGAGAGTAAGAGAGAGTAAGGGAGAGAATGAGATGGTCATATATTGATAGAGACAAAGATAGAGAATGATTGAGAAACAATGTGAGAGAGAGAGAGAGATAACAAGAGTTAGAGGGAGTGAGAGAGAGAAAGACAAAAGGATGGAGGGATGGAATGAGGGAGGGCCTATTTTGACCCTTAATTTGTTTTCACAATATGCATACACATTTTTATTTTATTTATCATTTTAAGAAATATTCTCATTGGAATTTATTGCAAAATGGATTTTTTGAACTAGTATCTCTCATCTTTGCTCATGAATATCTATTGCCTAAGTTCCATTGGGAGAACCATGAATTTATGCTAAAACCTTTAGAGTGTTGAATCTTTAAAACTTGTGCCATTTTCCACATAGATTTTTCATAGATAACAAGAGGACAAGGGGGTTGTTTTTTGTTTGAATAGATGATTGAAAATTTTAAATGGGAAGGAAAACAAATATGGGGTTTCATTTGATTCATTTGATGCTAATTTGAGTGTTTTTGCATTTTATTTTCATTGAGAATTACTTCCCATGATTTTATTTTCATAGCATATATGACTATGATAGGAAAATTTTCTATATATTATATTATTGTTTTACATTGTTTAAATAGATTCTTAATAATTTTAAATTAGAAAGGGAAAAATTAGGGTTTTATTTAATTTATTCGTTTATATATATATATATATATATAATATATATATATATATATATATTAATTTCACTATGTATGGGAAACATGGTCCTTTTACGACATATATAGATTTTTATTAAAAAAAATATTGTGTCAATATCATTTGATCTATTTTAAGTAAATTTATGTGGGTAAATATATATTTGGCAAAGGAATGGTCTAACTTGGTTAATGATTGTGTAGGTCATATATATGACTATACACCATGAAATGCTTATTCTATGGATCTTTTATTAGAAATTTATTTATTTTAAATCGGGTTTTCATTTGGTTTATTTTCTATAAATGTATCTCATTGAACATGTGTGACTCTATGGAGGAATATCTTTTTGGTTATTTATTTTACCCTCAATCATATTTGTGTAAATAGATTTAGGCCATTTTTGTAAACAACACTCGAAGACGACTTGATGTTGAGTAATATTTATTTAAATATTTTAAAATGAATATATTACAAATATTTCATAATTATATGGATTCCCTTTCAATGAAGTGTTTGTTGTTGCCATTTTACATTTGTTTCGGAATTTGTCTTTTTTTAACAACTTTTTTTTCCTTTCAACCAAAACATTGTAGGCAACACAAGGTAATTTATTCTGTAGGTGAACAAACCTAGATCTATCTTAAATCCAAATCAATTTTTTTTACGCACGACCCTCTTTTGTAGGTACAAAATTTCTGAAATTTCTGCAAGTCAAAAGGTGTAACCAATTTATTAGCATAATAGATTCAGATTGAGAGAATGCATTGATGTCTTCTAACATCTAATATTAATTTATATAACTATGACAATGTTAAGGGTGTTGAATATAATTTTTTTTATCACATAAAATCATACAAATAATATGATAAATATTGCTACATAGAAATACATATTCCTCATATTTTTTCCCCACAACATTAGATGGTGACCAAAATGCAAAAACTATTACAAAATTCTAGATAATATTGTTTAGTTCTAAATAACCTTGATAAATGTTTAAATCTATATTTTATTGTTTTAAAATTATAAATTCTAAAATACTCATAATTCAAATAACGACATAAATAACTAAGAAGATTTTTTTTACCCGATCTTCATAAAAAAATAAAATTGTAGATGTTAATTGTTTTAGAGAATAGGCATAAAATAAAAGGTTTTGTTTGTTATTATATTATTTTATACTAATATAAATATATTTGAGCAAAAAAAATATCCTTTAAAAATAGGGGAGCAATTTAATTTGTATGTTGACATTTCAACTAAACTAGATCTATGACTAGTTGAAAACAACAGAGTGAAAATTAGTTTTCATTACCTCAAACAATCCTTACCTTGCACAATCTAGACCAAGATCCATGTTTGACTCTCTATTCATCCCTCTACATTTTTATCCATTATAGATAGATATATGATTGGTATAATCTCACCCCCTTCAACTTCTATTGCTAGCGTGTGGATATTTCATGAAAACACATAATTAGTGGCCTCTAAGTTCAAAGATCTAGAGTTTCCGATAAGTTTGACATCACTCATAAGTTTGTGTGTTTTTTTACTCTTGATGGAATCAAGCATAGTAGTATACATGAAAGCACTAGTTAAGAAGGTGACAGCTCGCCAAGCAATTTTTAAGAACCCTTCTATATCGTTTTTCTTTATCTTAATGAGGATCTTATATATTTTGAATGACATTATATCTTCTTTATATCCATAGCTCTATAATATGAAACTATACAAAATAGTGTTACAATTCATGGATTCAAATCATCACATGTAGATAAAGGTTGGAAAAAACATGCTTCGGATAGAGACAAACAATACCCTTGTGATAATACCTAATCTAGCATCCATTACTTACACTTATCCATACTTCAATGATTAATAACAACATAAATGAAACTAGAAACTAGTCCGTTCCTATATATGATAGATGCTTGTTAGTCTATATCTTGGTTTAATAAGAGTGCAAGGGAATTTCTTTTATATTTTAGTGCCATATTTTTATAAAATTCCAAGAAAACATGTTTAGTCTCCATAATTATTTCTATAAAAAATTCTTAAAAACATAAATTTAATTTATAAATTTTATGAGAACGGTAATGTGATTGTAGAAATTATTTTCAAATTATCTTATTTTAATTATAATTTATTTGAAAATTTGAATCCAATTGTATCCACTAACTTTAGAAAAGTAAATATATGAATCCAAATATTATTTGGAACTATAAATTATATATTGAGAATGCATGATTCTTTAACTATTTTATACCAATCTAACTCAGAGTTGCATATAATAAGTCAATCCATATGTATATTATTTGTTTTTAAATACTTATAATTTTTTTTATAAGTTTTCAAATTTCTAGTAAAATATCATAGAAAACATTTCATCATTTATTTTCTTATCATTCTCTAATCCAATTAGTGTTTTTCACAAATTTAGCACCCTATTTATGTCATTCCATTTAGTTGTTTGGTCATTAAAATTTTCCACATGTATCATTCTTTATAAACTAGTGATCTCTCTTGCATGGATATAGATGTTTTTTTCTTTTTTTGTTAATTTAATAACTTTCATTATATCATAAGTGCTCACCCATACCATATTTGTTGGCCAGTAGGTAATTATCAAAAAATATAATGAATTACCAAAAATAAATTTACTAGAACCAAAAAGACACATTATATTAGAAGACCTTCAAGATCATGATGTAACTTACTATCATTACAAACCATATGAATTTACAGGGGCAAGATGCTACAATCTAGACTGTAGTGATGGAGGAGGCCTAATGTCACAGTAGATGTGCTTTAAAGTGATCCAATTTATGTTATAAGAGCTATTGTCCCCTTTGCATGCTATGAAAACAATCAAGCATATGTGAATGGTTTCTTTCCAAATCATTCATCAAAATAATAGTTGTATTCTTCTCTTCACATTGGTCTTTATTGAGATTCTCCATAGGTTTGTTGATATGTCTCAATTTACCAATAAGGTTGTATTGGGATGAACTAAGTCCTCAACTCCAAGGGTGCAGGCTGGAATGGGGTCCAGGGTCTCATGATGCCCCAAACCTCCCGCAAAGTATATTTATTGTTGAACCCTCTCTGGAATTCCACTTCTATATCTACCTCATTGATGAAGCATTGCACTCCAAGCAATATAACAATACTTCCTACAAACCAAAAAACTATTGCCACAAAAACAAACATGAATACACCTAGATATAATACCCCCATAACCCAAATGTGTACATCAAAGAAATATACAAGGTTTCAGGGCTAAGATTCACAACCTGAGAGGATAACCACACCCAATCCTCCATCAAAACACAAGAAACTCGATGAACCTTTAAAATAAGGACGACCCTATGTATTCTAGTTCACCCACTAATAGAATTCGCCCCATCACAAAAAATAAACTCTGAGCTAATCCAAAGCCTCGTAAACAACCATAATATCGATCAAGAAAATGAAAGAGTGAATGTTCATGGGTAATTAAGAATAAGGCTAAGACTAGTTAATTATTGTAGTTCCTAGACCCCATAGAGACTAACACAAAGTTGATGACATCAACACATAGATAGTGAACCTAGATTAGTGATGTATAAACAATTTACATACTCCTCTATGCCAAATACATCCTAGCACATCTCATTGTTTCTCTACTATGTAACATTTGACTAAGAGAATTATTTTTTCTACCACTTAGCATTGTAAAACTGCAAGGAAATTTGTTTTAAAGAGCTAAAGGGGTGCTTTGATTAGACAAGATTGGAATGATCCTAGACTCACCCTATACCAGGTCAACTTGATTAGTGTAAAACCTCATAGAAGTCATTATAGAAGGTAAAATCTCCCATATTAATGCTCAGTTGATCCCCAATTCAAGCACACAATGCCAAAGGTTCCATGCATGAACCAACATAGCTACTACCGCCTCCATCATCTTTTTGTAATTAATAAAAATCCTATCATCAATTAGCATAAATTCACATGTTCTTGCATAGTTGGGGGGTCACAGGCCACCCATCATTAATTATAATTAAGGTCAAATTAATGGCATGGACCTCCCTGAGCCTCTCTTCATGATGTTTTTTCAACCCCAATGGGAGGCTATAGATGTGTGTTACTTGAATGTCTATTTTTATCTTAATTATTGATTTAAATATACACCATATTAAGGGGAGCAACTATTGGGGAAAATTAGAATGAGGAATGAGACATGTAAGCAGATGGTGGAGATTTAAAACACATTTGACATTTTTTATCTACATCGTACTTATTTAATTTTTAGTCTTTCTATGTAATCCATTATTATGAAGGTATACTCTCGTAACTAATTGTATGTTAATTTTTTATTTTAATATATTTGGATGAGAGTGGGATGCATTACATTTATACATTGAAAACAACATTGATTGCATGGTGGTATGGATTGAACGATGGAAAAAAAACAATTTATGGTAACTTATCATGGCTTATCATGGCATGGTGTGCCTACATTGGTCAATGAAGTTGAACGTGAGAGGGATACCAATAATACAAAGAAACAAATTGATTTATAAAATGGCTTAAAAAATAAATACGATGGCATATCCCCCCATACTATTTAGTTTTTTAAATAGTATATTGGTTTATTTTGTGTGTCTTTTCTCAATTTCCATATATTCTAGGTATAAATATTTTTATGAATTGAGAATTCTTTTTTTACATCTGTGACATTATGTAATTGAAACACTATGAATCTATGTGGTGCAATGGCCACAAATTCCATGACAAAAGGTTAGATGAAAAGATGAAAACTTGTAATATTAGGAATTTCGAAGCATTTCAGATTCCTAATGTTTCCTTTAGAAGTGATATATATCAAGAAGTCTCTCAAAATAGATACTAGTATTTGCAAGATATACTTTAGTGGGGTTTAAAATCCTTCAAAACATTTTTGTTCGATGTCAAAAGGTAAAAGTTACAAATGAATGAATGTGATCTAAATAGAATTTTTGTTGAACATGCTAATGGACTTACCATGGTTAATACAATGAATATTAATATTCCATGTGATGTTGGAAGCTCATATCATTGTTTCGCCCCAACCCCCATTCACATCACTCTCAATTTCCAAATACCCAATTTGTCTACTATAAATCATAAAATAGGTGCAATCCTTAGAAATGCAACACACAATTTTAGACAACAAGGGTACACTTCAAATTACAACATGAATTAGGATAAAATACAATGCCTTAGACATTCTAAGTTATTACAATATTTATTTGTAGTGCACCTAAGAAAAAATGATATAGCTCATTCCAAATCCTAGCTAGAGAATCTACAATATACAATTTATGGGCAACAATATTGTAGGCTATTAAGGAATCTCACTAAGCTATCCTAGGTGCATCAAAGGCTCCACTACAAGCTAGAATAACATAAATAATTTCATATTTGGAAAATTTTATTTCATTAAATTGAGTATTAAAGGATATTTAGCTAAACTTGCATGACACAATCTCCATTAGCATGAAATGTTGCAGTTATTTTTATAAGGATTTATCTCACGAACCTTAATTCTTGCAACATGTCAATTCTAGTGCTCTAATACTTCTATAAATTTTATTTCATAAAATTGATTCTTAAAGGATATTTAGCTAAACTTGCACGATACAATCTCCATTAGCCTGAAATGTTGCAGTTATTTTATAAGGATTTATCTCACAAACCTTAGTTCTTGCAACATGTCAATTCTAGTGCTTGAATACTTATATAAATTCCCATAGTCTAGATAATCTATAACCCTTTCATCTCAAAAGAAAAGGACTACAATATTATAACAACAGGAAGACATGGATTATCTAGTGAATACGTTGCAAGAATGAGGACACTCTCCTCATTTTATAAGGTATGTGAGTTATGCCGACAATATGAAATGGACCAAGTGCACAAAAACCTAATATAATTTATTAGGTTATATCCACATCAATGGTAATTTATCGAATATGTACATGCATCATGCAGTGATTGGAAGCCACCTCCAAAGTGGTGGGGTCTCGAAGATAAAGCTCCACATTTCAATCCCTCCTCATTACATGGTTTTGTGCTCTCTAAAAAAGGCTCCAACATTTAACGCTACTCAGCATGTCCTAATTTGAAACAAACTCCATGTATTACACTCTACATGCAATAATACCTCAATACAGCCACTCAACATCTTAGACTATCACATGTGCTTGTGGTTTTCGTAGGGGGAAGTTCCTTTACTCCTAGTGCTTGTTAATATAATGTAGATGACAGTGAAACATATGATATCTTCCCAAATCTAGATGGGTTTAGGGCCAAAATCCACCTCTACAAGTATAAGGAAAATATGCATCTACAGTAAGATATCTAAATGTTGAGCAACCAAAATAGTCTAGCATATAACAAAGGTATTAAGGTTTCATGATTAACTCCAAATAACATTAATTTTACCATTAACATAGTTTAAACACTTTGATAGAAACACAAAATCTAATACTTCTTCTAAATGAGGAAAATATTTTTATGAAAAAGAGTATTCTCCATCTAAATATCCATTGCAATTTCTTTTGAATTTTTTTAGCCAGAATAATTTTGAAATAAATTAAATACATAATGGCCTGATAAGAACCATATCCCAAACACCACTCCACATTAAGGGACCATGAATATATAATAGACATTGACATACACAGAAATGTGATACATTTGGTTTCATACCAATCGATTCCTTCTCTATCTTTTTTTATTTATTTCATGGAAAACTATTCAAAGTATAAATTATGGAGGAAACCTAGCATCTAATCCCATGTTATTTGTGTGTCGTAGTTTGACTATTTATAGTAGTAGCCTTTCCAATATGTGCATGGTTCCTATGCATTGGACTTTGGAAAAGGGAATACTTATTGCATGCAAAAATATGTTCTTCACATGCACGAAAAGTAGAAGTATTTTGTATGATTTCTTGGAAAGAGATGTGTCACTACGTGCGTAAAAGAATATCTAATTATTATAATTCTCTTAATACTAAAAAAACTATAGCTATTGTAAAAAGGAATAATAATTTTATGCCTAGAAATAGTATGTATTCTATTAATTCCTTTCGGTAAAAGAAGTACACATTTGTTTATAGAAAGAGAATAGACGATTGTGATAGTTTTTTGAAAAGGAAATAAGTCTTTCATGCAAAAATAAGAAGATAAAAAAATAAAAATGGTTATTAAGTTAGACTTATTGGAAATAAATTAATTTTACATGCATGGAAAGAAAAAACAAAATGGGATAAATTTTCTTGAAAATAAAGTATGTATGACATACATGGAAATGATAGTTATCAAGTAAGATTTCTTGAAAATAATTTTGCATGAAAGAATAGTTATTATATAGGTTTCTTGAATGAAGAATATGTGCTTATATGTAGGTAAATAATAGTTATATTTCTAAGAAAGGAATGTATGTGAGATAAACAAAGCCATAGCCATCATGAATAAATTTCTTTTAGAGAGAATACTTGTTTATTTTGCCACCATGTTGAAAAGAGGAAGGTGTATTTGCATGCATGAAATATGTGCCTGCTGTGCATTGTATCCCTTCAAAAGAATGTTTGCTTGCATGCAATGTTTATTTAACTTCCTTTGAAAATGAGAATGTGTTTCACGTGCAAGAAGAATAGCTATTAGGTTAATTTTTTTGGAAAGAACAAGTAGTTGCATTCAAGAAAAAAACTATCATGTTAGCTTTATTTTCGAAAAGACCATGTATATACATGTACAATATCTATTGTGAATAGATTTGTTTGGGAAATATTGTGCATTTTCAAACAAGATTATGTTAGCTTTTCTTCTATAAAGATTATGCATTTTCATAAAAGATTTGGTTAGGTCTCTTTTGGAAAGATTATGCATTTGGAATAAATATTACATTAGCTTCCTTTAGGTTAATTTGTTTCAGAAAGAACAAGTAGTTGCATTCAAGAAAAAACAACTATCATGTTAGCTTTATTTTCGAAAAGAGCATGTATATACATGTACAATATCTATTTTGAATAGATTTCTTCTGGAAATATTATGCATTTTCAAACAAGATTATGTTAGCTTTTCTTCTAAAAAGATTATGCATTTGGAATAAATATTACATTATCTTCCTTTAAGAAAATATTATGCATATCCATACAATTGTGAAAAGTCTGTGTATTTGCATGGGAAAACAATATCTATTGTGATAGTTACCTTTAAAAGAATAAGGACTATTATCGTGTTTTTCTATAGAAAAAAAGTTGACTTATGTGATGGGAATATAGTTAGTGTGGTATATATCTAATGATAGGAAAAGAAGGAATGTCATGACATTTGGTTTATATTTTATTTATGCACACAAATAGATTTTCAAGCAATGGTAATAAATGTTGGTTATTTGTTGATTAATACTTTATCTAACCTTGATATCGAATTTTATTGACGACAATGATGGTAGGGAAGGATTGTGACTTATTTAAAGGATAAATTATGTTTAACATTTTGGAAGGTAAAAAATAATGATCTATGTTGATTGAGAGATGTCACTTGTAGGAAAATCCACTGATGGGAACAACCAAATCACAAAGACTTAGACAAAGGATTTGTGGGTAAATGATATCATTATGCTTGCAATAGACTCTAGATAGATACATTGTATTTAAGATTATATTTCTTTGTAATATTTTATAAAAATAATCAAGGGATGGACTCCCTTACAAGCGATTGAGTATGGGGTGAACACCCTCGTGAGAGTTTAATAAAATTAAACTTTTTTTGGTTTTCATCCTCTGGGGTTTCCAGGGTATATCGATGTTCAATGATGTGTTTTCTTATTTTTCCATTATAATTATGTTAACTCCTTGCATGATGTGACATTTATATTATCAAGTATGTGTTGAAATAATTGACTTAAAAGAATCATGGAATAGATGCAAGATTACAAGGGGAAATTTATTTTAATATGCTACACAAGTGGTTGTCAATTTTTATGTAACTTACTATTCCTTTACTAAAGTTCCTATATGTAATGTTGAAGATTCTATCTAATGGTTAATGAATGTATATGGAATAGAAATTTTGAAATTTACATGTGGGTATGGAATAGATGCAAGGTTACAAGGGGAAATTTATTTTAATATGCTACACAAGTTGCTGTTACTTGTTATGTAACCCACTATTCCTTTACTAAAGTTACTTTATGTAATGTTTAAGATTATATCTAATGGTTAATGAAGTAATATGGAATAATAATTTTGAAAGTTAAATGTCAGTAAATTGTGTAAAATTTTTATAATCCTACATGTTTTTATTTAAGGTTACCAAGGGATGTGACAAGTGGTATTAGAGTTGAAGGTTGTGGAAATGGTGATAATATCTCGTATAATTCTAATGAACTACATAATGATATATGCAATGGATAATTGGCAATAGATGTATGATGACCTTAATAACCACATTGAAAAATAGAAAGTGATAATGTTTACTCTAAAACTATGCTCATGACATTTGAATCATTATGTGGATACAATCCAATCAAACCTATGTTGCATTTATCAACAATCTTGAACACTCACTAGTGATAGTGTGGATTAATTATCAACCTTCTAGAATGAGGACAGCCTAATGCCGCTAGACCAACATGTGTATTCTAGTCCACCCACTAATAAAATTGGCCCCAACACTAGAAATAAACCCAGGAGCATACAAAACCCCCATAATCCACTAGAATATTGATCAAGAAAATGAAAAACTATGGTAATTCCTAGTACCCATAGAGACTAAAAATTTTATACATAGAGACATAACAAATTGGAAAAATTTAACACTTAGCAAGAAATATTTTTTCAATTGTTACTTCCTATTTATAATACTTGTTGGATATAAATTATTTGAAACTTAGAAATAATGGTAGAGAGGATATTTTTATAATATCGAACTGTTATGAAACCAGCTCAATAAAAGATAGAAAAGATAGACCAACGCCTTAGAATTCAGCATCTTCGAGGGGGCAACCTCCTTTACATTACATAAATGAAAAATTCTTGGATGATACAAATGACAAAACCTCCTTTCTATATATAGGAGTCTAAGGAGTCAAAATATAATCCAGCCGACCTAACAATAATAATATCAAGCCACAAAAATAACAATAGAGGGATTCTATGGGGCACAGTAATAACAATATGTGGGCAATAGGGGCACAACAATATTAATAGGGTGTATAACTACAATATTAATGGGGTAATCACTAGTATTATAGGGACCCAACATGCCCCTCTCCTTCAAAAAAGTGTTGTCCTCAACGCTTGAGTAGTTCTGGATACTTCTGCATAAAATTCTTATCCTCCCTTGTGGAATCTTCAGTGGATAATTTCTTCCACTTGATAAGATACTCTGAAATTGATCGATTTCGTAGCTGTCGAGTTCTTGCTTCTGTGACTGCTTCCGATTCCAATATAATTTTTCCTTCCTCGTCAAGTTCTGGCAATATTGTTTGAACTGGGAGCTTGTTGCCTATAACCTTCTTTAAACATGAAACATGGAAAACTGGGTGCAGTTGAGAAGCTGCAGGAAGCTCCAATTTGTATGCCATAGTACCAATCTTTTGCAACACCTTGTACGGACCATAATACTTTGGTGATAATTTATTATCCTTCTTAACTTGCTTGAGGGACATTTGCTTATATGGTTGTAGCCATAGGAATACCCAATCACCTCCATCAAAACTTCTTTCACATCGATGTTGATCTTCCTGTTGTTTCATTCTATTATGTGCCAACACGAGGTTATCCTTTAAGAGTTGGAGTACTTGTTGTTGATGTTCGATGTGATGTTCCACTTCCTGAACCTTAGAATTTTCTCTTAAATATGATGTGATGGATGGTGGTTGATACCCATACAGTGTTATAAATGGGGTCATCTCTATTGCTGTATGGAAGGAAGTGTTATACTACCATTCAGCCAGAGGCAACCATTTGGCCCATTGTGTCTGTTTATCAGATACAAAGCAACGAAGATATCCTTCCAAACATTTGTTTACTATCTCAGTTTGCCCATCAGATTGAGGAAGATAAGATGAGCTATGAGCTAACTGAGTACCCAGACAAGAAAATAATTTTGTCCAAAAATTTCTAGTGAAAACGGGATCTCTGTTACTTACAATAATCTTTGGGTTTCCATGTAGCTTTTGAATTGTTTCCATAAATGCAGTAGAAACTGTACTGGCTTTAAATGGAAGTGATAATGCACAAAAGTGTGCATACTTGGTAAGTCTGTCAACTACCACCATGATGACACTCTTTCCCTTAGACATGGGTAAACCTGTGATAAAATCCATTGAAACCTCCTCCCAATGTTGGCTTGGAATGGATAAAGATTGTAATAGACCCGGTGTCTTAATTGTTTCAACTTTATTTTGTTGGCAAACCAAACATTCCGCCACAAACTTTTTAATATCTGATTTAAGGCCATCCCAAAAAAATTCCTTCTTAACCCCGTGGAAAGTTTTTAAAAATGCTGAGTGCCGTCCTAAGGGAGAAGTGTGCAATTCCATAATAATATTTTGTTTTAGCTGGGAATTCCTACAGAGGTATAAGCGATCTTTGTACCATAACGAATCATTTTGCCAGCTAAATGTATCAGACGTACTAGAATCTTGTTGTAACTTTCGAATAAGTGCCCACACTTCTTTGTAATTCTTCCATTCCTCCCTTGCTTTGTTTATCCAATCTGGTTGGATAATATAAATGGCGCACAACAATGCTTCCACATCCTCATCCTTTCTTGAGAGTGCATCTGCCACCACATTTTTCTTCCCTTTTTTGTAGATGATTTCAAAGTCATAACCCAACATCTTTGCGACCCACTTTTGTTTCTCTGCAGAGGATAATCTTTGTTCTAAAAAGTATTTAAGGCTATCATAATCCGTTTTTACCTTGAAGTGTCTTCCCATTAGGTAGGGTCGCCATTTCTTAAGTGCATGGAGTATTGCCAACATTTCCTTCTCATAAATAGCTTTCCTTAAAAGCTTTCCCTTGATTGGATGACTTTCAAAAGAAATGGGTCTTTCATCTTGCATTAGAACAACACCAATTCCATCTCCTGAAGCATCACATTCCACAATAAATGTTTTTGTGAATTCTGGTGTAGCTAAGACTGGTGCTTGGCACATTGCCTCTTTAAGATGTTCAAAGGCCTTTTTTGCTTCCGGAGTCCATGAAAATGCATCCTTATTCAATAATGTTGTTAGAGGTGATACTATTCTCCCATAATTGTTAACAAAATTGTGATAATACCCTGTCAACCCGAGAAATCCTCGTAGATTCTTTATGGATGTGGGGATTTTCCATTCCTTAATGGCTTTAATTTTTCTAGGGTCTACCTTAACTCCTTCATGAGATACAATATGACCCAGATATTCCACCTCCTTGACTCCAAAGAAACATTTGGATCTTTTTGCATATAATTATTTCTCCTCCAATAGTTGTAGCACCATGTCAACATGTTCAACATGATCCTTCCAAGACTTGCTGTAGATTAGTATATAATCAAAAGATACTAACACAAATTTTCTAAGGAATGGTTTGAAAATTGAATTCTTCAAACCTTGAAATGTTGAAGGTGCATTGGTAAGGCCAAAAGGCATAACTAAAAATTCATAATGACCCTCATGAGTTCTAAATACTGTTTTTGGAATGCCTTCAGTCTTCATTCTGATTTGATGATATCCTGAACGAAGATCCAACTTGGTGAAATAAATTGATCCATGCAATTCATCCAGTAATTCATCAATGACAGGAATGGGGAACTTATCTTTAATAGTGAGCTTATTGAGCTCCCTATAATCCGGACACATGCACCATGACCCATCCTTCTTGTGCACCAATACTACTGGAGTAGAGAAATAACTTTGACTCGGTTGAATTATACCAGCCTCTAGCATTTCTGCAACCATACGTTCAATTTCACTCTTTTGGACATAGGGATATCTGTACGGCCTAATGTTTGGAGGAACACTTCCTGGAATCAGATGAATAGCATGATCATGATCACGCATAGGTGGGAGACCTTTGGGAGTCTAAAATACCTTGGAATGATTGTCCAGGACTTTTTGGAGATCTAGAGAAATAGATGATTCCGATGTGGAAACATCTAGCGAACATAATTGTGCAATTACACCTCTTTGCTCCTTTTTTAGAAGCTTTGTCATACCATTAGAGATGATTATCTTTCCTGGTTTCCCTGCAATACCCCTTAATTCAACTTCCTTTCCTTCTGTAGAAAATTTGAAGAAAAGTTCTTGAAAATTAAAAGCTATTGTACCCAAGGATTGTATCCATTGGACTCCTAGTACAATATCAGCACCTCCCATTGGAATGGAAAGCATTGGACTAGTCAATACATATTCTCCCATGGATAGCTTGATATTATGGCACTTTCCAATGCAATTTATTGTTCCTCCATTTGCAATCATCACTTGACACTCTGGTGCTGGATATAGGTAGCAATTCAATTCTTTTGCTACCTTACAATGAATAAAATTGTGGGTGCTTCCTGAATCAATAAACACTATTACCTTTTTCTTCTTGATTTGTCCTTCTATCTTGATGGTTTGAAGAGTGGTAATTCCTGCAAATGCATTACAAGATATGGTCGGATTTATTTTTTCTTCATCTAGGCTTTGTTCCTGGAGTATATCCTCTTCTTTTGACCTTTCTTGCTCCTTTTCTTCTTCCTCTTCACAATCTATGTAGAATAATTTCTTCTCAGCACACTTATGACCTTTAGTGTATTTGCTATCACAACTATAACAAGTCCCTTTTGCTCTTTTTTCTTCCAATTGTTGTGGTGTCAACCTTATAGGTTGTGTAAGACTAGGGGAAACAACACTTCCGTCTTTATAGTTGTGAGTGGTATGCTTCCCGGTTGCCATAATTTTTCTTTCCATTTTTCTTGCTAACCTGAATACCTTGTCCAATGAATCAGGTTCCCAAAGGCGAACATCATGTTGGATATTATCCTTTAAAGACGCTATGAACACATCAATCCTATTCTCCTCTGGAATATCTTTTACCCTTATGTTCAATTTCTGGAACTCCTCAATGTGCTCCATTATTGAACCCTTTTATTTGAGACTTATCAATTAGCTAGAAAGAGTGTTGCTTTTTGTATCCTCATAATGTGCTATCAATTCTTCTTTAAAAATTGCCCAAGTGATAAATTGTTTACGAGAGCAAAGCCATTGATACCATACAAACTGATTTGGTTCCAAATATAAAGTTTCCATATGTACCTTTTGTGTGTTTTGCACATTATTGAGATCGAAGAATTGCTCCATCTGTAATATCCATGTGGCGGGATCCTTGCCATCAAACTTCCTCATATCAATTTTTGGAATATGGTGAGTCTTCAATCAAACATTAGAGTCTATGGAATCATGATTAACGTTTCTTTTGTTCTCATCATGAGTTTCCTTTAGTACCCTTTCACCCTTAGTGACCATTTCATATAGCAACTTATTCATATTTATCTTCAATTCTTCCATCTTATCATCCATGACATCAATTTTAGCTTCTACGCCTTTCTTTAAACAGTCCGATTTAGCTTCTACACCTTTCTTTAAACCATCAATATTAGCTTCTACATCTTTCCTTAAACCATCCATCTTAGATTTTGTTGCTTTTTGTGCAAGTTACACTTGTTGCACTTGTTCTTGTAATTTTGATATATCATATAGCATTTCTTCTTCTTCTTCATGAGTCATGCTAGAGCTTTTAGGTTCCTTACTAGGTGTTTGCATTTTCTTTCCTCGGGGTATCAGTTACTGATAATAATTCTCTATTATGCCCTTTGAATTCCTTCAAAATAAATTTTCAAACCAAGCTTAAGAAAAAATTTAAGAAAATCTACACACCTTTTTTCACTTTATAGGAGCTCGATATTGCCTCTGATGTATCTCTGTACTTTCCAGTCATCTAGTTCTAAATTTGTGACCTACAGTAGCCCTTTGTGTCCTCTTTCCAATGCCACAAGTCTGACCCAAATTGGATTCTCCAAGGAAGAGTTATGTGAAATCTCCCACAGTGACTTGATTATAGACTAGTTCAGTAGAGCGAACTTGTACGACATGCAACGAGTCACTGTTTCGACCTTTGGATCTGAAAAATGTATACATGAAACTAAAGTCTGTCCTCTTTGTAACTTCTTATGAAATTTCAATCCAATCCCTAGAGAGAAAGTTATGACAATTTTTCCCACGTCACCTATTTGGAATGTAATTCATGAGTCTGCAAAAAGACCAACTTCCTCAGATCATATCTCCGCAAATATCGCACGAAAAGCTCTGAAATTTGGACCCGAGGTTCAGCGCGTTTTCTTCTGAAATGGTTTTTTTTTCAACTTCTGAAATGTCACAGAAAATAAGTTATATCGAAAATTCCACGATGACCTGTTTGGAGCAAAAAAACCCTAGAATCCAAATCTCTCGTACCAAATGTTATGATACCAGCTCAAGAAAAGATAAAAAAGATAGATCAACGCCTTAGAATTTAGCCTCTTCGAGGGGGAAACCTCCTTTACATTACATAAATGAACAATTCTTGGTTGATACAAATGACAAAACCTCCTTTCTATATATAGGAGTCTAAGGAGTCACAATATAATCTAGCCGACCTAATAATAATAATATAAACCCACAAAAATAACAATAGAGGGATTCTATGGGGCACAGTAATAACAATATGGGGGCAATAGGGGTACAACAATATTAATAAGGGGTATAACTATAATAGTAATGAGGTAATCACTAGTATTATAGGGACCCAACACAAACAAATCCCAACCAACTCCAAAGTAAGCATTAATTATAACCCATGTGCCATTTTCCACACAACAAACTATTTACTTGTAAAGATTAACTTACCATTTTTCATAACAATCATGATTAACAATAATGAATCATAAAGAACCATAGATAAATTTCCCTTAGGTAAGACACATGTCTAAGAAGGATCCTCTCATAATGGCACTAGCCTTAACATGATTAGAGCCATATTGGGTCAGGTGTTGTTACCTATAATGGTTGTATTCCCATAAGTATTACTGGTCAAATCCAAATTATTAATTAATTCATAGTCTGAAATTAAATTTTCCTTACATTAGAAGAACGAGTCATAATACAAAATAAAAAAGTATATGTCCCATAAGTTACAATCAAATCTACTGAAGAATCATGAAACGTTATGTGCATAAAATATATCTGAGTAAGATAAAAATATTCCCTAGAATACTATAAAAGGCAAGATAAGTATCCTGTTGATGGATTGTTTTGTTCCCCCCATATATATAAAAAGAAAATTAATAAATTTATTTTTAATTTAAACATTAAATTTAACTATGGGCACTAGGGTTTGTGTGAGATAAAATTAAGAGAATTATTGGAGTACTAGAATTAACATGTTGCAAGAACTAAGGTTTGTGAGACAAATCCTTAGAAAATAACTGCAACATTTGAGGCTAATGGAGATTGTTTGATGAAATTTTAGATAAACATCCTTTAGGACTAATTATATGAAATAAAATGTTCCAACTTTGAAATTTTTGTGTGATTCTAGCTTGTAGTGCAGCATTTGATGCACCTAGGATAGTTAGCGAGCTTCCTTGATAGCCTACACTATTGTTTCCCATAAATTGTACATGGTAAATGCTCAAGCTAGGATTTGGAATGAGATATATCATCTTTGCTACGGTGCACTAGAAATAAATGTTGTAATAACTTAGAATGTCTAAGACATTGTATTGTATCTTAATTTATGTTGTAATTTAAATCGTACTCTTGTTGTCTAAAATTTTGTGTTGTATTTCTAAGGATTGCACCTATTTTTTTATTTATAGTAGAGAAACTGGGTATTTGGAAATAGAGAGTGATGTGAGTGAGGGGTGGGGTGAAGCCACCATATGAGTTTACAACATCACATGGAATTTTAATATTGATTGTATTAACCATGGTAAATCCACTAGCATGTTCAGCAACAATTTTGTCAAGATGACATTCATTCATTTGAAGCTTTTACCATTTGCATCGAACACAAATGTTTTGAAGGATTTAAATCACACTCAAGTGTATCTTGCAAATAATAGTATCTATTTTGCAAGACTTCTGGATGTATATCACTTCTAAAGGAAAGATTAGTAATCTGAAATACCTTGAAAATCCCAATATTAGAAGTTTTCATCTTTTCATCCAACATTTTCATGTGGAATTTCTGGGCACTACACCACATAGACTTATAGTGTTTTAAATGTGTAATGTCACAGATGTAAAAAATGCATTCTCAATTGATAAAAATATTTATACCTAAAATTTATGAAAATTAAGAAAAAATGCACCAAATAAATCAATGTAATATTAACAAAACTAAATAGTATGGGTGGATATGCTACCATATTTATGTTTTAATCCATTTTATAAATCTTATTGGTATCTCTATCACGTTCAACTTCATTGACCAATGTAGCCACACCATGCCATGAAAAGTTACCATAAATTATTTTTTTCCATCATTCAATCCATATCATCCTACAATCAATGTTCTTTTCAATATATAAATGTAATGCACCCCTCTCTCATCCAAATATATTAAAACAAAAAAATAACATATAATTATTTATGGGAGTATACCTTCATAATAATCGATTATGTAGAAAGACTAAAAATTAAATAAGTATGATGTGGATTAAAGAAATGTCAAATATGTTTTAAATTTTGACCATATTCTTATATTTCACATTCCTAGTTCCACCTTTTCCCAATAGGGTCTCCCTTTAATATAGTGTATGCTTAAATCAATAATTAATATAAAAATAGAAATGCAAGTAATACACATCTATAGCCTCCCATTGGGGTTGAAAAAACATCATGAAGTGAGGCTCAGGGAGGTCCATGGCATTAATTTGACCTTAACTATAATTAAGGATGGGTGGCCTGACACCCCCCAACCATGCAAGAACATGTGAATTTATGCTAATTGATGAGAGGAATTTTTATTACCTGCAATAGGATGATGGAGGTGGCAGTAGCTATGTTGGTTCAAGCATGGCACCTCTGGCTTTTCATGCTCGAACTGAGGATCAACTAAGAATTAATATGGGAAATATTACCTTCTATAATGACTTCTATGAGTTTTTACGATGATCAAGTTTCCCTGGTATAGGGTTAGTCTAGGATCATTCCAATCTTGTCCAATCAAAGAACCCCTTTAACTCTTTTAAAAGAAATTTCCTTGTGGTTTTATAGTGCTAGTTAGTAAAAAAAATAATGCTCTTAGTGAAATGCTACACACTAGAGAAACAACGAGATGTGCTAGGAGGTATTTTGTAGAGAGCGGTATGTCAATGGGTTATACATCACTAAGCTAAGCTTATTATCTATGTATTGATGTCATCAACTCTGTGTTAGTTTCTATGGGTGCTAGGAACTACCATAATTCACTAGTCTTGGCCTTATTATTAATTACCCATGGAAATTCGCTCTTTCATTTTCTTGATCGATGTCATGGTTGTTTACTGGGTTTTGGATTAGTCTAGGGTTTATTTTTTGGTGATGTGACCAATTTTGTTAGTGGGTGAACTAGAATACACAGGTTCATCTAGTAGCACTGGGTTGTCCTTGTTTTAAAAGCACCTCAAGTTTCTGGTGTTTTGATGGAGTGTTGGGTGTGCTTATCCTCTCAAGTTGTGAATGTTAGCCTTGACACCCTGTATATCTCTATGATGTACATAGTTGGGCTATGGGGGAATTTTATTTAGGTGTATTCATGTTTGTCTTTGTGGCAATATATTTTTAGTTTGTAGGAACTATTGTTATATAACTTGGAGCACAATTCTTCATCAATAAGATAGAGCTAGAAGTGGAACTCCATAGAGGGTTTTACAAGAAAGACACCTTATGGGAGATTTGGGGCATGGTGAGACCCTGTACCCCATTCTAGTCCACTCCCTTGGAATTGAGGACCTAGTTCCTCCCAATACAATCTTATTAGCCAATTGAGACATATCACCCAACCTATGGAGAAACTCAACAAATACCAACATGAAGACAATAATACAACGATTAGTTTCATCGATGATTTGGAAAGAACCCATTCACATATACTTGACTGTTTGGCTAGCATGCAAAGGAGACAATGGCTTTTATAACATAAATTATATCACTTTGAAGGGATACTGCCTATATGGAGAAGAAAGTCCACTATGACATTAGGCCTCCTCCATCACTAGGATATAGACTGGAGCATCATGCCCCCATAAATTCATATGATTTGTAATGGTAGTTTGTTGCATCTTGATCTTGAAGGTCTTCTAATATAGCATGTTTTTTTGGTTTTAGTCAAAAAAATATCGGTAATTGGCTATATTTCTTGATAATTACCTACTAGCCAACAAATATGGTATGGGTGAGTAAAGAAGGATCTTAGAAAATTGTATAAACCAATGTAATCTTCTCATATAATGAATGTTCTTCAATTAACAAATTAGGAAAAAACATCTATAACCAACTAGTTTATAAAGAATGATACATGTGGAAAATTTTAATGACCAAACAACTCAATGAAATGAAATAAATAGGGGGCTCAATTTGGTTAAAAACATTAATTGGATTAGACAATGATAAGAAAATAAATGATGAAATGTTTTCTATTTTATTTTACTAGAAATTTGCAAACTTATAAAAAAAGATCATAAGTATTTAAAAAAATATATACATATATGGATTGACTAATTATATGTGACTAAGAGTTTGATTGGTATAACATAATTAAATAATTATTTATTCTCAATATATAATTTATATTTCCAAACAATTTTTGTATTTATATATACACTTTTATAATGTTAATGGATACAATTGGATTTAAAATTTTAAATAAATTATAATGAAAAAAAGGATAATTTAAAAATAAATTCTAAAATCACATTAACATTCTCATAAAATTTATAAATTATATTTATGTTGTTAAGAATTTTTTATAGAAATGATGTTGGAGTCTAAATATGTTTTTTTGGAAGCTTATAAAAATATGGCACTAAAATAAAAAAAATCCCTTGCACTCTTATTAAACCAATATATAGGCTAACAAGCATCTCTCATATATAGGAACCGAAGAATTTCTAGTTTCATTTATGTTGTTATTAATCATTGAAGTATGGATAAATGCAACATTAAGAACAAATGAGATCAACAATATTTCAACTGTTTTTTTATAAAAACATCCCAAAAGATAGAATCAATAAATATAATTAAATATTAAAGTCTACTACCTGCATGACTGGTGCTCTACATCCCTGTATAAGGGAGATGTGTAAGTACTTGATGCTAGATTTAAGTATTCTCTCAAGGGTATTCTTTATCTCTGCCTGAAACATATTTTTTCAAACCTTTAGCTACATATGTGATGATTTCAATCCATGAACTATAACACTAATGTGTATAGTTTCATATTCATAGAGCTATGGATAGAAAGAAGATATACCATCATTGAAAATATATAATATCCTCGTTAAGATATAGAGAAGTTGTTAAAAATTGTTTGGCGAGCTAGCAACTTATTAACTAGTGCCTTCATGTATACTACTATGATTGATTCCATCAAGAATAACAAAAAAGACAAATTTATGAGCGGTGTCAAACTTCTAGGAAACTCTGGATATTTGAACTCAAAGGCCACTAATTATGTGTTGTCACGAGATATTTTCCCACTAATAATAGAAGTTAAAGAGTGAGAGAGTATACCAATAATATATCTATCTATAATGGATAAAACTATAGAGGGATGAATAGAGAGGTAAACATGAATCTTGGCCTAGATTGTGCAATGTAGGGATTGTTTGAGGTAATAAAATTTAATTGTCGCTTTGTTCTTTTAAACTCATCATAAATCTAGTTTAGCTGAAATGTTGACAAAAAAATTAAATTTCTACCCTCTTTCAAGGATGAATTTTGTGTTTAAATATATTTGTATTAGTATAAAATAATATAATACCCAACAAAACCTTTTATTTATGCATCTTCTCTAAAACAATTAACATATACATTTTCAACATTTTTTATGAAGATCAGGTAAATTAAATATCGTTTTAGTTATTTATGTTGTTATTCGAATTATAATTTTGATCATTTACTTCAATCCAAAAGTCATGAGTATTATAGAAGTTATAATTTTAAAATAATAAAATATAAATTTAAACATTTATCAAGGTTATTTAAAACTAGAAAATATTACCTAAAATTTCGTAATAGTTTTTGAATTTTGGTCACCATCTAATGTTGTGGAGAAAAATATGAGGAATATTTATTTCTATGTATCAATTTTAATCATATTATTTATATGACTTTATGTGATAAAACAAATTATATTCATCACCCTTAACATTATCATAGTTATATAAATTAATATTAGATGTTAGGGGACATGAATTAATTCTGGGAATCTGAATCTATTAAGCTAATAAATTGATTACACCTTTCGAGTTGCAAAAATTTACTCAACTTTTTCACCGACAAAAGAGGGTTGCACCTAAAAATATTTGACTTGGATTTAGGATAGATTTAGGTTTGTGCACCTACACAATAAATTACCTTGTGTTGCCTATAAAGTGTTGGTGGAAAGGAGAAAAATAAAAGTTGTTAAAAAAGGCAAATTCAAAAAGCAAATGTAAAAACTCTTCATTGAAAGGGAATCCATATCATTATGAAATATTTGTAATATATTCATTTTAAAATATTTAAATAAATATTACTCAACATCAAGTCTTCTAGTGTTCTTTACAAAATCGCCTAAATGTGTTTACACAAATATCATTCAGGGTAAAATAAATAACCAAAAAATTATTCGTCCATAGAGTCAGACAACTTCAATGAGATAAATTTATAGAAAATAAACCAAATGAAAACCTGATTTAAAATAAATAAATTTGTAATAAATATGTCCTACAACATCATTAACCAAGTTAGACCATTCCTTTGCCAAAGACATATTTACCCACATAAATTTACATAAAATAGATCAAGTGACATTGACACGAAGTAATTTATTTTACTAAAATATATATATGTACGAAAAGGATCCTTATACAGGTGAAATTAAAAACAACATTATTTATAAACAAATAAATTAAATAAAACCCTAATTTTTCCCTTTCTAATTTAAAATTATTAAAAATATATTTCAACAATGTAAAACAATAATATAATATATAGAAAAAATTCCTATCATACTCATACGTGCTATGAAAATAAAATCATCGAAAGTAATTCTAAATGAAAATAAAAAATAGAATCCACAAAGACTCGACTTAGCATCAAATGAATCACTCTCTC
Source organism: Pinus tabuliformis (assembly GCA_031772625.1). Taxonomy (NCBI): domain Eukaryota; kingdom Viridiplantae; phylum Streptophyta; class Pinopsida; order Pinales; family Pinaceae; genus Pinus; species Pinus tabuliformis. The sequence goes on along the minus strand of CM062820.1, from coordinate 441,655,651 downwards.
TAATATTGTATCCTTCTCTATCTCTCTCTTTGTCAATATATCACCCTCTCATTCTCTCCCTTACTCCCTCTTCCCCCTTCTCCCTCTCTCTCTCTCTCTTCCTCTCTCGGCCTCACTCCCTTCCTAATTCCTCCGTCGTTCCCCCTTGTCTCATTCTCTCTCTTGCAAGTGGCCCCCCTCTCTCTCTTTCTCTCACTTTCTCTCCCTCGCACTTGGTATCTCCCTCTCCCATTATCTCCCAATATTTCTCTTTCTCACTCTCAAAATTCCTCTTTCAGATACACTCTCTGACATTATATCCTCCTCACTCTCTCTCTGTAACACTCTTTCCCTCTCTCCCCCTTCCTCCTTTTCCCACTCTCTCTTTGTCACTCCCTCTCTCATTCCCTCTTTCCCTCCCTCTATCTCTCTACCTCATTCTCTTTTTTTTTGTCTCTCTCTCCCACTCCCTCTCTCACATTCTCTCTCCCTTTCTCTCTCTCTCATTTTCCCACTCTCATTCTCTCTCCCTTTCTCTCTCTCTCCTTTCTACTTCCTCCTCAGTTCCTCCTTGTCTCATTCTCTCTCTTGCAAGTGCTCCCCTCCCCCTCTCTTGCTCTCTTTCTCTCACTTTCTCTCCCTTGCACTTGGTATCTCCCTCTCCCACTATCTCCTAATATTTCTCTTTCTCACTCTCAAAATTCCTCTTTCAGATAAAATCTCTGACATTATATCCTCCTCACTCTCTCTCTGTAACACTCTTTCCCTCTCTCCCCCTTCCTCCTTTTCACACTGTCTTTATCACTCCCTCTATCATTCCCTCCCTCCCTCTCTCCTTATCTCTCTTGACCTACCTCTATTTGTCTACCTCATTCTGTTTTTTTCTCTCTCTCTCCTCCCCACTATCTCTCTCTCACATTATCTCTCCCTTTCTCTCTCTCTCCTTTTCTCACTCTCACTGCCTCTGTCTTCCCCCCTCTCCCACTTTCACTATTTCAATCCCTCTCTCTCCTCTCCCTCTCTTTCTTCCTCCTCCTCACTCACTCTCCCTTTCTTTCCTACTCTCTCACTTTGTCTCTCATTCTCCCCCTCTCTCATCCTCTCTCACTCTCCCTCTCTATCGATATCCCACCCTCTCTCTCAATACCCCCCTTTCCCTTCCTCCCCCTCTCCCTCTCTTTGTGTTTCCTGCTTTCTCTCCCCCTTTCTTTATGTCTCTATCACTCCTTCCCTCTTTCCCTTTATTATTCTCTCTCTCTCCTTCGCTTTCTTTTTATCTTTCATCCTCTTTCCCATTTCACTCCCTCGTGACTCTCTCCCTCTCTTAACATCTGTCTCAGTGTCTCACATTCTCTCCAAATCGCTCTCTCCAATTCTCCCTCTCCCTCTATCTCTGTATGTCACCATCGCTCCTTCCCTTCCTCCATCCCTCCCATAATCCTAAAAGCCTAAAACTTAAATTTTAAATCTAATTTATAAACTTGACTTGACTTAACATTACTTAGCATTAAGTGAAACTAATTTCTTAACAAGAAAATATTGTCATAATATACAATTTTATACACATTATAAACTTGAAATCCATTTTAAAATATGAATAAAATAATTACACCCCATTATGATATTTAAAGTGCAATTTAAAAGAAATAAAAATAAAGATATACATTCTAGCAATTAAAAAAAATATACATTGTAACATGATTATTTTTTATAAAATAATATTAATTTAAATACATGTTAAATAAATATACATTTCCATACTTAAAAACAAAAAAATTCATGAGAAAATAATAACTAACATAAATACAATAATTAACTAATATTACTTTACACCAAAAATATATATTTGAGACCTAATTGAATAAAATCTTATAATGAAAATAAAATAAACAAAAATATATGATTATAACAAATTAAAATTTAATCATAATCACGATGAAATACATTTTTAATATATATACAAGAAGCGATCAGAGAATTTTAGATTTGTTTCGCTAAAATATTTCATATTAAAAATGTCGGGGTTAAAGAAAACTAAACTGAAACTAATAATGGAGAAACTATTTAATGAATGCAGTAAGAAGGCGCAAATAGATAGTCCACTTATCAAGCATGTCAAAACTACATTTGAAACCAATGAGAAAATAAAAAATATCAAGCATACATGTAAGTTAATCCATTATAACCCCGAATGCGGGTGATTCGAATTGGATTTAGTATGATGGGACTGGGGTGGTCGAAGCAACGAAGCCACCTGCCAGCCATGATCATCGGACAAAAGGCCATGTGGGAGGAGGAGCACCTGCAGGTGGGCGTCATTAAGGGGAAAGGAATGTCTGAGACTAGCATTAATATGCCGTCCAAATTTGCATGCAATGATGGCTATCATTCTTCGGCTCCCATGAATGCCATAGTTATGGCGAGAGAGTATCGAGGTGGTGGGAACTGTTTATTAGCCGGCTTCAGCCATGGCTATATGCTGTTGTGTTTCATGCTGTTTTGGATGGTTGCGGGTTCTGCAGGTGCATGGGGTTTGTGGGGATCGAGATCTGGTTTTTATCAGCAGCCCTCTCCTGAGGTGGTGGGCTCACAAACGCAAACCAGTGCACTCGCTTCGCGTGGTATGCCCCCTGTTGTTCGTGGTGATTACTTTAATGTTGCTGCAATGCGGAGGCCCCGCCAGAGAATGCTCAGCTGTAGAGGCTCAGGATGGGGTACCCCTTCACACCTGTCCTCCGGGTCTACCGCCATGAGTCAGGATCCTCAACCTCGAAGTGGAAATGAGGGAATTATGAGGCCCAGTCAATTCCTCGACCCAAGCTCTCCAGGCTCTTTGAATTCGCCCTCCTTTGGCTCTGTTATCTTTACTTTGAATTGCTCCCTTAATCGCCCTCGAATCACGGCTCATGTCTCTGTCCTCTTTCTAGAGGAAGCCCAAGATGAGCGCGATCCCATTGCTCCAATTCCACTCAAAGAGGATGAACAGGATGTGGGTGATCCCAATACTCCGAGGCCAATTGCCGATTTATAGCTCGGGATGGTTCCACCGGCCAGCGCTGTCAATGTTAATCCAATGGCTCCTACTCCTCCAGACATGCAAGATAATGCAGCGACCCAAGCTCAGGACCTGAATGAAGTGGGTTGGTGCAGGATCATGGAGGAGTCACCTGATGAGTAATCAAGCTTTGCAGTTGCTTAACCGATTTTTCGGCCCAGTTGAAAAGGTTTTTTTGGCTCAATGTGTCAAGTTCTATCTCTGTTACTGTGTCGAGATCAATTTCTAGTTTCTGTTGTGTTTGCATGTTGTTTATGTTCTTTTGGATCCCCTACATGGGAAATCTCATCCAATTTCTCAGTTTTGGACAATGTCTGGCTCAAATAGCTTTACTCTCAGGCTAGTTGGTTCACCATGCTCAGCGTGTTCTAATTTTACTCTTTTACTATGAATAATAGTTTAGACTTACTTATGAAAAAGAAAAAAAGTTAATCCATTATAATATGTATGGACTTATGTCTCTTTCATTCTCTGAATGGTAACATGTATTCTGGTACTTTCATTGATAATTTGAAAAAAAAAATAACATAGATTTATCTTTATGAAGATAATGGATGAAGCATTACATAAGGTCACATAGTTTTATATCCGTTGTTGAAGATTAGATACCATAGAATATTGTGTACTTCTAAAAAAAGGAGGCAAATAAACCCCTTGAACTTTGACTCCATTTTTACGGATCCAAGGATGAAGAGAAAGTTAATAATGGCTTTCAATCCATTACAAAATTGAGTTGTATAAACAAAGGCCAAGTCTATTTATGAGAATACTAAGTCGAGGATTGATGACATGGGTTTTCCCAAGTGTCTTAGGCATAAGCGTATAATATCATAATTTATATTTTGAATAGATGTCCATGAAAATTCTGGAAATAAAGTACATTAAATGATAAATTCATTGGTATGAAACCAAATGTATCACATTTCTATGTATTTCAATGTCCAATTTATATTCATGTTCCAATAGAAAAGAGGATAAGTAGAACTCCTTGAGTATCAATGATATTTTTGACGCATATAGTGTGAATTCTAAGACTTACAAGACCTACATTCAAGAAAAATAAAGGATTATAGTAAACCATGTTAGTGGTGCACTTCATGTTATGTGGAGTGAATGATGAAACCTTAATCAAATTATCCTATCATAGACTATTTTGGTTTATCATTATTTATAGATCTTACTATAGGTGTAATAGTGTCCTTGATATATTTGTAGATGAGGTGTCATTAGCCTTAAAATCATGTATATTTGGGAAGATATTAGATATTGCATTATCATCTAACATTACATGCATGATTTCTATGATGAGATATTAACATGCACTAAGAGTAAAGGAACTTCCCCTTAGGACCACCACAAGCACATGGCATATCATAAGAGCCTAAGTGGTTGTATTCAGGGATTGTCACTTGGATAGCACAAAACTTGGAGTTTGTTTTGAATTGTGGCTTCGTGAGGAGAATTAAATCTTGGACCCTCTCTTAGAGCGCACAAAACCATGCGATCAGTGCTTTAAATGTGGAGACCTATCTTAGAGACCACACCACTTTGGAGGTGTATTCATACCACGACATGACAATTGTACATTTTCTTAAACTAGCCTTGATGTAGATATACATATTAGGTTGTTTTGAACTTCGTGCATTTTCTTTCAATCTCTTGTGTCACCTATTCTATAAAGGTAGGAGAACATCCTCATTCTCACAACTTAGTCACTATATCATCCATATCTTATTCTTGTAGTCATATTGTATTCCTTGTGTTTTGTGATGCAAGTGTTAAATTTTCTGTGGACTATGGGAATTAGGGTTTATGTGAGATAAAATTTACAAAATTATTATACTACTAGAATTAATGTGTTGCAATAACTAAGGTCTGTGATAGGAATCCCTAGAAGACACCTAGAGAACTTGATGCTAATGGATCTTGTGTCATTAAAGTTTAGATCAATAACCTCGAGGTCTTCCCTGATGAAAGAAACTATTCCAACTATCAAATTATTGGTATGATTCTAGCTTGAGGTGGTGCATTTGATGCACCTAGTAGAGATTAGTAAGATGCCTTGATAGGCTAGAACAATTTTCACCATAAATTGTAGATAGTAAATGCTCTATTTAGGATTTAGAAGAAACTATATTTTCCATGCTAGGGCAAACTAGAAATAAATGTTGTACTAACTTAGAATGTATAAGGAATTCTATTGTATCTTAATTTATGTTGTTATATGAAGTGTAGCCTTGCTCTCCAAAATTGTGTGTTCTATTTCTAACAATTGCATCTATGTTTTGATTTATAGTATACAAATTATGTATTGGGTAATTGAGAGTGACCTGAGCTGGGGGGGGGAGGGGGGGGGGAGTTGCCATATGAACTTCCACCTTCACATGGAAGCTAAATATTCCATATATCAACCATGGTAAATCCATTAGCATGGTCAACAACAATTTTATCAAGATGGCATTCATTCATTTGTATATTTTACCATTTGACACCCAAAAGAAGTATTTTGAAGGATTTAAAGTCACGCTAAAGTATATCTTGCAAATACCCATAGTATAAATTTTTAGAGACTTTTGGATGACTTTCAACTTTAGAGAAAACATAGGTAGCGTGACATACTATGATAAGCCCCCCATTAAAATGTTTCATATTTTGATCTAAATTTTTAATGTGAAATTTGAGGACCTTACACCACAAAGCCTCATAGGGTTTCAACTCTATTATGTCATGGATGTAAAAAATGTATTCTCAATTGATAAAATTATTCATAGCTGAAAATTATGCAATTCAGTAAAAAATATGCCATAAAAATCAATATAATATTTAAAAAACTAAATAGTATGGGTGGATATGCTTACATGTTTATCTTTTAAACCATTTTCTAAAACAATTTCCCTCTTTGTAATATTGGTATCTCTCCCGTGTTCAACTTCATTGACCAATGTAACCACATCATACCATGATAAGTTACCTTCAATAGATTTTTTCCATCGTTCATTCCATACCTTCATTGAATTAATGTTTTTTTAACTATATAAATGTATTGTATACCACTCTCTTCTATATTAAAATAAAACAATTCACATATAATTAGTTACCAGAGTATATATTCGTAATAGTGGATTATGTAGAAAGACTAAAAATTGAATAAATACGATGTAGATAAAAACTAAATATCAAATGTGTTATAAATCTCTACCATCTTCGTAAATGTCACCTTCCTCATTCTACCCTTCCCCAATATGTGCTCCCCTTTAGGTGGTGGATATTTAAATAAGTAAATATTGTACAAATAGATATGCAATTAATAAGCATCTATAACCTTCAATTCGAGTTGACAGACCATCATGAAGAAATACTCAAGGATGTTCTTGCAATGACATCGGCCTCAGTGAGAATTAGGTTTTGGTGGCATGAGACCCCCCAACCATCTAGGAACATGTGAATGTATGCTAATTCACGATATTAATTATTATTACTTGCAATAGGATTGTGTGAATGGTAGCATCGACATTGACTGATGCATGGCACTTGTGGCTTTGTGGGTTCCAATTTGGTATGAACTAAGCACTAATTTGTGAAATATTACTTGTTATGACAACTTCAAGGAGGTTTTATGGAAACCAAATTATCTTGGTAGAAGGTCATTCTAGGATAATTCCAAGCTTGTCCAATCAAATCATTGATTTATCCTTTTTACAAGAAATTACCTTATGGTTTTACAATGGCAAGTGGTAAAAAAAATAATACTCTTGGTGGCTTGTTGAACACTAGAGAAACAAATAGATGTGCTACATCATATTCTACACTAAATGGAGCTATTTAAAATTGGATTATCTACATGTTGTCACTATGAATCTAATGTTGTCTCCAATATCAACTTGTGTATTTGGGAGCATATGGCTCTTTATGTATACTTGATGATGTTTTCAATTTTTGTTTGGTTTAGTGGACTAGTGGTTAAATATTATGTCTATGGTTTAAGAGGTTTAAACAATGGTGTATGCCACTTCTTTATACATCACTATTATGAGTTCACTATCTGTGAATTGTTGTCATCAAATTTGTCTTAGTCTCTATGGGGACTGGGAACTATCATAGTTGATAAGTCTTCTTATTCTTCTTAATTAAAAATGCCCTATGGTTCTATAATTTTCTTCATCTAAATTCTTGTGGGTTATGGGGTTTTGGTTTATCCCTTGGTTTATTTTCTAGTGGGTGGACTAGAATACACATGTTGGTCTATTAACATTGGATTGTCCTCATTAAGGAAGGACCTAAAATTTCTAGTTGTTTGATGGAGTGTTGGATGTGTCTCTAGAGCTATAGAGGTCATGTTTAACCCCTCATCTTGTGAATGTTAACCTTGACCCCCTGTTTATGTCTAGAGGGTGTAGTTTTGTGTTCTAGGGATATTTTCCTGGGTGTATTTATTTTTGTTGTTGAGGATGTGGTTGTTCAGTTTGTAGGAAGTATTTTCATGTAGATTGGAGTGTAATGTATCATCAATGAGGCAGATAAAGAAGAGGATTTACAGAGAGGAGTCATAAGGAAAGATAATTTATGGGAGATTTAGGCCATGTTGAGGTCGTGGACCCAAATATGTTGGCATCGAAGAGTCAATTCCTCCAAATAGAACATTATTAGTCAATTGATACATATTACCCAACTTGTAGAGAAACTTAACAAAGACCCACATGATGACATGGACAAAATTATTATGTTCGTGAATGATTTGGAAAGAAACCTATGGTCAATGCTTGAATTTTTGGCGAGCATGCAGAGGGGAAAATGGTGCCTACAACATAAATTGCGCACTATTTATGAAATTAGGCCTCCTTCGTCACTAGGCTCTAGACTAGACTACCCTATTAGATTAAATTCATATGATGTTTAATAGTAACGAACTGCATATTGATCTTGAAGGTCCTATGTTATAATGTTTCTTTTGGTAACTACCTATTGGCCAACAAATATGGTATGAGAAAGGATGGTAAGATTTTTTGAAAATGTATAAACCAGTGTAATCTTTTTATATAATTGAAATTCTTAGATTCATAAAAAAAACATATATATTCATGCAAGAGAGTTTAATTGTTATGTAAAGAATGATACATGTGGTAGATTTTAATGACCAAAGAATTAAATAGAGAGACAAAAAAAGGGGGGCTAAATTTGTTACAAAAATTCAACAGATTAGAGAATGATAAGAAAATAAATGATGCCAAGTTTTCTATTATATTTTACTTGAAATTTTGAGTAGTATAATAAGTTTTTTACAAGTATTTAAAATTATATATATATATATATATATATATATATATATATATATATATATATATATATATATATATATATATATATATATATATATATATATATATATATTGATTGATTGAATATAAATGATACTTAGATTGGTATAAGAACTTTAGAAAAGGTTGCATACTCAATATATAATTTATATTTGCAAACAAATTTTGGCTTCATATATAATTCTCTTAAAGGTAATTTATAAATTTGGATTCAAAATTTTAAATAAATTATAATGGAAACATGATAATTTAAACATAATTTCAACAATTATATTATAGCAAAGTTTTAATAAATTCATAAATTAAATATGTTTTTAATAAAAAATTATTTAAAAAATGTTGGAGAGTAAACATATTTTTTTGGAAGGTTAGACAAATATGACACAAGGAAAAAATCACCCTTGCATTCTTATGAAACCAAGATATATACTAATAAATATGTACCATAAATAAGAATAGACTAATTTTTAGTTTCATTTATGTGGTTGTTAATTACTGAACTATGGATAAATGCAACAATAAGAGCAGAGGAGATCAACAATCTTTCAATTGTTCTTTATAAAACATGCCAAAAGATAATATCAATAAATATAATTAGATATTAAACTATACATATTGTACCGAGTGGCAATCTACATCCCAGTATAAGGGATATGATAAGTTATTAGATGTTAGATGTAAGTATTCTCTCAACGGGGCCTTTTTTGTCCCTTTGGGAAACATATTTTGTGTAGCCTTTAGCTACATATGTGATGGTTTCACTCAATGAATTGTAACATTGATGTGTATAGTTTCATATTAATATATCCATGGACATAGATAATATATACTATGATTAAAAAGGTAGAATATCCTTGTTAAGATATAGAAAAGTTGTTAATTATTGTATGGAAAGCTAGTAACTAGTTAACTAGTACTTTCATGGATACTACCATGGTTGATTGCACAAAGAATAATACAAAACACAATTATATGAGGGGTGTAAAACATTTGGAAAACTCAGGATATTTGAACCAAGTGTCAATGAACTATGTGTTAACATAAGATATCTATCTGCCAATAGTAAAAGTTGTAGAAGGCAGAAGTATACCATATATATGTATGTGCCATACATAAAACTGTAGATTAATGACAATAGGAAACCATGCATATTGGTCTAGATTATGCAAAGTAGAGAATATTTTAGGTAATGAAACATATTTCTCACTCCCTTACTTCAAACTAGTCATAAATCTAGTTTAATCAAAATATGGCCATAATTTAATTGGTACCATCTCTTTAGAAGATTAATTTTGTGTTCAAATGTATTTATATTAGTACATTATAATATAATACCGAGGATACAAATTTATTTTTTCCTCTTCTCTAGAACAATTGAATTCTCACATTTTCAATGCCTTGATTAAGGTTAGGTAAAGAAAATATTTTTGGCTAACTAATTTGTTATTTGAGTTATAATTTTTATGATTTACTTTCTACCTGAATGTCTAGAATATTGTAGAAAATATAATTTGAAAACAACAAATACAATGGTTATTTAAAAATAGACAATTTTATCTAAAGTTTCATAACAATTTTCGCATTTTTCTCACCATTTAATGCCCTAGGAAATAGAAATAGGAGGAATATTTGTTCTGATTTATTAACATTATTGATATTATTTATATGATAATATGTGATTTACAATTATATTCAATGTTATATAAGTTAATTTTAAATGTTAGGAGACACAAATTCATTTTTTATAAACATTCATACTTCCTTTATAATACATATTCGTTAAAAACTAACATAGATACATCATAAATCCAAATCTATCAATTTACAAATTTGTAAACCTTTCCTCAAGTTTTGCACTCACAAAAATAATTTGGACCTCAAAATATTTGATCCCTCTCACCACTTGCTAGATATGGAATTAAGATAGATATAGGTTGGTTAAAGTGCACAATAAATTACCTTGTATGTTCCCTAATTTTTTTGTGGAAATAAAGTCCAAAAAAACATTTTCCAAAACAAATGTTAAATGTGAAAAATATACTCGTTGAAAATGAGTCAATATCATTAAACAATATTTGTAATATAATTCAGAATCAAATATTCAATGATTATTTACAAAGAAAAGGCCTAAATATGTTTGCTCAAATATCACTGGGCATGAAATAAATAACAAGAAAAATATTCCTCCACATATTCCTCCATAGACTCACAAGTGTTGACCCAGATAAATTTTTAGAAAGTAAATGAAATAAAATCCTAATTTAAAATAAACAAATTTCTAATCAAAGATACACACTATAGGCATTTCATGGTGTATAGGTATATCAATGGCCTAGAGATTCATTAAGTAAGTCACACCATTCCTCTACCAAATAATTAGACTTACTCAATTATATAAGTTTACATAAACTAGATCAAATGACACTGAACCAAAGTATATAAAAAAAATACAAAACCATATATATCTACCAAGAGTATCATGTTTCTCAAAAAAACTCTCTTGCCCCCTCCTCCTCAATCACTCTCCCTCTCTCTCCTACTCTCTCCCTCTGTCTGTGACTCTCCCTCTCTCTCATTCTTAGAATTTTAGTGGTAAAATTCATGTTATGTTGAGTGAATCATGAAATCTTAATCCCTTCGTTATAGCCTAGACTATTTTGGTTGCTCGAAATTTAGATATCTTACCATAGATGGATGGTTTTTCTTGGTATATGTGTAGAGGTATCTTTTGGCCCTAAAATAATCTAGATTCGTGAAGATATCATATGTTGAATTACAATCTACATTATGTGCATTATGTTGATGATTGGATGTTAACATGCACTAGTAATTAAGACACTTACCATAGGACCACACAAACACGTGTCAGATTCTAAGATTTTGAGTGAATATATTGAGGGATTATTTCTTGGAGATTGTAATACATGAAGTTTGTTTTAAATTAAAACATGCTAAGGAGCATTAAATATTGTAGCCATTTTTAGAGAGCATACAACCATCTAATGAGGGGTAATTGAAATGCGAGCCTTAGCTTGGAGACCCCACCACTTTGTAGTTGGCTTGCAACCACCACATGATGCTTGTACATCTTTAACAAATTACCATTGTTGTGGATAAACCATAATAGATTATATTACGTTTTTGTGAACTTGGTTCATTTTATATTATTTTTGGCATAACTCACCTATGTTATAAAATGAGGAGAGTGTCCTCATTCTTGAAACTTAGTCAATAGATAATCCATGTCTTCTTTTTGTAATCATATTGTAGTCCTTTTATTTTGTGATGCAAGGGTTAAAAATTGTCTAGACTATAGGCACTAGGGTTTGTGTGAGATAAAATTAAGAGAAGTATTGCAGCACTAACATTGACATGTTGCAAGAACTAAGGTTTTTGAGATAAATCCTTAGAAAAAAACCACAACATTTGATGCTAATGGAGATTGTGTCATGTAAGTTTCGATAAATATCCTTTAGGACTTCTTTTATGAAATAAAATGTTCCAACCATGCATTTACTTCTATGATTCTAGGTTGTAATGGATCGTTTGATGCATCTAGGATAGCTAAGATAGATTCCTTAACATCGTACACTATTGTTGGCCAGAAATTGTGCATGGTAAAAGCTCTAGCTAGGACTTGGAAGGAGCTACATCGTGTTTGCTAGGGTGCACTAGAAATAAATGTTGTAATAAATTAGAATGTATAAGACATTGTATTGTATCTTAATTTATGTTGTAATGTGAAGTGTACCCTTGTTGTCTAAAATTGTGTGTTGTATTCCTAAGGATTACACCTAATTTCTAATTTATAGTAGACAAATTGGGTACTTGGAAATTAAGAGTGATGTGAGGCAGGGTTGGGGCAAAGAAGCCATATGAGCTTCCAACATCACATGGAAACTTAATATTCATTTTATTAAGCATGGTAAATCCATTATCACGTTCAACAACAATTTTTTCAAGATCACATTCATTCATTTGTAAATTTTACCATTTGACGTAAAAAAAAATGTTTTGAATGATTTAAATTCACACTAAAATATATCTTGCAAATAGTAGTATCTAATTTTAGAGACTCCTGGATGTATATCGCTTCTAGAGGAAACATGATTAACCTGAAATACTTTGAAAATCCTAATATTAGAATTTTTCATCTTTTAATACAACATTTTGATGTGGAATTTTTTGCCATTACATCACATAGCCTCGTAGTATTTTAATTGCATAATGTCACACATGTAAAAAAATGCATTCTCAATTGATAAAAATAATTATACCTATAATTTATGAAAATTAAGAAAAAAATCACCAAATAAATCAATATAATATTTAAAAAAACTTAAATAGTATTCATGGACACACTACCATGTTTATGTTCACTGACTAATGTAGTCACACCATGCCATGGTAAGTTACCATAAATTGATTTTTTCCATCATTCATCCATACCGTTATCCAATCAGTGTTGTTTTCATTGTATATATGTAATGCATCCCTCTCTCATCCAAATATATGAAAATAATAAAATTAAAATCTAATCAGTTACGAGAGTATAGCTTCATAATAATAGATTATGTAGAAAGAATAAAAATTAAATAAGTAAGATGTAGATAGAAAAAATTGTCAAATGTGTTTTAAATCTCCACCATCTACTTACATGTCACATTCCTAATTCCATATTTCCTCGGTATGGGCTCCCCTTAAGATGGTAGAGATTTAAATCAGTAATTAAGATACAAATATACATGGGAGTTACACAGATCTATAAACACCCATTGGGGTTGAAAAAACATCATGAAGTGAGGCTCAGAGAGGTGCCTGCCACTAATTCAACCTTAATTATAATTAAGGGTGGGTGGCCTAACACCACTTAAGCATGGAAGAACATGTGAATTTATGCTAATTGTTGAAAGGATTTTTTATTACATAGAAAAAGATGATGAGGGTAGTAGTAGCTACGTTGATAAAATGAGCATTAATATGGGAAATAATACCTTCTATAATGACTTCTATGATGGATCCCATTTGGGATTCGAAACGTTGGTGTAAAAATTCCATTGCTGTGGATTCTCCGGTAAAAAATTCAAAAAGAACAAACCACAGATCTCTGAAATCCGACTTCTATGATGTTCTAAGATGGGAAAGTTTCCCTAGTATAACGTGAGTCTATGATCATTCCAAGTTTGTTGAGTCAAAGCACCACTTAGAGTCTTTTAAAAGAAATTTCCTTGTGGTTTTACAATGCTAGGTGGTAGAAAAAATAGTGCTCTTGGTCAAATGGTACACACTAGAGAAACAATGAAATGTGCTGGGAAATCTTCTACATAGAGTGGTATGTCTATGGTTTATACATCACGAAGTTAACTATGTATTGATGTCATCAACATTGTGTTAGTCTCTATGTGGGTTAGGACCTACCATAATTCACTAGTCTTGGCCTTATTCTTAATTAATTGTGGACATTGGCTCTTTCATTTTCTTGATCGACATTAAGGTTGTTTACAAGGTTTTGGATTATTCCAGGGTTTATTTTTTTATGATGGGGCCAATTCTACTAGTTGGTGGACTAAAATACACAAGTTCATCCATCAACATTAGGTTTTCCTTGTTTTAGAAGGACCTAAATTTCTAGTGTTTTGATGGAGGGTTAGATGTGCTTATACTCTCATATTGAAAATTTTAGCCCTGACTCCCTATATATTTCTACGATGTACATATTTGGGTTATGGGTGTATTCTATCTAGGTGTATTGATGTTTGTTTTCATGGCAATAGTTTTTTGGCTTGTAGGAGGTATTGTTATATAGATTGGAGTGTAATGTTTCATCAATGATGTAGATCTATAAGTGGAATTCCACAAAGGATTAAATAAGAAATACAACTTGTGGGAGATTCAGGGAATCGTGAGATGTTGGACCCCATTCTAGCCCACACCCTTGGAATTGAGGACTTAGTTCCTCCCAATACAACCTTATTAGTCAATTGAGACATAGCACCAAACCTGTGCAGAAACTCAACAAAGACTAACATGAAGACAAGAATACAACTATTAGTTTCATTGATGATTTGGAAAGAAACCATTCACATATGTTTGATTGATTGGCTAGCATGGAAATAGGACAATATCTCCTATAACATAAATTGGGTCACTTGGAAAGGATACTGCCTATATGAATAAGCATGTTCACTGTGAGATTAGGTTGCCTCCATCACTACGAACTATACTGGAGTATCCTGCCACTGTAAGTTCATATGATTTGGAATGGCAGTTAGTCAACAAGTGAAAACAAGACATCAACATCCCACTTGGTTACCACCCCTTGCCTATTCCTGAATGGAAGTGGGAAACAATCACGTTGGGATTTATTATAGGTCTGCCCAGAACCAAAAAGAAAAATGACCCTATTATCTTTGTAGTTTACAAATTAAGTAAGACCTTTCATTTTATACCAATGAAATCCACCTATAAATCTATTCAAATTTCTTGTATATTTATGAAATAAATATTCAAGCTACATGGGATACCCAAAGTGGTAATCTTTAATTGGGATGTAAAGTTTACATCTTCATTCTGGAAGAATATTTTCTATATTTTGGGTACACAAATTGAATTTAGCATAGCCTATCACCCTCAAACGGATGGGTAGACTGAGGGATCCAACCAGGTGTTGGAAGATATGTTAAGAATGTTTGTGATGCAACATTCAAGTAAATGGGAGGATTACCTCCATCTGATTGAATTTTATTATAGCAATGGATACCATGACTCCTTAGGAATGAACCACCTTGAGGTATTGTATGGGAGGAAATGTAGGATACCCATGGACTAGGGCAACCCTATCAACAAATTGGCATTAGGTCCTGATATGCTAACCGAAATGGAGCAAACAGTTGAAAAGGTTGGTCATAATTTGAAGGCTTCTTAGTATAGGTAAAAAGCTTATATAGATAAGAAAATAACCTACAAAGAGTTTAAGGAAGGGGATCATGTATATTTACAAATCAAGACAAGGAAAAGCACTCTATAGTGGAGCAGATGTGTTAAATTAGCACCTTGGTACTGCGGTGCCTTTCAAATATTGGAATGAATTGGGCTAGTAGCATACAAACTTTTGCTACCAAGCCATATCCACATTCACAAAGTCTTTCATGTCTCTCTACTAAAAATGTATGTTTACTATTCTAAGCATATAATTAACTGGGACAATGTACAAGTAATTTAAGTAGTGAATTAAATTCTTGTGCATACGTATATGTATATATGTATGTATCAAGTTTCAAAATAAAATGATAGTAATTAATCATGGTGGGCAGGTTGAACCGGAAGGAGATATCCTAGAAGATCCTCTTTGTATTCTCAATCAGAGAGAAACAACATTACGGAGATGAGTCATCACCCAGGTTAAAGTGCAATGGAAGCACTTTGGCCAAGAGGAGGCTACCTTGGAAGATGAGGATGTTATCTATAAGGCTTATCCTGCTTTATTTTTATGAGTTATAATGAACACTGGGGATGGTGTTCCTCATAAGAAGGGAATATGTAACACCCTGAATGACATGGACATGTTATTGTACTAATTATTGTTTTACTTCTATATTTCATTGTCATATTTTGTTCCAACAGAAACATTAAGGAAATCATGACTTACTTTTCCAAGCGACTTTAAAATGATATGTTAAATAAAAAAATATATTTCTAGAAACAAAAAATTCATTACATAAACCTCCTAAGATAGTTATTGGTTGTTACACACCCTTTCTCACAAGAGGAGAGAATCGAGAAGGCCTTGGGGGCTAAAGGAATTAGGAAAGAAAAGGAAGGGGATTGAGAAGGAAAGAGATGCCAAGTAATATAGAGAACCTCATTGAGCTAGGTGAAACAAGCCAGTGGGAGCCTTGAACACAACTCGAGAAGGTTTCAAAGCTACTCAATCCACCCGGTGTATACCAGTGTCTAGAGAAGAAGAGCTCAGGGGAGGCTTTAGACATCATAGCCAGACTCATGGTTGGATGAAGAGATCTTAAAAGGAACAAAAAAATTAACAAAATGAAAGGAAACATATAAGTATCTAAGTATTTTTTTAGAATTTATTCAATTTCTTTATGTAGGTTGTGAATATGGGATAAAGATCAAATTGATAGAATTGTTCTACCTTTTATTCTTAAAAAGAACAAAAATTGTAGAACATGACTCTGGACAGACCATAACAACCAAGTCATTCATGAACTTGAAGTTTTGTTTTATTTTTACAGCCTCTTCCTCTACTAGAATTTATAGATGTATAAATTATAGGCTTTGAGAGAAATCTACAGGTGTCTTAAACTGAAATAAAAAATACATGTATGATAATGATGAATTAAACTACAATAGAAGAATCCCATTTTGTTTAATCTGAAATAATGAATATATGTATCATAACCAGGAAGTAAACAATAGTATAATAATTCCATTTTTTTAAAAAGACACTAAAAGGTGATACCGCAAGTTAAATGATAGAAGGAATAAATTACAGGTTGGTCCATGCCCACAACTGAATATAATCAATATTAAACACTGGAACAAAGTTATCTAAATACATTTCCTTTTTCATAATCAAGGAAATTGGGAAAATAAAAACAATTTCATTTAACCTGGAAAAAAGGTTTAACAGAATATGAGTTGTTCGAGGAAATATATCACAACATGTCGACTAGTATTCCTTAGGTATTCGACAGTGACACACATTAAAATATGCTCAGGGAGAGTTCTATTCTAACACTAGAATCATATAGTTGAGAATAATATAAAGTTTAAACAGTCACCATAACTCAAGAGAATTAGTTTATACAACAAATCTGGGTGCTTATTCCCTAAACCAAACTCCAAACAATACCCGGAATACCCATCCATGCTATGAAAATAAAATCATAAATAATAATGCATAATGAAACTAAAATAGAGAAGTTAAAAACAAATGAATCAAATGAAACCCAAATATTTTTTCCTTCTTATTTAAATTTTTTAATAATCCATTAAAACAAAGTATAACTCCTATTTCTCCTTTCCCATTTTGTGGAAATTAAAAAGGAAAAATGACAAAAATTTTAAAGCTTCCACAAATGCAAGAAAACATTAATGTTAGAGTAAATTGTTCTGACCAAAAATTGACTCTCTCTGCACAGGAGAGTCAGGCCATAAAAATCCATTAGCAAAGATGAGATACGCTAGCTCAAAAATCTCATTCTATAACATCAACTAACAATAGTACGTGGAAGTTTTCTAGACTTAATATAATGAAAAAATCGGAAACACTTATAACAATACTACTTTAAATAATAAATAAATGGAACAAATAAAAGAATATATAGCGAAAAAAACTAAAAAGCACATGCAAATTCCAAATAATTTTACTTTTAAATATTTATTGAGGATTTATAAATCCATACCTTGGCCAAATAAACACCACTACAAATAATGGAGAAAGGCTTTAGCCATAAGGCATTACCAAGGCCCAAGAGAAAGGTTTCATCTAAATCTAAATAGGCAAATGAATAGATGTTATATGCT
This sequence comes from Pinus tabuliformis, assembly GCA_031772625.1. Lineage (NCBI taxonomy): Eukaryota > Viridiplantae > Streptophyta > Pinopsida > Pinales > Pinaceae > Pinus > Pinus tabuliformis. Next base: position 441,637,756 of record CM062820.1, on the reverse strand, counting down.
TTAAAAAAGTGTTCAACCCACATAAGCTATTGTAATGGTTGTATCCACTTTAAAAATGTGTTCAACCCACATAATCTATTGTAATGGTTGTATCCATGAGCACTTAGAAGGCTTTGAAAATCCTCTCTTTTTTCTTTTTTTGATGTTTTTAAGTGGTTTCATAACAACTCCCCATTGAATTTTGGGCATTCTTCATTTGCTCACTATTGTTGTTAGTTTTTATTTTTGTCTTCTTTTCATAAATTTTTCAAAAATGTTTACTTTTTTTTTTTTTTTCTTTTCTGAAGTTTTTAAGTGGTTTTATAACAACTCGTCCATTGGCTTTCATGCATTCTTCATTTTCTCACTATTGTTTTTAGTTTTAGTTTTAGTTTTGTTTTACTATTTTTTTTTCTTTGGAGATTTTATTTATTTTTAAATAAATATATAATTATTTAAATGTCTATTTAATTAACCTTGATTTTATTTAATAGCATTTATGCATTTAGTGTTTTGGTTTTTGTAATTTAACATTTATCAAATAAAATAAAAAAGTAAGATATTAAAATATATGTTATAAATATTTAAAAACTAAACATTAAAACCTATTAAATATTATTTTTTAGTAATATAATAATAATAATTATTAGTTAATTTATATTATTATTATATTAATAATCTTAATATTGATATATTGTATATCTTAATTTTTAATTTTATTTGACATAAAGCATATTTACTAATATCTTTAGCAATAAAATGTCAAATAGATGTTATTATTTTACTTAAAAATAAACAAACACCCAATAAAAATTGTCATACTAGTGAATTTTATTTTTATTTTTATTCATTTAATATTTTCTTTTAACAATCGTCTCAAATCATGGTTATCATTGACCCTTTTAGTTAACTCATTTAAAACACACTTTAACTAATTGACATTTTAAATACTCACACAAGTACACCTCAGCCTTAGATTTTATATCATTTACCCTATTTAGTCCTACGACTTTCCTTCTTCACATGAATATACTTATATATATTATTACTTTGTGTTTTTAACAATATCCCACTTGTAAGTATTCATGTGTATCACTTACAAAAAATATTTTCTATATAGTTCTTATCAAACCACACAACTAAGATGATACTTTATAAGATTTGAAATTTAAACACTTATGAAATTTGCCGAGAACCTAATGACATTTTGAGTGAATATATGACATACCATCTCCACGGTAGAATACATAATATAAATTTGATTTATATAACACTTTGTTGTAGAATTTTTCTTGTTACATGTGGTCTACCTATCACTCAACACATATAAATATATATGTCAATGGTTTTGATGCACTTATATATACATCCCACTTGTTGGCGATGTTGATTAATGACTAATATTATGTTGATTCTACCTATGTGATGCATTTAATTCAGATGGGGTTTATTTAAATAATGGATCTACTTGCTTTGAGGATCTCGAATGATTTGGTGATCAACATTATCTCTTCATATTGGATAGTATAGATTTTATGGCAAGGACATTAGGGAAACTACCCTACCTAACCCTACCATCTTTGTCTCATTTTTTGTTTGCTTTGATGGTTATATATAGCTCTCCTCTGTTGCCTCCACTCCTTTTCAATTATCACTTCAACTCAGAAAAAATTCATCATTCTACCTTTAAATTCTTCAGGATTATGTGCAAAAAATTTCTAGGGAAACCATAAAGTACAATATGAATTTCTTTCTAATAAGATCCATGCAAGCAGTCATGATATGACCTTCATGGAATATTCATAAATTTTTCAAAATATAATTGAAGAATAGAGGTTGTATACTTTATGATTCTATGGAAAAAACCCCTCTAACCTTAAGATGTAAAAATTATTTTAAACCAAACATGCAGGGCATGATATTTTCTATGTCATGGTAGTAAGGATGCCATACTAAAACCTTTACAAATTTAACCTAGAACAAAATAAAGTCACTTAGAACCTAAATAATGCTTATTAGAGTGTCAGAAGGATGTTAAAGACAATGAACATGAAACCCTTGAACCAAGATGGAATTTTGAAATGCCTATATACCTACAAGAGATTATTACAAGATAATTAGTAAACACATTCTCTTGTGATTGCATAAAGGAATGAAGAAAAACATATATTTTATTAGGGATGTTGGTTATACCTTTAAGAAGAATGTAGAAGAAGGACACACTACCCATGTGACCACCTCATAGATGATTAGAGATAAGATTATAGAGAAAAGAGAAATGAAAACACTTAATTTGCAGTGATAACAACTAAGGGTTTGAGGTTTTACCTTGCTGCTCCTTTGGAAACACTTAAATATTACTTCCCTTAGTAATGGTTTTAGTAACTGTGGAAAACGATTGAATCATTCAACCCTCCTTCCATAAAGAGAACTTGACACTCATATCAATGCATAGAAAAAGGATTAGCAATTCAACGAAAGTAATCACTAATAAAAATGAAGCAATAAATTAAACAACACAGACAAGTAACTACCAGAAGTTGAATTTCGACACTCAGAATAGAAAATTGCAGAAAATGGATGTCAGAATCTTAATGCAAACCTGCTTGCAAGAACTCCAGAAGAATTTAATGGTCGCCAACAGAGCAAATGGAAAATGAGACAAATATGGTAGGGTTGGGTAGGGTAGTTACCATAACCTCCTCGCCATAAAATCTATACTATCCAATATGAAGAAATAATGTTGATCAGCAAATGATACGAGATCCTCAAAGGAGGTAGATCCACTATTTCAATAACCCTCCTCAAAATTAAAAGCCTCCCATAGCTAGACTCAACATGATATTTGTCATTAACCAAGAGAGCCAACAAGTGGGATTCATGTACAAGGGCTTCAATACCCATGACATGTACTTTTATATGTGCTGAGTGATAGATACACCGCATGTAACAAGAAAAATTCCACAACAAAGTGTTATATAAATCAACTTTATATTATGTATTAGACAAGCCTTTTTCTAAGTGAGGGATGAATACTTTCAAATGGGGTATTGCTAAAAAAAACAAATAAATAATATATATAAGTATATTCATGTGAAGTAGGAAAGTCTTATGACTAAATAGGGTAAATGATATAAAAACTAAGGGTTAGGTGTACTTGTGTTAGTATTTATAATTGCAATTACTTAAATTATGTTTTAAGTGATTTAACTAAAAGGGTGAATGATAACCATGGTTTGATAGAGTTGTTAAAAGAAAAGATTAAATTAAAAGAAAAAATAAAAGAAATTTGAGTAGTGTGTGAGATTTCAGTCTCTTTATTTTTTTATAGTTATTCTCTGAGGAAAGTTGGGATGTTTCAATTTTTATCGGGTGTTTTTTATTTTTAAGTAAAAAAAAAAATCTATTTTACATTTTATTATAGAAATATATTCCTAATATATTTTATGTTTAATAAAATAAAAAATTAAGATATACAATATATCAATATTAAGATTATTAGTATAATAATAATATTAAATATGTGTCAATGTGTAAATTTTTAAATTTCTATAATATATATTTTAACATCTTAAATTTTTATTTTATTTGATAAATTCAATTTAAAAATAAATTTACAATTTTTGAAAAAAAACACTCAATTTTGGAAACCAAAACACCAAATACATAAATGCCAACAATAAAATTAATATAAATTAAACAGACATTTAAGTAAGTATATATTTACTTTTAGAAAATAAAAACTTAAAAAAAAAGTTATGAAAACAAAACAAAAAATAAAAATAAAAAGATAATAGTGAGAAAATGAAGAATGCACAAAAGTGAAAAGGCGAGGACTTTGAAAGCCTTTTAAGTAGCCGTAGATATAAAAATTACAATAACTTATGTGGGTTTAACACTTTTTTAAAGTCTATAACATTTATATGAAGCCTTTTTCCTTGGATGTCAGTAATGCCTTACAACAGAAGTCCTTCTCTATCTCTTGTAGAGATGCTTATTTTGTCAAGAGATGGATTTATAAATCTACAATGAAGATCTGAAAGTAAAATTCCTTACAATTTCCATATGCTTTTTAGTTTTTTTTGGCAATATATTTTTCTATTTCTTCCATTCTTTTATTATTTAGAGTATATTGTCATAGGTGTTTTCCACTTTTTTCATTATATTAATTCTAGAAAATTTCCACATAGTATTTCTAATTGATTTTTTTTAAATAGATTACGAGATTATAGAATGGTATTTTGATCTAGTATCTCTCATCTTTGCCAAAGAATTTGAGCTAGTATATCTCATCTTTGCTAATGTATTTTTATGGCCCGTCTCTAGTGCAGAGAGAGAGACATGATTTTTTGGTGAGCCCAACTTACTCTATGATTAAGGTTACGTTGTGTTTGTGTCACGACCTCATTAACATAATATGTATAATAAGAAATTTTTTTAATGGTAATGGTGGTTAACTTATGAATCCACCCCCTAACTAATTAAGGACTTATAACTATAGCCATCACCCAGGCTCATACGCATGCATATATAAACTTACCTTAAATACAACTCACATCGAACATGACTTACCACCTGCGCCAATACATTTGGGTGTTGTATAAACTTGGTGTTATGGTTGAACTTTAATCATTTTACCCGGCTCACATTATTTAATTAAGTGCCAGATGGTGGAGAGGTATTAACCCAGCTCACCCATCCCGTGGCCAAGTGGCTCAGTTTCACGTGATACCATGTGGCTACCGGGAGGGTTGACCCACTGTGGGTTTCGCGCCAGGTCCTCCCGCCTAAACGGACGATGGAGATCCCTCAACCCCATCGGATGGCCCAGATCTGCTTAGGGTTTGGTGGTCAATACTTAAGACACCGGTTTCGTCGGATTAGTTCATTTGCACTCCATAGCTGCGGCCGAGCTCCTCCACAACTCGACAGATCTCTCAGCAACCTCTCCGGCTCCTCCTTGCTGTTCAGGTAACAGTCTTCTCGCATTATCAAGTCTATAGTTCATTTTTACAGTCAGGTTCCTCGAAGATATGTTTTGTATTCCTTGTAACCCTCTGGATACCCGACTATTTCAGAATGTTCACTGTGTGTAGTTATGTACAGGTGGGTTTTCCATCCGCAGATTCCTACCGTCTGCAGAGATCTTGCCGGCTACAGAAACCACAGGTATGCTTATCTCGTGTATAATTTCTTCCCCTTGATAAGAATGGTTTAGCTGTGAAGCTGGATGCGTTGTCTTCTGGCCGAGACGTGGCTCATGACCCTCTATTTACATGTCTCAGGTCTGGCTACCATTTTTTTTCCAAACCCTGGTTACGCTATGCAGACGGCCTCTTCATGCCGGACCTGTACTGCGTTAGCCTGTTAGGGTTTAGTTAGGTACTGCTCATGGCTTACATGCCATCTATATATATATTGTACATTTGTTTTGGCTAGGGTCTCCTGATAGGGTTTGAATGAGTCAATGTCTGTATATTTATTTTTTTTAAAGCTGCCCTCGAGCTATTAACAGTTAAATGGAGCTAAAATGCTTCGGAATAGTTGAGTTAATTCGCTGGTTCTACAGCTATTTCTTTCTTGCCAGGACTTCTTATATGGCTATGTTAACAGCTCGCAACTTTATTTAATGAATACCTTACTTTCAGTTCACAGATTCTGTCAATGTTCTTTTAATGGCCATCTTGGTCTTTATGTTGCCAGTTTCATATGTAAAGATTTACATTCCAATGTAATTACTGTATGTTCATTTCCCTTTTGCTTAATGGAATGATACTACCCTATGGGTTAACTAGACCGACATGCATTATTTATGGTATAAATCTCAATGTCTAACATGCATTCGATTCATGCAAAGACTATATCTGTTTCATAGTTGTTTTAAAGCGGCATTGAGAGCAAGTCCTGCACTCGGTATATGAATGTAGTGACCGCCTCTCCGCGTACAGTCGTTTATAATGACCGGTGAATGCCAGGGTTGTTACATGTATATTATTTAGTTTCGCATCTTCGTAGCATTAGTCTTAACACGGTAACATCTGAATGGCTTCCTTGTATCGCTATACGTTAGCTAATCTTCAGGTTTAGCTAACTAGGAATTCAAACCCTCGTCCGGGGTTTGTTAACGTAGTTTGGCTTACACCACGTTAATGACTTTGCAATATCTCTCTTACAGCACTGTTTTCCGTAATATTTTCTGGGTTCATACAGTATTGGTTTATGTAATATTCCGTGGCTTACACAGCATTTACATTTATGATATATTGCTTGGTTTGCACAGCATTGTTGTTTATGCAATACTGCTTAGATTATACAGCATTAACGTTTATGCATTGGTATACACAGCTTAATATTCATGCCATATCAATTTGGTTTATAGAGCATTAATACTTATGTACAAGCGCTAGTTTTGCGCTGGTTTTTGACTGTGTTTATCTAAGATCTGGTTTCACCAAGCGTTCTATGACCACTTAGCTCGATTCCATTTCATCGTCAAGGGTTCTATTTACTTTTGTTTTCTTTATTCCTATCAACTGATATACTACTGCGGTCTCTCATACCGCCCAATCAGCCTAGGGTTTGATTCTATTTGGAGCATATATGTAACTAAACAACCCCGAGTTACTAATGCAATAAAACGGTGACCACAGTCACTCATATTCACTTACAGATATCTCTGAAACTGTATGCATTAATCTGTTTATAACACCACAGTTAACTAAAAGAAAGAAACACAGGTTCCGTGTTCTGTCTGAGCACTTCAGTACCTGTTCTTTATTCTATAACTATATTAGTAAATGCATACCTGGATAGTCCTGCTACCGATGTCCTTACGTCCAGAGGTCACTTGCAATCATTTTGCTCTTATCCTCCCAACCTTGAGATCGACTTACGCTGGATTCTCCCCCCGAGCCGTCTTGCAGGCCTGCAGCCCTCAATAAGACTCATGCACTACTGTGCTAGGTTATCTGGTCATTACCAGACTTAACCTCTTTTTTCTCATTCTGCTCTCTCATGGAATTCTTCTCTCCGTCTGCTCATCAACCTATCCTCTCCTGGCCTTCCCCCTGTTAGGGTGCTCGCTGATCCATTTAACCAATGCCAAGAATCAGTTGTAACTGATATGTAATTTAAGATTACTTTTACGCAGGTTTGATTAACTGATTGGTAATTTAAAATTACCTTACGTGGGGTTAATCACAATAGGTATATTACATACTCCCCCCCTTAACAGGAACACCGTCCTCGGTGTTCATCTTTCGTCGGAACTTGATATTTTACTTGTGGTATTACTATCTAATCCACACAAATGTGATCCTTTCTCTTTGAAATCAACGATTTCATTCCAAGAAAAGACGACAAACAAAATAGTAATGATATAGTCATAAGAAATATCATTAGTTATAAGCATCAATAGTCATAATCATTTGTAATTGCAAAAATATGCAACTTCTACTCGCCACCACCTGGCCCTTGTTTATTCATAATAAACAATTCTCTGTGTCAACTTACCATAACTTACCATCTTATGCTTGAAAATCATGAATACTTTCATGTAAGCCTGTTAATAGAGGTTGGACAATTCTTCAACCTTCCATGGTAAGTAGTTCCTGCAATATATGACTAACAAATTCAACCACATTAGTCACTATATTTTGAGTCAAATGAGACACTTTGACTAGCAATCAATTGTGCAATGTTAGATGCTTTCTAAATCACAGTACTTTTACAAGTACTTAAAGAGCACTAATGCTAATCATCAAATGATAAATCACTGCTCACGTGCACACTGAACGATTTCTTACTAAAGACATCTGTAAATTACTTCAAGAAGTACCAAAAGAGCACCTAGCTCTCTAATCATCAAACAGTCAATCATTTCATCAAGCAAGAATTGTCTTAGCTCCCACTAAGATGTTCACAACATTATTAACACAATAAAGGAATTAAAATTTCCATTTATTCTTTATCGAGCACTAAGCTCATCTCTTATTAAATGTGCATAACATATTTTACACAACTATATGTAAAATTCATTTTTAACATAACATATAGCTGATTAGTTAATTCCTTTAGCCATGAGTTCACACTGGACTAAGGAATTCCCAACCCATGGGAACTGGTTCTCACAACCAAATCGAGTCATTTTCACATCCAGACAGTTTCTTTGATAGAGACCTTACCAGGTCTAACATGGAATTCCACTGGCCAACCAGCTCAAGAATTCCAGGGAGAGGAAATTTGGGCAGACAAGTACCATCAACCCCTCCGGGCAGGTAGCTGCCATCAACCCAACTCCGGGCAGACAGGTACCATCAACCCCTCTGGGCAGGTAACTGTCATCAACCCAAGGCATTCCACCCTTTCACAGTTCGGGCAGACAAGTACCATCAACCCAACTCCGGGCAGGTAACTGTCATCAACCCAAGGCATCCACAACTGTCTGTCATGTTAAATTTCTCTTTTATTACTCTTTCTCATAGTAATTTACACAATGAACCATATGAACATTATCATTAGCATAGCAAACATGCATGTATACCATGTATTTACACTTAACCCCCGACATGGGTCCACAACATCAAGTTTGATGGAAAACATATCCATCATACACATTGTATGCATGCAAATTTTCCAAATAACATAATTCATGCATATCATATAACATCATTCTTTCTCATTTATAATTGTATTTCACATTGCAGCAATTTAAGTGATGAGTTTTCTTGTGGCCATTAAGCTACCACTACTTAATCCCATCAGCAACGTTAGTTATAAATATGCATCAGTTAACACATATTCCATTTCCCAGAATGTTCATGCATACAATATTGTCATGTATAAAAACATATGCAAATACTCATTAATGTATAAATATCAACAACAGTTGAGTTAATACTCTCAGCATTCCCAATTTTGCCATAGTCTGTTGTTCCAATTCAAATCATCATTAATGGGGTATTATCGTACGCTTACTATGGCTAGCTTTAGTCATGCATCGTTGGTGTAATTAAACATAATTCCTCTAACATACAAGAACATAACCCTTATGTCACAATGACTAATCTTTGTGCATACTGTTGCTTATCGTATAAGCCCTTCTTTAATGTATGCAACACTTATTCCCTTCACTAGAAGACCACCATCATTTCATACGACAAACCACATACCTCTTTCTTAAAGAAAGTCATTTTAATCCTCATTTCTCTATCTTCGGATTTCTCAAGATTCCCTTTCAAGAAATTATTAAAGAGGTCTATCTTTCGGCATAAAAACCAAGATACAAAAACAAGGTTTACTTATCCTTTATGCATCAAATCAAACAATCAACACAACTCTTCCAACAAGACAATCTCTCCAAGAGATTATTATTTTCAAGGAAGCTATCCTGACCACTTTCTCTAAGTACGCACAGTCTCATAATTCCAAAGTCAAAATAGCTACCAATATGCAACATGTGTTCCCCTAACACCATTACTTTACTTTAATGCACATAGTTCTTTTCATGAAACAAGTAAGGATTTTGGTTCTTGTATGAACACTACTCTAATGTGTCTTTAAAGGAAAGAACCTCTATTTCCATTTTCAAGAACTCTCATAAAATCCTTTATTTTCATACATGAAGTGTGCATACTCTTAGGATGAGACTATATTTATATATATATGTAATATACTCTTTCCTCAAGAAATTAGGGATAAATATCTATGTGCCTAGAAGCACATCCTTAGTTATCTTTTATCATGCATGTAATGCATAATCATTTCACTAGAACTTAGAGACTAACTAGAATCATAATGCAATTAGCATATATATGTATATATTTTCAAGAAGCTTTTATCAAATAAAGATACATATCTTAATTCAAGCAAACTTGGCCACCTTCCATCCTATGTTCTCAGGACATTCATATACCTCATCCTCTTTCTCAAGAAGATACTTGGCTATATTTAACAAGGATTTAATAGACCAGAGACAAGCATTCCACACACAAGACTCACGTGGAATCTTTCTAATAGGAACTACCTATTTTATTTACCAAGACCACATACAAGATAATCAATCTTTAACTGCATGCCTTAACACATTTTCTTTACCAAGAAAATCTATAAAAGAACCATTCTTTTATTGCATGCATTCAAATACTCTCTCTACTAAGAAATCATGTAAAACATTCATACGTGTTCTTCAAGTAAGTGAACAAGACACTTATCTTATCCTTGGATCAACATGCATAACTAACAAGTTAAACCACCCCTACCGGAAGCAATTGCTCTACTTATGCAATTAGAAGCATAATCTCCTAAGTGTCACACATGCACTAGAGCTACCATTTGGTGCTATATGCAACAACTATCATAACACTACTATGTGACCATTTCAGAATAATGAGTTCAAGGAGACATTATGAAAATCATTAACGTCAACACTCTATAGTGATCATTTCCAACTCCTTAAGCATGGTCAAAGGAATACTCACATGCACATCGAGCGCTTATCTAGTCATCCCAAGACTTAGAGTCTTCCGCAAGATTCTAACACTCAAAGCTTGCTTTATCTGGTCATTACCAAACTTAGCGAGTTCTTTTTCCCATCTCCGTCTGTCTCTACAGCACGGTCTTCTTCCTTCTCCTTGCTTCCTTTTCCTTTGGAAGCATCTATGGTTGGGGAAGGTAATTAGAGTTTACTGACAACTGTATTAACACAGGTAGTCTATTTATGAATAATTATCACATGTAATTATACCATGAATGGGTCCTAGAAATGTTACCCACTGAACATGCCTCTACCCTTAACTTCACACTGGAATGCAACATGCATAAGAAATCCATCATTCCCATAGTAGAGATAAATTCAACCATTATTTAATCGAGGCTCCAATGGTTTTTATCTCCCAACAAGTAATAATTAACATCAGCACGTACCATGCTAATGGATTTCAGTTAATTAGAAGGCAATCGTCATTAGATCTATTAAGACATAAGAATATACTATTCATCATGCATGCTCATGGTGAATAAAATTAAGAACTCTTCTCATAAACAACTGGAACTATAGCACACACATTCCATGCATGTGACATCAATCAACCTTCACTAGTTTACGAATTGTAACCATCTTAGTCCAATTCAATTAATGCATATAAGTTTGATGGGTTAGTCATACAACACTAACCAATCCCAACTACCAATCGTCTTCATGTACCCATGACAAGACTGAATCAAAAGTTAGTTATGACACTCAAGTCTCGCTGCTTGACCCATTGCATGTTTTTTCAATATCTAAAGGGGTTCTTCTAATGTCTTTTTTTTTAAAACAATTTTTCATCCTATTCAAGGATGTTCCCCCTGATTTATATTCATGCATTGGTCTATTAAGTTTCGTTCATTGTAATTTCAATCTGGTTCAATATATGCATTGTTATTATTGCCATATGTGCAAATCAAAAGTTGGTAGTTGATCGTCACTTCCTCAATGAGTGTTCAATATTGTTCTTAAGTGTGACAAAAGTTTCATTGTCTTTATCCTCATCAGGAATCCAACAACTTATTACCTACTTCTCAAGAGGTTATAAACATGAATCACACCTGTCATGCCAAAAGTAGTGTACGACATAAATGAATATGCGAATGATTAAACTCATACCGGAGTTAATGCCTACTGATGGCGTACTTCAATACCTTTCCGCTTACCAATTCCCTAAGGCGCCAGTATTGCAACCTTTGGCTCTGATACCAATTTGTCACGACCTCATTAACATAATATGTATAATAAGAAAATTTTTTAATGGTAATGGTGGTTAACTTATGAATCCACCCCCTAACTAATTAAGGACTTATAACTATAGCCATCACCCAGGCTCATACGCATGCATATATAAACTTACCTTAAATACAACTCCCATCGAACATGACTTACCACCTGCGCCAATACATTTGGGTGTTGTATAAACTTGGTGTTATGGTTGAACTTTAATCGTTTTACCCGGCTCACATTATTTAATTAAGTGCCAGATGGTGGAGAGGTATTAACCCAGCTCACCCATCCCGTGCCCAAGTGGCTCAGTTTTCACGTGATACCATGTGGCTACCGGGAAGGTTGACCCACTGGGTTTCGCGCCAGGTCCTCTCGCCTAAACGGACGATTGAGATCCCTCAACCCCATCGGATGGCCCAGATCTGCTTAGGGTTTGGTGGTCAATACTTAAGACACCGTTTTTGTCGGATTAGTTCATTTGCATCCCATAGCTGCGGCCGAGCTCCTCCACAACTCGACAGATCTCTCAGCAACCTCTCCGGCTCCTCCTTGCTGTTCAGGTAACAGTCTTCTCGCATTATCAAGTCTATAGTTCATTTTTACAATCAGGTTCCTCGAAGATATGTTTTGTATTCCTTGTAACCCTCTGGATACCCGACTATTTCAGAATGTTCACTGTGTGTAGTTATGTACAGGTGGGTTTGCCATCCGCAGATTCCTACCGTCTGCAGAGATCTTGCCGGCTACAGAAACCACAGGTATGCTTATCTCGTGTATAATTTCTTCCCCTTGATAAGAATGGTTTAGCTGTGAAGCTGGATGCGTTGTCTTCTGGCCGAGACGTGGCTCATGACCCTCTATTTACATGTCTCAGGTCTGGCTACCATTTTTATTCCAAACCCTGGTTACGCTATGCAGACGGCCTCTTCATGCCAGACCTGTACTGCGCTAGCCTGTTAGGGTTTAGTTAGGTACTGCTCATGGCTTACATGCCATCTATATATATATTGTACATTTGTTTTGGCTAGGGTCTCCAGATAGGGTTTGAATGAGTCAATGTCTGAATATTTATTTTTTTTAAAGCTGCCCTCGAGCTATTGACAGTTAAATGGAGCTAAAATGCTTCGGAATAGTTGAGTTAATTCGCTGGTTCTACAACTATTTCTTCCTTGCCAGGACTTCTTACATGGCTATGTTAACAGCTCGCAATTTTATTTAATGAATACCTTACTTTCAGTTCACAGATTCTGTCAATGTTTTTCTTTAATGGCCATCTTGGTCTTTATGCTGCCGGTTTTGTATGTAAAGATTTACATTCCAATGTATTTACTGTATAATCATTTCCCTTTTGCTTAACGGTATGATACTACCCTATGGGTTTACTAGACCGGCATGCATTATTTACGGTATAAATCTCAATGTCTAACTTGCATTCGATTCATGCAAAGACTTTATTTGTTTCATATTTGTTTTAAAGCGGCATTGAGAGCAAGTCCTGCACTCGGTATATGAGTGTAGTGACCGCCTTTCCGCATACAGTCGTTTATAATGACCGGTAAATGCCAGGGTTGTTACATGTATATTATTTAGTTTCGCATCTTTGTAGCATTAGCCTTAACACGGTAACATCTGAATGGCTTCCTTGTATCGCTATATGTTAGCTAATCTTCAGGTTTGGTTAAGTAGGAATTCAAACCCTCGTCCGGGGTTTGTTAACGTAGTTTGGCTTACACCACGTTAATGACTTTGCAATATCTCTCATTACAGCACTGTTTTCCGTAATATTTTCTGGGTTCATACAGTATTGGTTTATGTGATATTCCGTGGCTTACACAGCATTTACATTTATGATATATTGCTTGGTTTGCACAGCATTGTCGTTTATGCAATACTGCTTAGATTATACAGCATTAACGTTTATGCATTGGTATACACAGCTTAATATTCATGCCATATCAATTTGGTTTATAGAGCATTAATACTTATGTACAAGCGCTAGTTCTGCGCTGGTTCTTTGACTGTGTTTATCTAAGATCTAGTTTCACCAAGCGTTCTACGACCACTTAGCTCGATTCCATTTCATCGTCAAGGGTTCTGTTTACTTTTGTTTTCTTTATTCCTATCAACTGATATACTACTGCGGTCTCTCATACTGCCCAATCAGCCTAGGGTTTGATTCTGTTTGGAGCATATATGTAACTAAACAACCCCGAGTTACTAATGCAATAAAAAGGTGACCACAGTCACTCATATTCACTTACAGATATCTCTGAAACTGTATGCATTAATCTGTTTATAACACCACAGTTAACTAAAAGAAAGAAACACAGGTTTCGTGTTCTGTCTGAGCACTTCAGTACCTGTTCTTTATTCTATAACTATATTAGTAAATGCATACCTGGATAGTCCTGCTACCGATGTCCTTACGTCCAGAGGTCACCTGCAATCATTTTTCTCTTATCCTCCCAACCTTGAGATCCACTTACGCTGGATTCTCCCCCCGAGCCGTCTTGCAGGCCTGCAGCCCTCAATAAGACTCATGCACTACTGTGCTAGGTTATCCGGTCATTACCAGACTTAACCTCTTTTTTCTCATTCTGCTCTCTCATGGAATTCTTCTCTCTGTCTGCTCATCAACCTATCCTCTCCTGGCCTTCCCCCTGTTAGGGTGCTCGCTGATCCATTTAACCAATGCCAAAAATCAGTTGTAACTGATATGTAATTTAAGATTACTTTTACGCAGGTTTGATTAACTGATTGGTAATTTAAAATTACTTTACGTGGGGTTAATCACAATAGGTATATTACAGTTTGTGGATGTGGATGTTTTCAATTTTTTTCTATTTTTCTTTTGTAATTTTCACAAAATGTAAAAGGAGAAATATGAGTTATACTTCGTTTCAATAGATTATTGAAAACTTTAAATGAGGAGGAAAAAATATTTAGATTTCATTTGATTCATTTGTTTTTAACTTGTCTATTTTATTTTCATTACCATTTATTATTTATGATTTTATTTTCATCACAAGGATGAGTATGATAGGAAATACATCTATATTTTCATAGAATGGGTGAGTATGGGGTTCTATTTAATATTCTCCATTTTTATTTATAAGAATATAAACAAAATTTTGGTTGGGTATTTTTTGTACTTGCATAACATAGTAAAATGTGTTTTACATTTTATTATTAAACATAATCATAAAATATATTTTATGTCAAACTGAATCAATACTGTATATTAAATTAAATTAAAAATAAAATAAAATAAAATAAAATAAAATAAAAAATTAGGCACAATCTCATGCCATCACAAGAGACGCCAAAATCAAGCAAGAGGTAGATTCCTGCCCTTTCCTCTTCATGGCCTTTAATTACTTTTGTTTTTATTTCTATTTAATTTTATCTTACTTTATTCTATTTTATTTTTATTTATTTAAACAAATTCTTTTAATCCTTTTTAGATTTCTTAAATAATTATTGCCTTATGATGTAATATTTAATAATAATATTAGAGTTATTTTTAGATTTCTTTTTCTTATATTAAATATTAATTTTATCTAATCTTAAAAAAAAATTGATAGCAATAATAAATATAATTAATTAAATAGTTTTCTATAATTCCAATTCCCTATGGTTAATTCCTTACCAACACCAATGACTTTCTATTTTTTCTATAATTAAATATTACTTTGTTCTATTTTAATAAAAATTTACAATACAAAAAATTAAAATTGTTAATATAGTAATAATATGAATTAGATAATAATAATTATTAAAATATGTGTCTTTTGTGATCCATAAATTAAAATTTGTATTCAAACTTCTGTGATTATTATAATAATAAAACACAAAACATAAATATTTCAAACATATATATTTGTTTTTGTAATATTTAATAATTTGAAATTAAAATCAAATTTAAATTGAAAAAAAAAAACATGGAAATAAAAAATATAGAAATATCTAATTAATAAATAATTTTATATTTGTTATATATATATATATATATATATATAAATTAAAAAAAAAAATTATATAAAAAATGGGGAAACTAACAAAAATACTTAAAAGAAAAAAAACATCTTGAAAACAAAGTGACGAGATGAGTGTGACTAAAAACACCAGAAAATCAAGAAAGCAAAAAACAAAAAAGTTGATAATCTTGTCATTATAAAAGAAAAAAAAAAGAAAAAAAGAAAAAAAAATTGATAATCTTGTCGTTATTAAAATGTAGAAAAGTCAAATCACAAAAGCTGATGTGCTTGCCCTTATAACAAAGAAAAAGATGAGAAATCACAAAAGTTGATGAGCTTGTGCTTATTAAAGGTAAAAACCTTAAATTCTCACAGAGCCATTACATTAGATTTTGAAGTTCATACCGCATCTCATACAGCCACTACAATGGGTTCCACACATTTATGAAGGCCTTAAAATCTATGCATCTGCTTGTTGAGGATTATCTTTGTCGATGATGAAGATATAGTCCTACCAAGCTTGCAAAAAAAAAGTCAATTGCATATCTATGTCAAATTGAAGAAAAAAGGTAATGAGGAATTAACATATAATATTATTATAAATTACTTACATTCATTCTTCCATGTCCATCCTTCCATGTGCTAGTTTCCACAAAAAAGAGACAAATTTTCACGCCATTTTGTTCCATAATTAATTTCCTTAACTCTCATTTGTAAATTGGGGATTGAATCTCACGTCTAAGAACCCTCCTTAATGGTAATTTTTTATTATTAATTTTATTATATATTTTTTTTATTTATAATTATCCCTTCTACTTTTTAGGTATTAGTTTTTTATTTAAGGGAAATGGAGAAAAACATGTGTTGAATTATTGTTTTGTTTACAACATAAAGAAAAATGGTAATTAATGAGAAGTTAAGTCTCTCATAAATATGTTGGAGGGTAACATTAGAGATTAACCTCTAATTGTCATGGAAAACTAATTGAGTAATTATGCCTAAGGAGGCACAAAAAGTAACAAGAAGAAAAGAAATTTGTGTTGTCTTTTTGAATCAAAAAGAAATACCTGTAGTTATATATGAAAAGGATAGAGAAGATACACATTGATAATATAGGGTGAGAGATAAATACCATCTGGTGTAAATGATATAAAACTAAGGGTGAGGTATACCACAATGAATATTTATAATGTAAATTAGTTAAAGTATGTTTTAAATGAGTTAACTAAAAGGGTGAATGATAACCATGATTTGAGGGGACTTTTAAAAGAAAAGATTAAATTAAATAAAAAATGACCAGTGTGTGATATTTCAATCTCTTTATTTTTTTTTACAGTTATTTTATTAGGAAATCTAAGATGTGGCAATTTTTATTGGGTGTTGTTTATTTTTAAGTAAAAAAATAAAGTATATTTTACATCTTTTTAATAAAGATATTCCTAAGTATGCCTTCTGATAAATAAAATAAAAAATTTATATATAGACGATATCAATATTAAGATTATTAATATAGTAATAATATAAATTAACAAATAATAATTATTATTATATTACTAAAAGATAATATTTAATATGTTTTAATATGTAGTTTTTTTAGATGTTTACAATATATATTTTAGTATCTTAATTTATTATTTTATCTCATAAATTTAAATTTAAAATAAATTTATATTTTTGGAAAAACCCAATGAAATATAAAAATCAAAACAATAAATACTTAAATTCCAATAATTAAAATTAATATTAATTAAATGAACTTTTAAATAATTATATATTTGCTTTTAAGAAACAAAAAGTCTAAACTAGATCTTCTTTTTTTTTTTTTTTGAAAATAGAAGAAAAATTAAAAGTAAAAGTAACAAGATTGAGAAAATGAAGAATTCTGAAAATCCAATGGGTGAGTTTTACAAAACCACTTCAAAAGTTTAGAAAAAGATAAAGAGAGTATTTTGAAAACTTTTTAAGTAGCCAAATACAATCATTACAATAGCTTATGTGGGCTGAACACATTTTTAAAGCCTATAACATGTATGTGTCTACATATTTAAATTTAGATGAAGCATTTATCTTGGGCCTTAGTACTTCGTTATGACTGAAGAACTTCTCCATTCTTTGTAGCAGTGTTTATTAGACCAATGGATGGATTTCTAAATCTACAATGAAGATTTGAAAATATTTTTTTTAGAATTACCATGTGTTTTTTAGTTTTTTTTGGCAATATATTTTTCTTTTTCTTCACTTTGTTTATTATTTAGAGTAGTATTGTCATCAATATACTATTGTTAACTAGATAGAGTTTCATATTTCTTTTGGAATTTTCACAAAATGGGAAAGGAGAAATAGGATTTACACATTGTTTCGATGAATTATTGGAAATTTTAAATGAGAATGAGAAAATATTTGGCTTTCATTGCTTTCTTTTGTTTTTAACTTCTTTATTTTATTTTCTTACCAATTAATTTATTTTAAATTTTATTATTAATCATACTCATAAATATATTTATGTAAGTTTGAATCAATGAGATATATTAAATTAAAAAAAAAAATAGGCACAATCGGCATAATCATTCCCGTTACTCAACTTTAGTGAAATCTAAGCACCATGCATCGCAAGAGTTGATCATTTCCATCATATGAAGTTAATAGAGAACATCGATATTGAGAAGCATGTGATCAATCTCAATTCATTTCCATCATATGAAGTTAATAGAGAACATCGATATTGAGAAGCATGTGATCAATCTCAAGCACCGTGTCTGCAGGGTTGATCAGTTCCATCATATTAAGCTAAGAGAGACCATTGAGATTGAGAAGCATGTGATCAATCTCAAGCACCATGTTTGGATTCTTACGTCATCAGCAGGGTTTATAACTTCCTTCATATGAAGCTAAGAGAAACCATTGATATTGAGAAGCATGTGATCAATCTCAATTGTTGGAATTGGAAATTAAGCAAGAGGTGGATTAGTGCCCTCTCCTCTAATGACCTTTTATTACTTTTATTTCTATTTTTATTTCATTTTATCTAAATTTAATCTATTTTATTTTTATTTATTTATTTAACTAAGGTATTTTCTTTTTTTAGTTTTTTTAAATAATTATTCCCGAGGATGTAGTATTTCATAATAATATTACAATTATTTCTGGATTTCTTTTACTTCTATTACATATTAATTTAATTTAAAAATAATGTTATTAATAATAATAATTAATTAAATATTTTTCCATAATTTTAGAATTCCAATTCTCATCAACCCACGAATTTTTCTTATTTTTATAATTAAATATTACTTCATTCTCTTTTAATTAATTTAGTTATATTGATGATGATGATGATGATGATGGTTAACGTCCGCTGAGACCAAATAATGGTCTATTGGACCTAAAGAAACAAATTATCTATTTTGATTTAAGATTTTATTCCTATGCTCAAAAAGCTTGGAGAGAAGCCTCCCGAGCTCACTATAATTTTGATATTGTAAAAGGTTAGGAAGGTCAGTATTGTAACAAATATTGTGAAACTGAGATCTAATGTGGTTATATGCGGGGCACTCTAAGAGGAAGTGGTTTTCATCCTCGATGTTCCTATTCTCAAATATATGGTAGATCCTTTACGTCCATGGCATTTTAGGAACTACCTAACGACCTGTTTCACTATGGAGCTCATGAGAATTCATTCTAATCTTTGCTATATTACTTGTCTTCTTTGAGCTAGTTAAAATAGAGAGATAATTTTGATCTTCTAGGGTGGGGTTGATGACCTTCTTATAATAACTTAATTTTCTTTTAGCCGCTAAGTCTTTCTCACACCACATTTTTTCTTTGAACTTAGAAGTAACAATATATTTAATGTTATTTATGTTTTGCAATGCATCATTTTCGTTGATCTCCCAATATTTTAACCAGGCCCTTGTGTCTTTATTCCACCCTCGATTGAGACTTAGGTGGTTTTGGCTAGAATTTAAAGCTAGCTTAGGAAGTCTATGATCGTCTATGTTACTAATTTTGTGCTTGTACAACAGAAATCTAAGCATAGCTAGGCTCTCAATAGGGGAAATACCTGCTTCTATAAGGAATATAGGATAGGGTGTATTACTTTTAATGTTCAGGTTATAAGTTATAAAACGCTTCTGGATTTGCTCAATCTTTCTCCATGATTCTCTGGAGATGCTACAACCCCAAACCTCACAGCCATATAAGATAACAGGAGTGACTAAAGTTTCAAATAGGAACTTCTTTTTATCCCACGTTACAAGGTTTGATATTTTACAATTATTTTCAAGACCAAAGTAAGCTTTCCACCCCCCATTAATCCTTTTCTCAATGCTATGGTTCTAGTTGAGCTTGTGATGAATATCAATTCCAATGTACTTGTAAGAATACACTTCCTCCAAGTTATTATTTTCATACATAAAATTAGCGTAAGTGTCCTTCTTGGATTTGATAATCATAATTTTTGTTTTGTCAGTGTTAACAGTCATACCCATCGTAGAGAATAAATCCTTAAGAAGCCTGAGTTGCTTATTTAGATCAGATAGGCACCTTGCCAAAAGAACAATATCGTCAGCATAAAGAAGAAGGATGACGACTATCCCAGCTAAGATCGTGCCATCACATCTTGCTTCCTCTAAATAGCCTTCGAGCTTATCGATGTAAATTCCAAATAGGGTAGGGGAGAGGGGGTAACCTTGTTTAACTCCGATGTTACACTTAATATATTTCGACCACCCTTCATTGCTCTTTAGCTTGGCAACAACAAAAATTAAAAAAAGTAAAAATTAAAAATTAAAAAATTAAAAGCAAAAATAAATAACAAATCTTCTATTATTCTTATTCTAAACAACTCATTCCCAACATCTAATTCATTACAACCAATTCCTAGAAACTAGTTCATTATTAATAAAAATTTACAATACAAAAAAATTTTATTAATATAGTAATAACATCGATAAGCTTGAAGGCTATTTAGAGGAAGGAGGATATGATGGCACGATCTTAGCGGCATCCTTCTTCTCTATGTTGATGATATTGTTGTTTTGGCAAGGTGCCCATCTGATCTTGATAAGCAACTCAAGCTTCTTAAGGATTTCCGCTCTACCATGGGTATGACTGTTAACACTCACAAGACAAAAGTTATGATTATCAAATCCAAGAAGGACACTTATGCTAATTTTATGTATGAAAATAATAACTTGGAGGAAGTGTATTCTTACAAGTACCTAGGAATTGATGTTCATCACAAGCTCAACTGGAACCATAGCATTGAGAAAAGGATTAATGGGGCGTTGAAAGCTTATTTTGGTCTTGAAAATAATTATAAAACAACAAACCTCGTAATGTGGGATAAAATGAAGTTCCTCTTTGAAACTTTAGTCACTCCTGTTATCCTATATGGCTGTGAGGTTTGGGGTTGCAGCATCTCCAGAGAATCATGGAGAAAGATTGAGAAAATCCAGAAGCGTTTTATAACCTGTAACATGAAAATTAAAAGTAATACACCCTATCCTATTCTCCTTATAGAAGCAGGTCTTTCGCATATTGAGAGCCTAGCTATGATTAGGTTTTTTTTGTACAAGCACAAACTCAATAACATGGACGATCATAGACTTACTAAGCTAGCTTTAAATTCCAGCCAAAACCACCTAAGGCTCAATTGGGAGTGGCACAAAGACACAAGAGCCTAGTTAAAATATTGGGAGATCAACGAGAATGATGCATTACAAAACATAAATAACATTAAAGATATTGTTACTTCTAAGTTCAAAGAAAAAATGTGGTGTGAGAAAGATTTAGCCGCTAAAAGTAAATTAAGTTATTATAAGAAGGTCATCAACCCCACCCTAGAAGATCAAAAGTATCTATTTATTTTAACTAGCTCAAAGAATAAAATTAATATAGCAAGGATTAGAACGAATTCTCATGAGCTCCATAGTGAAACAGGTCGTTGGGTAGTTCCTAAAATCTACCATATATGTGAGAATAGGAACATCGAGGATGAAAACCACTTCCTCTTAGAGTGCCTAGCGTACAACCACATTAGATCTTAGTTTCACAATCTTTGTTACAATATTGACCTTCCTGGCCTTTTACAATGTCAAAATTATAGTGAGCTCGGAGGCTACTCTCCAAGCTTTTTGTGCATAGGAATAAAATCTTAAATCAAAATAAATAATTTGTTTCTTTAGGTCCAATAGACCAATGTTTGGTATGAGAGGACGTTAACAATCATCATCATCAACATGAATTAAATAATGATAATGATTAGTATAATAGTAAAAAATAAAACATAAATATTTCAAAGATATATTTTGTTTATTTTCTTGATATTAATAAATTCAAATTCAAATTAATTCAAAAATTTATAAGGAAATTCATAAAAATGTTTAATTAATGAATAAAAGTTTTATTTGTTATATCTATATTTAAAATAAATATATATATAATTAAAAAATAGACATGTAAAAAATTAAAAAAACTTTAAACAAGAACAACTACAAATTTTAAAAAATAAAAAACAAAAAAAATTCAAGAAATGAGATCAGATGAGCGCGTTATAATAAAAATTTAAATAAAACCGACCGAAAACGAAACATCAAAAAAAAATTCAAAAAAGCACAAAAGATGATAATCTTACCGTTATAATAAAGAGAAAAAAGCTCGGAAAAACAAGGTGCAAAGATTCTATAAACCTAAACGATAACTACAACATTAAGAAATCAAATCAAGAAAGCACAAAAGGTGATGGGCTTTCTCTTATAACATAGCTAAAAGGAATCTTGAAACTGAAACGATAACAGGAAAATAAAAAAAGCACAAAAGCTAAAAAGATTTTAGAAACCGAAATTAAAAAGGCACAAAAGCTAAGGATCTTGCACTTAAAACAAAGAAAGCACACAATCATTTTGAAACCCGTAAACGCTCGCTCATACAGCCATTACAGATCTCATACAACCATCTCATACATCCATTACAGATCTCATAAAGCGACTACAATGGGTTCAACACATTTACGAAAGTGTTAAATCATATGCATCTGTGTGTTAATGATGATCTATGTGTTCACGATGCTCTTTGTCCATTCTGTGCGGCGGTGTTTATTTGACATAAAAAGCATATGCATCTGTGTGTTCGGGATGCTCTTTGTCCATTCTGTACACCGGTGTATAAAAAGCATATGCATGTGTGTGTTCATGATGCTCTTTGTCCATTTTGTGCGGCGATGTTTATTTGACATAAAAAGCATATGCATCTGTGTGTTGAGGATGCTCTTTGTCCATTTTGTCCAGCAGTGTTTATTTCGCAATTCCAGCGGTGTTTATTTCGAGAGTACGAGTTGAAATCCATCGAAATTCGCTTAACCGTGTTTTTGAAATGGTGGATTTCTTGAGCAACCTATGATCGAAACATATCATCGAAACACATCAATGAAATTAACTCTAAGTCTTGGATTGATTTGCGAAATAAACACCGCCGCACATAATGGACAAAGAGCATCCTGAGCAAACAGATGCATATGGTTTAAGGCCTTCATAAATTTGTTGAACCCATTGTAGTCGCGATCTGGCTGTATGAGCTCTGCACGTTCTAATGTAATGGCTCTCGAGCTTTTCGGGTTTTCGGAATCCTTTCCCTATTTGTTATAACGGCGAGCTCCTCAGCTTTTGTGCTTTCCTGATTTTGTGCTTATCGTTTCGGTTTCTAAAATCCTTTTAGCTTTGTTATAAGATAAAGCTGATCATCTTTTCTGCTTTCTTGATTTTATGCTTACCGTTTTGGTTTCTAGAATCCTTTCACCTTGTTTTTTCTGAGCTTTTTGCTTTATTATAACGGTAAGATTATCAGCTTTCAGCCTTTTTTGCTTTATTATAACGGTAAGATTATCAACTTTCAGGCTTTGTTTATTTTTTAGTAGTGTTGTTGTTTTCATTGGCAAGTCGATTTTTTGTTTTTCGGGATTTTTTTTGTTTAAGTATTTTATTTTATTTTTATTTTTCTTTAATTAAATATATATTTGTTTTAAATTAGATATGGGAAATAAAAATTGTATTTATTAATTAAATATTTCTTTATTTTGTCTTTTATGTTTTTTCTCATAAATTTTAAAATTAATTTGAATTTCAATTTATTAAATATCAAGAAAATAAACAAAATATATGTTTGAAAAATATTTGTATTTATGGTTTTTAGAAGGTTTTCAAAATCCTCTCTTCTTTTTTTTTTTTTCTGAAATTTTTAAAGTGGTTTTATAACAGCTTGTCCATTGGATTTTGGCAATTCTTCATTTTCTCATTTTGTGCTTTTATTTTTAATTTTGGGAATTCTTCGGTTTCTCATTTTTTTGTTTTTTTGTTGCTTTTATTTTTTATTTTTGTTCTATCTTCATAAAAAAAAGTTTGGATGTAGTTTTGAGTTCTTAATAAAATTAAATATATAATTATTTAAATGTTTATTTAATTAATATTAAATTTATTTATTGACATTCGTATATTTAGTGTTTTGGATTTATATTTCAGTGATTTTTTTCCAAAAATATAAAATTAATTTAAATTTAAATTTATTGAATAAAATAAAAATTAAGATACTAAAATGTATATTATAAAAATTTAAAAAACTACACATCAAAACATATTAAACATTATATTTTAGTAATAAAACAATAATTTATTACTTTTTAGTAATATAATAATAATAATTAATTGCTTATTTATATTATTACTATATTAATAATATTAATATTGATATATTGTATATCTTAATTTTTTATTTTATTTAACATAAAACATATTTAGGAATATCTTTATTAATAAAATGTAAAATAGATTTTGTTATTTTATTTAAAAATAAATAACACCCAATAAAAATTTCCACATCTTAACTTTCCTCATAGAATAAATATAAAAAATAAAGAGATTGAAATATTACACATTGGTCATTTTTTAATTTTATTTAATCTTTTCTTTTAAATGTCCTCTCACATCATGGTTATCATTCAAGATTTTAGTTAACTCATTTAAATCATACTTCAACTAATTAACATTATAAATACTAACATAGGTACATCTCACCCTTAGTTTTCATATCATTTACCCTATTTAGTCCTAAGATGTTCCTTATTCACATGAATATAATTATATATTATTACTTGTTTTTCTTTAACAATACCCCACTTGAAAGTATTCACATGTCTCACTTACAAAAAGTGTTGTCTATATTGGTCTTATCCAATTACACAACTAAGTCAATACATTGCAACCTTTGAACTTTAAACACTTGAGAAATTTGCCAAGAACCTAATCAAATTTAGAGTGAATATATGACATAGCATCTCGATGAGAGAATACATAGTATAAAGTTTATTTATATAACACGTTGTTCTAGAATTTTTCTTGTTGCATGTGGTCTATCTATCGCTCAAGACATATAAGTATATATGTCACGAGTTTTGAGGCCTTCATACTTACATCCCACTTGTTGGCTTTATTGATTAATGACTAATATCATGTTCAGTCTAGCTATGTGAGGCTTTCAATTTGGAGGAGGGTTATTGAGATAGTGAATCTACCTCCTTTAAGGATCTTGTACGATTTGGATATCAACATTATTTCTTCATATTGGATAGTATATATTTTATGGTGAGGAGATTAGTGTAACTACCCTAGCCAACCCTACCGTGTCTATCTCATTTTTAGTTTGCTCTGACGGTGACCTAGAGCTACGCTCCATCACCTCCACTCCTTTGTAATTCTTGTTTCAACTCAGAAGATGTCCATCATTCTACCATTAAATTATTGAGGAGTTCTTTCAATTGGGTTTTCATTAAGATTTTGACACCCTTTTTCCCTAATTGAGTATTCATAGTATTAAAATTTGGTTTCTAGTAATTACTTTTTTTATTATTTAATTTCTTTCTTCATTTTTTTTAATGGGTACTTTGATTGCATTTCTAATCACTTTTCTATGCATTGATATAACTATCAAGTTCTCTTTATGGGAGGAGGCTTGCATGATTCAATATTTTTCGATAGTTACTACAACCATTCCTAAGGGAAGGAATATTTAAGTGTTTCCAATGGAGTTGTAAGTTAAAACCTCAAATACTTGTTTCCTATTACTTTACAACCTCCATCAATAATGCTAGTATAATAATGTTTTTTTCTAGTATGATGTGTTGAATATTTATTTAATATTTAGAAATAGACTAGAAGCTTCCATGTTCGTCTTGAATTGTCTTGTATAGGAAATACTCTTGAGTTGTTCCTCTAATTGTAAGGTAAATAAAAGAATATATCTGGAGTTCTAGGCTACACACCCTATGCAGCATCCTAGAAACCATTTCCTAGGTTTACTAGTGTTCCTCTCCCACTAGAAAGGGTTAACCAAATACTATATTTATCTCCCAAATTATCTTATTCATATTCCACGACAAGGTATTTATCTCTCACCCTATATTATCAAGGTGTATCTTCTCTTTCATTTTCATATATAACTTTAGGTATTTCATTCTTATCCAAAAATACAACATGGAGTTCTTTTCTTATTGTATTTTCCTTTTGTGTCTCCTTGGGCATAACTACTCAATTAATTTTCCGTAACAATTAGAGGTTAATATCTCATTTTAGCCTCCAACATATTTATGAGAGAAATAATTATTCTGACATAACTTCTCATTAACTAAATAAAACAATAATTCAACACATGTTTTTTTCCATTTCTCTTAAATAAAAAACTAACACCTAAAAAGTATAAGGGATAATTATAAATAAAAATAATAATAATAAAACAATTACCATTAAGGAGGGTTCTTACATGTGAGATTCAAACACCAATTTACAAATGATAGCTAAGGAAATTAATTATGGAACAAAATGGCGTGATAATTTGTCTCCATTTTTTGTGCAAGCTAGCACATGGAAAGATGAATATAAGCAATTTATACTAATATGATATGTTCATTCCTCTTTACTCTTTTTTTTTTTAATTTGACATGGGTATGCAATTGATTTTTTTTTCAAGCTTGGTAGGACTAAATATTCATCATGTCCAACTTCTCACCCTCATTGGGGTGATAACACAATATTTGAACCCAAACTTCTAGTTCACGGAGAATTCATTTCCACGGTCATTGCCAATTGAGCTACCCCAAGATTGACTTTAAATTGAAAAAAACATTAATTTTGTTTTTAAGTATATAGGAAAAACTTCATTCTTTTTATATTTTAATAAATAATTGATACTTTTAGAGTTGAAATAATGGTTGGCCTCTATGTACTCACTAAAGTGGAGCTAAACAATCCATCAACCTGATAATTTTACAATTATTTTTCTGATTTTGTATGGAATATTTTATTTTGTTATTTTTCCTTACTCATAGATATCTTTTATGCACGTAACATTTCATGATTATTTAGTAGATTTGATTGAAGCTTAAAGTATTTATAGCTTTGAATTTCCTACTGTATTTTTTTATTCTAACGTAATTGAGAAGAATTTATTTTAAGAATATGATAATTTTATTTATTTTTATCTTTAATTTAATTTCCCTTACAATTTTCATATTAATTCTTAATGGATAAGTTAGGAAAACTTGAAATTGGACCAGTAATACTTATGGGAATCTTGCCATTATAGGTAGCAACATGTACCCAGTATGGCTATAAAAATGTAAAATGAAAGTGCAATTATGAGAGGATCCATATCACACATGTGTATTATTTAAGAAAATTTTATATATGGTTGTTTGTGATTGATTATTGTTAATCTTGATTATTATCAAACACAGTAAGTTAATCTGTGTAAAGTGAATGGTTTGTTGTGTTCCAAAAAATTCACATGTAAGAAAGCAATTCTACTTGTATCTATGCCTTTAGTATATAAATAATGGAAATTTTCTTAGATATTCAATGGAAACAACAACATTACTTTAAAAATTTTAGTTACATTGGTGAGCATTAACATTTATTCATTCCTTTTCAAAAAGGACATCCTCCATTGCAATGGCACATGTCTTAGAATTAAGGCTTACTTTAGAGTTGGCTGGGATTTGTTTGATATTATTGAAATATCCTCTCAACCATTGTCTCTGAGTTTGCAATAAGTTGGATCCAACAAGTATTATAACTAGAGATTAACAATTGAAAAAAGTTTTCCTCTAAGTGTTGAATTTTTCCAATTTTTTATGTATGTATTTATAAAATTTAACAAATTATAAAAAAATAAAAATATTCTAAATCCATAATTAGAATACAAAAATAAATCATATTTCAATTATCTACAAAATATAACCTTGCATCAATCCACATTTCCTTACACCTATGCCATTTTAGCTAAATCTAACGGCCATCACACACTAATTTGATTTGTTACATTAGGGATTTGTGTTACAGAGGATTTTCCTGGACGTATTATATTTATGGTTCATGGTAGTGTTGGAAGAATTTCCAAACTTGTTCTATTTTTATATTTTAAATAACATATTATCATCAAAGATTTCATATTAGTCAAATTCCATCTCAAAAAAAATTAGGAGTAATGAAGCTCCTTCACAGAATGCAAAATGTATGCAATCCAAGTCTACTTATCAGGCATGTCAAAACTACATTTGAAATCAATGAGAAAATAAGAAATATCAAGGGATATATGTAATTTAATCTATTATAATATGTATGGATTTATGTCTCTTTCTTTATTTGAACGGTAACATGTATTATGGTACTCTCATTGATAATTTGACAAAAAATAACATAGATTTATCTTTCTGAAGATAATGGATGAATCATTACATAAGGTCACATAGTTTTATATCCATTGTTGAAGATTAGATAGCGTAGAATATTGTGTAATTTTAGAAAAAGGAGGAAAATAAACCACATGAACTTTGCCTCCTTTTTTATGGATCTAAGGATGAAGAGAAAGTTAATAATAGCTTTCAATACACTACAAAATTGAGTCGTATAAACGAAGACCAAGTCTATTTATGAGGCTACTAAGTCAAGGATCGATGACATGGGTTTTCCCAAGTGTCTTTGGCATAAGTGTATAACATCATAGTTTATATTTCTAATAGATGTCCATGGAAAATCTGGAAATAAAATACATTAAAGGAGAAATTCATTGGTATGAAACCAAATGTATCACATTTCTATGTATTTCAATGTCCAATTTATATTCATCTTGCAATAGAAAAGAGGATAAGTAGAAATACTTGAGTATCAATAATATTTTTGATGCATATAGTGTGAATTCTAAAACTTACAAGACCTATGTTCAAGAAAAATAAAGGATTGTAGTAAACCAATGTGTGAATTTTGATGATGATGCATAATCCACAAAATCACAAGAATGTCATTTAGTTACTTAAGGGAGTGACAAGGTTTTTGCCCAAAAATTGTATCTAGATGTAAAATATGGGTGAGTTCTTGGCACATAGAAGCAAATTTGAGTTAAGATTACATCTCGACCCTTTGTTTTCATCCTACAAGAAGAAACTATGGTAGATATAAACATTGAAGATGTGAATGAGCATGTAATACCACCCAAATTAGCAATGATTCTAAATATTCCTCTTACGATATATGATAACAATATTGCATTGAAGTATTCCATCAATGAGAGTTAAAATTATTAAAAGTTGGTATATTTTGATGCCTTAATGCGTAGTGGTGTTTGGGATATGGTTCCTTTTAGAAATTATGGATTTAATTCAAAAATATGGTGGCTAAAAAGTTTCAAAATCAAGTGCAGTGGATATTTAGAGGGAGAATACTCTTTTTGATGAAAATATTTTCCTCATCGAGAAGAAGTGTTAGATTTTGTGTCTTTATGAAAGTGTTTGCACCATGTTAGTGCTGCACTTCATGTTATGTGGAGCAAATGATGAAACCTTAATCAAATTTTCCTATCATAGACTATTTTGGTTTATCATTATTTATAAATATTACTATAGGTGGAAGAGCGTCCTTGAGGTATTTGTAGAGTTGGTCTCATTAGCCTTAAAATCATGTATATTTGGGAAGATATTAGATATTGCATTATCATCTAACATTACGTGCATGATTTCTATGATGAGATATTAACATGCACTAGGAGTAAAGGAACTTCCACTTAGGACCACCACCAACACATGGCACATCATAAGAGGCTAATTCGTTGTATTTAGGGGTTGTCACTCGGAGAGTACAAAACTTGGAGTTTGTTTTGAATTGTGGCTTAGTGAGTAGAATTAAATATTGGACCCTCTCTTAGAGCACACAAAACCATGCCATCAGTGCTTTAAATGTGGAGCCCTATCTTAGAGACCACACCACTATGGAGGTGTATTCATACCACCACATGAAACTTGTACATTTTCATTAATCTAGCCTTGATATAGATATACATATTAGGTTGTTTTGCACTTCGTGCATTTTCTTTTGCTCTCTTGTGTCACCTATCCTATAAAGGTAGGAGAACACCCTCATTCTCACAACTTAGTCACTAGATTATCCATATCTTATTGATGTAATCATATTGTATTCCTTATGTTTTGTGATGCAAGTGTTAAATCTTTGGTGGACTATGGGAATTAGGGTTTATGTGAGATAAAATTTACAAAAGTATTACACTACTAAAATTAATGTGTTGCAATAAGTAAGGTCCATGACAGGAATCCCTAGAAGACACCTAGAGAACTTGATGCTAATGGATTTTGTGTCACTAATGTTTAGATCAATAACCCTGAGGCCTTCCCTCATGAAAGAAACTATTCAAACTATTAAATAATTGGTATGATGCTAGCTTGAGGTGGTGCATTTTGATTCACCTAGTAGAGGTTAGTGAGGTGCCTCGATAGGCTACAACAATTTAAACCATAAATTGTAGATAGTAAATTCTCTAATTAGGATTTGGAAGAAACTATATTTTCCATGCTAGGGCGAACTAGAAATAAATTTTGTAATAAGTTAGAATGTATAAGGAATTGTATTGTATCTTCATTTATGTTGTTATATGAAGTGTACCCTTGCTCTTCAAAATTGTGTGTTTTATTTCTAAGAATTGAATCTATGTTTTGATTAATAGTATACAAATTAGGTATTGGGTAATTGAGAGTGATGTGAGCTAGAGGGGGGCAAGTTGCCATATGAACTTCCACCTTCACATGGAAGCTAAATATTCCATGTATCAACCATGGTAAATCCATTAGCATGGTCAACATCAATTTTATTAAGATGACATTCATTCATTTGTATATTTTACCATTTGACATCCAAAAAAAGTATTTTGAATGATTTAAAGTCACACTAAAGTATATCATGCAAATACCCATAGTATCAATTTTTAGATACTTTGGACGACTTTCAAATTTAGAGAAAACAAGATAGCCTAACATACTATGATAACCCCCCCATTAGAATGTTTCATATGTTGATCTAAACTTTTTAAGTGAAATTTTAGGACATTACACCACAAAGCCTCATAGGGTTTCAACTCTGTTATGTCATGGATGTAAAAAATGGATTCTAAGTGGATAAAATTATTCATACCTAAAAATTATGCAAATTAGTAAAACAAATGCCATATAAATCAATATAATATTTAAAAAAACTAGATAGTATGGGTGGATATGCTTACATGTTTATCTTTTAAACCAATTTATAAAACAATTTCCCTATTTGTAATATTGGTATCTCTCTCATGTTCAACTTCATTGACCAATGTAACCACATCATACCATCATAATTTACCATCAATAGATTTTTTCCATTGTTCAATCCATACCTTCATCGAATTAATGTTTTTTTAAGTGTATAAATGTATTGTATACCACTCTCTTCTATATTAAAATAAAAATATTCACATATAATTAGTTACCAGAGTATATCTTTGTAATAGTGGATTATGTAGAAAGACTAAAAATTGAATAAGTATGATGTAGATAAAAACTAAATGTCACCTTCCTCATTCTACCCTTCCCCAATATGTTCTCCCCTTTAGGATATTTAAATAAGTAATTATCATACAACTTCAAGGAGGTTTTATGGAAACCAAATTATCTTGGTACAAGGCCAGTCTAGGATAATTCCAAGCTTGTCCAATAAAATCATTTATTTATCATTTTTACAAGAAATTACCTTGTGGTTTTACAATGCCAGGTGGTAGAACAAATAATAATCTTGGTGGCTTGTTGAACACTAGAGAAACAACTAGATGTGCTACAACATCTTCCACACTAAATGGAGCTATTTAAAATTGGATTATGTACATGTTGTCACTGTGAATCTAATGTTGTCTCCAAATTCAACTTCTGTATTTGGGAGCCTATGGATCTTTATGTATACTTGATGATGTTTTCAATTTTTGTTTGGTTTAGAGGA